>OY101448.1:164665727-165265727 GCA_956483635.1 Panzeria rudis
GTACTCACTCAATTTATAACAAGAACAACAACAACAACAACAACAACAACAACAACAACACTAACAACAACACCTATTGGTCAGCTCTTATGCATCTTTATTATAAAAGTTTATATTATTTTTATCACTTCAATATTTCTTATTTATGCATCTGGAATATATGCGATTATGAGCTGATTTTAATATTACGGAAAGGCAAATGTATTATAATATGTATAAGCAATATTAAAATTCCACTTTGTATAAAAGACCATAAAATCAAAAATATTATTAATAGAAGGCTTATAGTCAAATAGTGCTATCCAAAATGTTCTCAAAAATGGGTTTTTTTATAGCAATCTGTTCTCTAACCGGATTTTCATCTGTCATTTTAATTTGAAAAAAAAAATTCTTAAGAAGACCACCCAATTCACAGAAAAAATTATCATCAGAAAATTTTCAAACAAAAGTTTGTCTAAAAATAAATTTCATTTTCAGTAAATGTTCTTTACATAATCAATGAATTATTTGTTTGACTCTTATTTAGCAAGCAAACACCAAAAACAACAAGAAAAACTGTGTCGTAAAAAACAACCCCGATGACGACGTACACACAAATAACAACTACAACAACAACAACAATTATAGCAAAAGGAATGCGATTGTACCAAGTTTGTGTACTGAAGATTTTTGAGTGAATCAATTTGTTAATGTCGTTGAGTTAATTCTCATTCATTCTTTAGATATACATTCAGCCTTGACCACATTTAACAAAGTGAAATTTCATAAATGCCTAATGCATGATGATCATAATGACCCAGACAAATTTTTGTTTGATATATTACAAAAAATCCACTAAATATTTTTGTTTGATTAAGTAAACTATTTTGTTTAATATTTGTTAGTATTTTTAGACTAATTGTTTTATAAATTGAGACAAAAATATTGTTTGATATTTTTCAGAAAGTTCAGTAAATCTTTTTGTTTGATTTAGTAAATTGTTTTGTTTACAATTTGTAAATATTTTTAGACAAATTGTTTTATAGAGATAAACACGTTTTTTCAATGAAATTGTGGAGATATTTTTATCTAAATTTACAAATTTGTTTGTAGGTCCGTTCCTAGACAAAATATTTACTATTTCATTGAATTTCTTTACAGAAAATGAAATTTAGTTTTTTCTGTGTTGCAATGTAACTGTGCAATTTTTCATATTGTAGAACAATATCGCCAATGTGTATGTCATATTCGAAGGTGGCACGATATATTGACAAAAATCAAAAGACTTTTGATATTTATTGTACAATCAAGAAAATTGTGTAATAAGTTGGCAACATTGTTTAGTGTAATGATTACTTTTTCACTGTCAGTAAATTTGCGCAATATTTTGTTTGAAAGTATTGTGCCATTTATTGCATAGTATAGGTCAAAACGACAATAATATGTACCATACCATATACAATAATATTGCATGATGGATGAGACTTTATAGGTTTTTATTCAAAAATATCTCCATAAAAATAAGGGTCCGCCATATAACGTTGTTTTTCAACTAGTGCTTATTTCGTGAATGGTAACACTTAGCTCATTTCTGATTTGACAGATAATTAGTTTTATCCTTCCGCTGAACAAATATGGTTGTGTATACGCTTGCGAATATGGTTGTGTATGGGCCTCCGATCGACTTACTCAAGCTCATTTTGATCTTGGCGGGTATGTAAACAAGCAAAATTGTCGCATTTGGGGCACAGAAAACCCGCACGCATACATTGAAAAGCCGACGCACCCAAAACGAGTCACTGTTTGGTGCGGATTTTGGTCCAGAAAATGAGGAAGGAGTGGCCGTTACAGTCAATAGCGACCGTTATCGGGCCATGTTGAACGAATTTTTGTTCACAAAAATTGAAGATTAGGATATTGGCAACATTTGGTTTCAACAGGACGGCGCTACGTACCACACAGCCGAAGCTACACTCGATGTTTTGCGCCGTGTTTTTGAAGATCGCACTATCAGCCGCAGAGCTGATGTCGTCTGGCCACCTCGGAGCTGCGATTTGACACCGTTGGACTATTATTTGTGGGGTGCCGTCAAAGATAAATGTTACGCCGACAAGCCAGAGACAATTGACGCTTTAAAGGACAATATTCGTGAAGCCATTGGTGAAACACAGCTGCACACAATCGATAATGTGCTTAAAATTTGGACCGATCGTGTAAGCTACTGTATGGCCAGCCGAGGCAGCCATTTGAATGAAATTATTTTTCATTATTAACCGGAAGGATTGTACTTTCAAATAAAAAAATAAATTTGAGAAAATATTCAGTAGATTTTTTTATAGCATTTAAAAAAAAAAGTTATCTGGCGGACCCTTTATTTGTGTATAAACAAAATAATAAAATTTGATGTTATAAAATATACGTATGTAAATACATACACACATATGTATATACATACATACATTGTAAATTGTGATCAGCCAACAAAATTAAGGAATGGAGATAAAGAGTAGGTAGGTAAGTTCAAAAGAAAAATTTTGGGAAGGGAAAATTATTGGGGGTCGGTCCTACATTTTACCCCACTAGGAGTGACTCTGTGGCAGTTATGAATTTTTTTTCAAGTTGGTTCAAATAGTGCTATCTGCTTATTTCAAATTTCGAATCGATGAAACTTCAACTTGTAAAAACTGCTATCAAACATATACATTGGATTGACCTTTATTTTGAAAAAATTCGATTTCTCCCAGTCTCTGGATTCTTTCTTTTAATTGAATAAGACAACCCGTTCTCTAGTTATATTAACATTTCTTATAACTGTAAATTAATTAACAAATTTTTTTGTTCTTTTCTAATTTTCTGCATATTTAATTGTGAGTAAAATCAAAAATTGTGGATCGATTTTGATGAAATATGGCTTGTTTTGTTTGATATATAGTTTTCTATGTGCTGTAGAAAAATACCTGAATTTTTATTTTGATTTTTTAAATTGTTTATTAATTTTTTAAAAACAAACATTTTGATAAAAAGAAGCTTTTTTCGCAATAAGTTCCATGATATCTCTAAAAATAATCAGCAGATTGAAAAACAATATCGGTGTGACTTAAAGATAATATTGTCGTCGAATTCGGTTTTTTGTTGTTAATTTTTGCTGTGCAACTGCTTCATTTTTGTAAAAAGCGTATATCTGAAAAACTAGGACCAAAAAAAATTAAAAAACTAAATGCAGATTCCGATTCCGATTCAGCGGTTGAAATTACATAAGAAACCATTTTCAGTTGCTCCATTCCAAAACCTTATAAATTTTATTTTATTGTCATGAGCTGGGAGGACAAATGAAGCATTAAAATAAGCTAATGATTCTTGAAAATTTTACATTTATTTTATTATCTATTAGATCTACAGAAAAGTTGTTAGGAAATGAAATGTTGCAAACTTCACAAGCAATATATTCCTCCTATAAAACTTTTTTGTGAAATTAATATTTTGGAAGTTATGAGTCAGTCAATAAAGCAAAATTTTATGGTTTCCTAAATTTGAGCGGGCTGGCGCCTCGCCTTACCTGCAACCAATTAACCTGAGAATTTGGCAGGATCAGTTTTTTTTACCTATTTTGACCAAACTGAGAGTGAGACTGAGAGAAATCGTTTTTTCTTTTCAAAATAAGGGTCACTTTAATATACATAGAAGCGCGAATATCAGGAATTGATAAAACATTTACATGCATAGGTCTTAAGGCTCATTTAGCCGACCGTAACGTTGATGTAGTTGCATGTGCTGATCCTTTCTGTCACATTGAAAAGCTGTGAGACAGGAACGACCAGCACAAACAACGACATCAACGTTACGGTCGGCTAAATTATATTAAATAAATAAATAAATAAATAAATAAATAAATAAATAAATAAATGAGCCTTTAGGCGTCGTTTTTAAATAACATTGTAAAATAAAGTTTAGTTACAACTCTTAGAGTAAACGGAAAAGACAAAAGTTTTTTTCGTTCTCCTGTAAAATTGTTGTACAGAAAGTACTATTTGAATATAAGCCCTCGTAATGTATTTTACAACTGCAATTTGCATATTATTTTTCTAAGTAAAAAATAATAATAAAGTGAATAGCTAAAAACCACTTTTAAACAATAAAGATTATTGACATAAATAAATCCGCTTTGTATAAAAAAAAATCTAGCCAATGATTTTATTTTAGTTTTTGTTTTTCATTTTGCAAGTGCACTCGAAATACTAATCGACTAGAAACAAACCATAAAAAGAAACAACAAAAAACATAAAAACAACATAAAGCATCAAAAAAAAATACACTGCCGCTCATCTGATTAACGTCCCTTTTCAAAATGTATGATTAAAAGTGAAAGTGGACTTTAACGGCAAGTTCGGCATACAAAACTTGTTGTTAAAGTCCACGTTAACATTTACAGCCCCTTTCCATAATGTATTATTACGAGTTAACGTGGACTTTAACGGCAAGTTTTGCATGCCGAACTTGCTGTCAAAGTCGATGTTAAATTTTAATCCTACATTGTGAAATGCGCCGTTAATTGTACATTATGAAAAGGGCCGTAAGTTGAACATTATTTAAGATTTGTTACGTACTAGATACTTTATACTGAAAATTATGTAAAAAGCGTTGCGAGGGAGGGGAGTGTGGGGGGGTGGAGTACAAAGCCTCCGAAAATAGCGTTGTTACGTAATATGTGAATAGGCCCTTATTGAAAAATATTAATTTCAATAACATTTGTCAATAACTTAATACAATATTTCATTGTATATATTTCTTTCCCATGCCATTTATTTCTTTTCATACATAATAACTTAAAACAAGTTTTATATCATAAAAAATAACTGGGACATGGCTGGGCTGTAGAGAGCAAGCTTACCGCCCGGAAAGCCCTGGTTCGTATCCCAAGCATGTCAACATTTTTTTATTTATAGAAAAAAACTATTGAATACCGGGATTTTTGTATAAAAAATGAAACTTATTTTTTTTCTGTGTAAGGAATAGTCGTTATCCGAAGCTGAAAGACTCCAAATTAAATATGTTATGCTGAAGACGGTCTTAACTACGATCAAATCGATAAAGAAAATTCATGAAAGTCAAAATTTAATAAGTAATTTATTACAAAATTAGACTAGCTATGGAAAGATCATGAAAAGAGGCAGTTATAAATCCACATCAGCAGCTGAAAGACGAGCAATCGCTAGATATGCTTACACTAAAGCTAGTTTGGCGGCTTCAGATCGCGCAATACCTAATGCGAAGTATTTGAAAAGATTAAAATTGCCAAAGAAAAACAACACTGAACCCATTCCTTAAGGAAAATCGTCTCAAGTTTGATGAGAGTTACATGACTTGGAAGGAAGAATAACACAACGGGACCTATAGGGACCCAAGTGGGCTGGTTTTTAAATCTTTAAACTGGCAACCTGTACAAGAATAACAACACGTAGTTTTTTCAGGCGGAAATATTCAGCCTTGAAGGTCCTGATCGCTATAACTGTAATATCATGATTTCTGTAAGAAAGAACTTTAGTCAAATCAAAAATGTTGAGCCTAATCAGATGAGAAGCAGTGTATGAACATACCAACGCACATATTAATAGTCACTTACATAAAAACTGCATATGCAAATGCATTTAATGAATAAATATATATATACATTAGGGATGGGCAAGTGAAAAAATATATCCATATCAATATATTTTTAAATATCGATCGGCATCGATATATATCGAATAAAAATATCGATATTTCGATATATATCGATATATTTTCAAGCATGATTATTCATATATAATCCGAAAACTTTTTATTAGGGAAGTAACGATACGCCGTTTTGCCGATCCGATACCGATACCGATACTTAAAAATAAATATCGCCGATACCGATTCCGATACCGATACGAATATTAAAATTGAGTTAAAGTTTAGATTAACAAAACTCAAGTGCAATTTTTTTATTATACAAAATTACAGTGTAAGAGATTATTAATATTTAAAATTGTTATTAACCCAGTATAAAAAATTGCGAGTATTTTTTAAGAGCTACATTTTCTTTGCTTCCAAAAAATCTTTATTAAAAATATGCAGATAACACAGTGCAACAGCCCAAAAAACACACGGACTTGACAGTATAGATTCGATTGTACTACCACGGTGTAGTAAAACCCTATACTTAGCTTGGCGAATTTGGTGACCAATTTCGTTTTATGGACCTCCAAAGTTTTGGAAAATCAGCGGCCCCTCAAAAAAAAGGTGTCATCAACTTTTGGCCAACAGAAAATTCAAACTCGGTGATACCGCTTAACTATATATGGCAATAATGTAGCTAAAAGTTCGCTAAACAGATTTATTACCATTTTATGCCAAAAAATAATTTTTTCGTGTACCTTTTTTGAAAAATTAAGGAAAAACATTTTCTTTTACTTTCCAGAATAACTTACAGGGACTCGTAATTTTTTATTAACAATATTTGGCAAAGTTGTAGCTACGGTAAAGCTGAACAACTTTTGTGAACATGTCAATACAATCTGAATGTATATGGGCACCCTAAACCGCCCAGAAAAACTAATTTCTACCTTAAAAGTTTTTACGAGTTAGGCTATATTTTTATTGCATTTTTTTTGCTTTCTTGTTATTGTTCCACTTCTTATGTTGCTGATTTTAGTATTTACTATTTTTTATTGTTTGTTGTTGTTTTGCCAAATAATGGTAATGAAAAATTTGGAGTTCCTACAAGTTATACTGAAAAAAGTGAATAAAATAACTTTTTTAAATTTTTTTTTCAAAAAAAGTACAGGAACATATTATTTTTCTGGGCACAAAATGTTAGTGAAACAGAACAAAGAAATATGCACTTGAATATACTATTTTCAAACAAAAATTTTTTTTAGCAGAAAAAAATTTTAATTCCTTTATAATTTTAAAAAATTCTCGCCATACACGCATTAAAAAAATTGTGAAAATGGGGTAATTTTTTATCCTTTTTCTTGAGGAAAAATCATTATAGAACACCGAAAAGGAAATTTGTCCGAGCATCGCTTCCAATTCGGTGATTGGTAATCGAAAAACAGAACTTCTTGCAATGGCAAGGATATGTAAAACTAATTAGAAATGATCCAAATTTGCAATACTTCCGGATCGCGAATTCTACAGTTTCATGACATCTTTGGAGTGTCTTTTTTTGCTGGAATAAGATTTAAAAAACAACGAATTGAATTTGAATTCATGGTAAAATTAACAAAAAATAAATAATTTTTTTACAAAATAATAGTATAAAATATTATTAATTTTTAAAATTGATATTAATAAGATTTAAAAAATAACGAAATGAGTTTAGTTCATGGTAAAATTAACAAAAAATAAATAATTTGTCAGAAAAAAACTCTGAAAAAATGTTTAAAAGTATCGTCGTATCGACAGTAAAATATCGCCGATACCGATGTATCGGAAAATCTGAAATATCGCCGATATATCGGTATCGGTATCGGTATTCGTTACATCCCTACTTTTTATAAACAAAATACGAAAAGTACTCTTTTTTAATAATTAAGCTGAAAAGAGTTAATTTCCAACATCTTTACTGGTTCACCAATATTTCATGGAACGAACGTAAATCACAAAAATTATACTTAAAGAAAGAAAATTTTTTGAATACATAAAACAAAAGATCTTGTTAGTAATATTCTATTTGATAAAGATTCAAGTCGAAATTTTTTTAAGAAATGCAGAAAAACAAAACCAAAGCTAAAAATATCGAATTAGATACTGTCCATAATATATCGATATATTGCAATTAAAAATATCGACGTAATACATATGTATATCGATATATTTTTAAGAAAATATCGATATATCGATATTTTTGCCCATCCCTAATATACATACATACATACATATACATACATACATAACAAAATAAAAATTAAGAAGACATTAGGAAGGAAGAAGAAAAAGTCAATGTCTGTCCTCATGTGTTTGTTGGTACATCATACATATGAATATATATGTATTTATGTATGTATATACGTAGCCTGCATACATTTACTGCGAATTCGGACAGATATTCTCTATAAAATGCAGAATGAGTACCTATATTTTGAGAAAACTTAAAATGTTACACATTTATGTAAAAATTTTCAAATAATTGAAGAAGTACCCAGGAAAAATTTTGATGGCAAAGTAATGAGTTAAAATGCTAATAAACAAACCTTTCACTACTTCTAATTTGTTATTTTAACCAATTACTTTAACATGTCATTGGATGTCATTGGAGGGAAGTACATACATACTTACCATATTTGATTACAAATAACAAGTTATAAATTTCCATATTTAATATAACATAAGAATGAGATGATTATGAACATGATGAAATAATGTAGGTGTCATTACTATGCCAGATGACAATTTTTTGCTCGAGCATTGTTTGTTGAGACCTCTGTCAAAGTCTTGTTTGCGTTTATAAAAGTCCACGTGTTGTATTCTTTGTTGAAATTGTGATTAGTTTATTTTACTAAAGTTTTTAATAATTTTAATTTAAATATTATAACAAAAAAATAACTCTGACGGTAACCGCGTATGTGTGTTCATTTTTTAATTAAAAAATTTATTTAATTCATTTTTGTTTACAATAAAATTTTTGACATATACGACGACATTGCACAAACAAAAATTATTATTTTTTTTTGTTGTAATGTTGTATTTGTTGCCCTAGTAATGTCACCTATATTATTTCATCATGATTATGAACAAAAAATTAAAACGGGTCAAAGGTATCCAAAACTATTCAACGAATTCATGCCTTTAAATTACTGACAGAATACACAAAACACATTTTAACTAATTAATGATAAGAAGGCTATTATAGAGAAAATAAAAATAATAAATTGTATAAAAAACAAAAAATAATACTTAGCAAGTGAACGAACAATTAATGACTTTTTAACAAAAGTTTTCTTAATCAAAATTACAAAATTATTAAACGGTTTTCAAAGTAAATAATAAGAGAAAGTTGGATGAGTATTTCAAAACAAAACATAAATTAACTAGTTTTACCTAAATACCTACTAGGTAAGTATGTATTTCATAATCTCGATGCATTAAAATTATGATTCGATTTTTAATAGAAAAATAGAGGATGTTGAGATGTTTTATATTTATGTACATACAAACATATGTATGTACATATTTATATAAATATGTATGTATTTAATTATGTATAAATGTGCTATGTTGTACGTATGTATTTACCAACATACGTACATACATACATATAAAAAGTACACGTAAGTATTTTTCAAGTTTATCTGGGCTAAATATCTCATTTACAAAAAGATTTTATAGTATAAAAAATTTAATAGGAAATTAATTATAACGTGTACATTGTTAAGTTGTGTACAGTTTAATAAAAAAATCAAATCAAATAAAATAGTAATATACATACATATAAAATAAAATATGTAATAAGAAGAAAAGAGTTGGGGTCAATAAATTCAAACGTTTGGAACAAAAAAAAACAAAAGCACAAGAAGAAAATAACATCAGCAACAACAATGAATATAGATGACTAAACGAATGAAAAAAAAATGATTCGAACTACAACCAACAATTATGCGAATGCGACTTATTTATATGTGTGTATGTATGTTAGTTAGTTGGTATAAGTGTGCATGTGTCGTGTCCAATTTTTAGAGCAGAGGAAAGAAGAGTGGTTGGTTGGTCGATTGTTGGTATCTTTTACCCGTAAAAAAAACAACATCAGCAATAGAACTTACACCAGATTATATACACAGAGTCGCATATAAATAAATTCGTACGTACATACCTCTATTATATATACATACATATGCATATACGAATATAAATTATTTAAGTTTTAAGAGGAGAGTGGAGAGAGGATCCAATAAAATGACAAGCATGCTTTTTTCTGCTGCTTTTGTTTCAAAATATCGATGCTGCTCTAAAATTTTCGAGGTTATAATTGTATTTGAATATGTTTATTCTCTGAATTTAATTGACAATACATATACTTATGTTAATGAGCATGTCAATCTAAGCGTTTCATTTATAACAATATTTTTTATAAACTTTAACTTTAACACCTAATTCTTCTGTCGTAACAAGAATGTATGTTTTCATCTTCATATACAGTGGTAGGCATATACATACATACAGTAGCGAGCAAAAGTGAGTACATGTTTTGAAGTTTATTTGAAAAGTCCCTGCAAAAATAAAAATAAGCAACCAAATAAAACAAAACTTTTCACATTTACTCATTAGTAAGTTCTTTGAACAAAAGATTAACAAAAAGTATCAAAAACAAATATAGGAGCGAGAGAAAAGCAATAATATAAAAAAATACGCATTTGCTCAGTTTTGCACGTTTAATTTTTAATATTTCGTCCACAGACGTTTGTTTTTTATAACACTTTTAATGCGTTTAAGCATACTCTCAACAATATTATCAATAAATGTGCGAGGAATTTGATTCCATTCGTGTTGTATCCGTTGCCATAATTCTTCAATGTTGCCCGGAGCCCTATGATATTTTCCCAGCCGCATTTTTAAAATTGCCCACAAATTCTCTATTGGGTTGAGGTCGGGGCTTTGAGCGGGTCAATCCATCACTTGAAATTTTTGTTGCGAAAGCCATTCCTTAACAATTTTAGCGGTATGTTTTGGATCACCGTCTTGCTGGAAGATAACTTGCTCTTCTGGGTAACCGGTCATACGGTCTACAAATTCTGGCAAATTGGTCTGTAAAATATTTAAATAGTCTTCTTTTTTCATAATACCGCTAATTTTTACGAGTGGGCCCATCTGCCACCAAGTGAAACATCCCCATACCATGAAACTGCCTCCTCCATGTTTAACAGTTGGCTTCACGTGATGCTTTTGGATGTTTTCTGTAGGTCGGCGCCAGCAATAGCTTATTCCATCCGACTGAAAACGGTTAAATTTTACCTCATCCGACCAAATTACTCGTTTCCAGTCCTCGGCGCTCCAATTTCTATACTTTTTCGCAAATTTTCGACGTGCCTTAATATTTTTGTCGGATAAAGCGGTTTTTTTCTTTTTCATAACTGCTTTATAGCCGATTCGATGTAGTGCTCTGCGCGCTGTCCACTCACTGACGTCCTTATTTATTAGCTCTGTAGCTTGTTTTGGTGTCAAAGAGCTGTTTTTTTGTATCTTCCGTATCATCAGGCGCGCATCTGAATCCGATAGCAGTTGTGGACGACCTTCAACATTCGGTGCTCTAACTACATTTCGACGTTTCTGCACGTTAATGACAGTGCGTTGGCTTATATTTAAAATTTCAAAAATTTTTCTAGAAGACTTTCCATTTTCAGTCAGTACTACGACGCTATTTTCTAGCTGTAAACTTATTTTTCTCATACTTTCAATCAATGGGCGATGCTTCTATTTTTAACACTTTTCTGCGACTAACATCAGGTGAAAAGACGCCAAAAAATTGAAGCGTCGTAAATAAAAATAATAACGGTAATTTGTTAAGTATTTGTTGGTTATTGCAGCATGTAAGCAAAACGTGCAAAACTGAGCAAAAACGTATAATTTTATGTTGTTACTTCTCTCTAATTCTTATATTTGTTATTGGTACTTTTTGTTTATATTTTTTTTAAAGAACTTAGCTATGAACAAGCATGAAGAGTTTTGCTTTATTTGGTTGTGTAGTTATATTTTTGTAGGGACTTTTCAATTAAACTTCTAAGCATGTGCTCACTTTTGCTCGCTACTGTATGTATGTACATATATTTTAACATTTAAGCCGTTTTTCTTCTTTTTTTATTAAAACTATTTAGATTAGTAGGAAATATTGTATATTATTCGAAAGAAAAAGACTTTTCACATTTCAAATGTGTTTTGTTAATTTTTTTTTAATTCAAACTAAAAATTGGAGTTCAGTATGTGGCATAAGTATTCGGACATATTTTTGCATAGCTATATCAAAGACGTGCGAACTTTAAACTAAAGAAAAATAATTCTACTTGTTTAAATTAATAAAAAAAAATATATTACACCTTTAGCATTTAGAATTTTCGAGATAGGTTTGGAACAGAGTCTGGAGAGACTCTATTGGAATCTTGTTCCACTCATTTTTTATGTCTGTGATCGTTTCATCTCTCATTCTTGCAAAGTTCCTTTTTATGATATTTTATATTATAGCAAAATCTGGACCTTGGAGTGGCCAATTCAGAGCTTAAACACCAGCCTCTGATAGTCTTTGTGATCATCCTGCTCAAAAGCACCCAAAGCTGCTACTTTAGAGTGGAATAAAAGCAAATAAGTGCGAAATAATTATATTACTCTGCAGTTACACGTTCAAGAAATTGCTTTCAAGTTGATCACACGTATTGCTTGTTAAAATTAATTGAAATTGACGCTGTGACGTAGGCTGCAAGCAAATTGATAGTCAATTTTGTTTTTAAGATGCCGCCGACAAGGAATCAACAACAAAACAGTAAAGTCCACTCATAACGAACTCTCGGTTGTAGCGAACTAAGTCTAAAGTGCCGAAGGTTGCGATTTTCATACAAAAATGCTTCGTAAGAGCGAATTTGTTTTTAGAGGATCCTCGTTTGTATCGAGCTACGCTTATTACGAACTTTTCATAGAGCGGGTTTTTTGTTATTTCCCATAAGTTCGTTATAATCGAGCCTTACTGTAATTTATTTACAATGGTTGTGATCAGCTGTTCAAATTGAACGAAAAATTTAATGAGAACTTGAAAGGAAAATTGAAAGCAAGTTGGTATTCAATTTCAAAATGTTTGAGTGTGTTAGTAAAAAATACTTGAAACAAAACTTGAAGCAAATCTTGAACGACTAACATCCAAGTTAAATAAAACACCGACAGCGTTTAACTGAAGACAATATAGACATATATTGCCAAAATAAATCATTTTATTACTGCCAAAATTAGTATTATGCACTTAGAACTCACCAAAAATTATATGACTGATGAAAGTAGTTTCAAGTACCAAACATCACCAAACATTTTTTCGCAGATTAAATTAAAAAAAAAAATGCGCATATATGCACAAAAGTTATACCATATTTACACTACGCAACTTTGTTGCATGCAACTCTCTTTTTTCAGTGAGAAAGACAGAGAAGAAATACAAAATGTGTACATTTCTATTTCAACACTCTCACTTAAAATTAAAATTGCATGCAACAAAGTTGCATGGTGTAAATATGGTATTAGTTATCTTCTATGGAGCTATTTCATATAATGGATCAGGGACTTGGTTCCCATCGACGGTTCCACGACCAAGCATCAATATTTAAGAATATTAAATGAATGTGCATTGCCCTCTGGCTATAGGTTAATTGGAGATGCATTTATTTTTCTGATGGTTAACGCTCCATGTCATAAAAGTTGGATGATCACGAAGTTTCTAATAGAGAATCACGTTCAAACTCTGGACTTGCTACCCCAAAGTCTAGCTTTGAATATTATATTACGTCTGGTGGTACATAAAGCGAAATAGATCCACGGATTTGAGAAAAACGAGGGTTGAAACGATCCGAGACAAATGAAATTTGTTTTTTCTTCTATCACTTATGTATATTAATGTTCATATCCATTTGCTTAGGATTTTAAGCCTATTACAACTTATTAAGACTGATTATTTATATTGTTTGGGGCGCTCTAAGAGACTTCTAGTCTTATTTGTTCTTATAATGATTTTTTTAATAAATAAATAAATAAATGCGTGGCACGAGATTTCAGCAGAGTTTCTCCAGTCCTTGGTGGTTTCTATTCCAAACCGTCCTCAAAAAATTATAAATGTTAAAGGAGGAATATATTTTTTTATTAATTTAAACAATTAGTACCCATTTTTCTTCAGTTTAAAGTTCTTATGTCTTTTATATATGCTATGCAAAAATATGTCAAAATACATATGCCACATACTGAACTCTCCTATTTTTAGTATCAATTAAAAAAAAATCAACAAACACATTTGAAATGTGAAAAGTTTGTTGTTTTCGAATAATATACAATATTTCCTACTAATTTAAATAGTTTTAATTTCTTTTTTCTGTTGTAGAGTATTGGAAATAAAAAAAGAAGAAAAACGGCTTATATGTCAAAATATATATGCCTACCACTGTATATCATACATAGCCAAGGTTTTCGGATAATGCATTTTTTATACATTTTGTATTCGTGCCATTTATAATCTTGTATTAAGGTACGTGTGCTTGCGAAGTTTCATAAGAGTCGGTTAAGTAGAAGTAGTTCAAATTAATATATATATACTTTTCTTGGGTGGGGCACTGCCCATTTTTCTAGCCATAATGATGTATTGTAACGATTACTAAATGTGTATGCAAAATTTCATAAGAATCTGTTAAATAGAAGTTGTTGAAAAAAACATTTAGTTTGCATTGGCGTAACGTTGTCCATTTTTTAATCATGATGTGGTATATTCAAACGGATCTTGATGTGTGTGCAAAGTTTCATCAGAATCGGTTGGGTAGATGTAAAGTAAAAGTTTGATTTTTTTAGTATTGTTTATTTATTTCGCAAAATTTGCTATTTAAAAACAATTAAGTTCACAATTATAATTTAGAAAATATCTCTGAAGTATGCTTTAGTTTTACGCATGCGAATTTACTTTGTATAGGCGTGACTCTGTTTACTTTTCAACGGGGCTAATCTGGAAGTACATCCTTTTAAATAAAGAAAAGAAAACCAGAAATCGGTTTATAAATCGAGGTGTTTTGAGGGAGCATGCCTAGAAAATAAAATGCATGACGAATTGACAACCTTTCTCCTCTTTTTTAAATCAGTTAAAAAAGGATAAAAATCAAATTATTCAAAGAAGTGTGTGCTAAACAATGCAACAAATCTACAAATTTTGTTCATTACAGGGTTCTGCGCGGCCTTTTCATACTACATATTTCAGCTGTGATATTCTTTCCGATAATATACTTTCTTTAAAACAGCTAATTTTGGATTTAAGCAGATTGTATAAAGAATCAAGCGAAAATTTAGAGGTGCATACCTATTTACAGATTTCTTTTATACATTATCCTTCAAAGTATATACCTGCATATTAAATTTATTTTTTATTAGCGTTAATTGTTCAAAGTATTAGCCAGAGAGGCGCATGTGAATGTGTTCGATAGTTGCTAGAGAAAGAATCGTATTAAGACTTTTAATTCATTTGCATTAAAACAATAATATGTATAATGGAAATATGTAAATATGTAAATTGCCACAGTCTTTAAGAACATTTGACGTCTATACTGATATTTACAGGAGAAAACTTTTTAAAGCGCTTTCGTCAAATTAACCGGCTAGCATAACTTGATATTCTGGTTAGATGTATGGTAGTGGAATTGATCTGTGTGAAGATAAATAAATATGACTAGTTAAATATGTTTTTTTTATTATCGCATGCGATATTTTTATTTTCTATGTGTATTGTACTGAGTTTAGGACTTTTTCTACAAAAACGCCCACTGTTCCCAAACCCTTCTTCCTCGGCGAATCAAACCTAGTGGACATTAAGGACAATAGTTGGGGCTACCAAACTGCGTTTTTAATTTTCCTGAATTGTATTTGTGAAATTTTTTATAAGATTTTGAATATATGACTAAGTTAAATATTCTCAAATATGACTTCTTCAAGTAATATGCTCACTGTGCCCAAACCCTTCTTCCTCGGCACAGTGGGCATATTATTTGACATAGTCGTATTTGAGAATATTTAACTTAGTCATATATTCAAAATCTTATAAAAAATTTCACAAATACAATTCTTATTTGACTTACTTGACTGTCGGCAATTGAAAATTAATGGTTTCTAGAAAGGCACTAAGTAGCAACTGAAATTGACAGCTCTCAGTTGCCATCAGTAGTATTATTTTCATCAACTGGCAACACGACTGAGGCTCACTTGCCATCCATAATCGGCCTATTTATATTTCTTTCAAAAATTGAGAGATATTCAGTAAAGAACTTTTTATTACTCCAAAAATATGCATTTATTGCCAACATATGCAAAAATATACACTTACCACCAAAATATGCAACTACAAATCGATGCCAAACTACTTAAAATTTTATGATTCGCATAGATAATTAGTCCAATACCTCTTTATCTATCACCACAAACCATATGCATTTGCATGAAAGCCCGAGCCCTGTTCATTACGTTCGGGAATGTAATGAATAATCAGTTTTATATGAAAACGTCAGTCCCATAACTCGAAAAATATGAGTCGCAGCCAATTTTTTCATTAAATATTTTCTGATTTTTTTAATTTTCTATCACCATTTTTTTCATTTGTAAACTAGATTTAAGCCAACTTTTCCCTCAATTCATTAAAGCGAATTTGTAAAAAAAAAACACTTATCCGAGGAAAAAATTAAACGTCAAAATAATTTGACGTTAACTGTCAAACAACCCATGCAAACAACAACTACAAAGAGAGATTAGCGTTATAGAACAAAAAGCGTTAAAATTAAACAAGAACCAAATAAAAACAAAAAACACAAAAAAAAACACTACTAAAAAAATTCAAAACAGAAAGCGCCAAACATGCATTGGTATATGTGTGTTTATGAACGAAACAGCGCAGTTCAAATAGACCGGTTCAAAACACGACAGCTTTAACTAAATGAGTGTACGAAATGCGAAAAGTATCAGAAAGAAAATTTGAAGACAGGCGAAACATTTTATAGAGAAAGGAGGGGTTGCTCGTCTGTCGATAAATGCATAGACAAATTTTTAAGCAAGCTGCTAATGTTACTGCGTTAAAAATAACGCATTTATTAAACTATAAATCATTTTTATTGCATATAGGTACAACTTACCCTGTTCAAATCAAAAATATTTTCAAGATTAAATCCGCTTTTTTGTTGGTTTTACTGTCACACACATGCACACAAGCAACCACGAAAATTGATTTGTGGCCAATTAAACAGGTTCAATGCTTTTTGATGCAAGATATATTAAGCCTTCGTTAAAAAATTTAAACAATCGCACACCATATATTCAATTTTTAATAGTTGTTCTGTTTAACGCAATTTTATAAAATCTATTTTTTGTTTTATACACATATTTCGATTTATATTTTGGCTACAATTTTTTTCTCCGACTTTTCAATCTTTTAAAATATTTATTATCTTTTCACTTTTTTCGCACACACACACACTAACCCTATTACACGATATACAAAATTTTTGTGCACTTTTATTAAAGCCAAAAACTAATTTTCTTTGGTTTGTTCAAAAACTTATAATTTTTCAAGTGGTTGTTTTGTTTATTTGTGTCTTTATACCCTTTTATTTGGTCATATATAATTTTTTTGTTTTTTATTAATTAAGTAAATTATAAAAATGAAAAATTCACACCGTCCTCACAGCGAGATACAAATATACGTGAATTTTCTCCGACGAATAAAACTCAACTGCGATTTCTTTTTAACCCCAACCAGAGACCTGCGCCGTGACGGCTCACAGCCGGCTGAGCCGAGCCGCCGATAATTTTAGACAGTCGCACCGCCGCCGAGAAAAGTTCGGCTTACTTCGCCTGAAAACTAGCCGCCGATTGACCTTGTACACTATGAAATAATAATTTTTTTATTAATTTTTTTATTTATTTTTTATCTTAAATTTGATTTTAATGTTATTTGTTCAGAGTCGGCTGAAGCCGGATATGAGCCGTCGCCGCCGATTTTCTCATGAGCCGGCGCCGCCGACAAAATCGCTCGGCACAGGTCTCTGACCCCAACACATTTACAACAAAACTCAGCGCTGCACTATTTTCGTAGCACACATAAAGTAGACGCAGAAGAATAGCTCAAACAAATGCCAAGTAATTGTTTTTATTAACATATATATATATATATATATATATATATATATATATATATATATATATATATATATATATATATTTTAATTTTATTTAAATTATTTATTTATTATTAAATAGATGCATTTGCACAAAATGATAAAATAAATTTTTGCGACACAGTTTTATACATTTCTGCTTATATAACGATGTCCCTCTCTTACGACGCAAGGAATATAATATTTACATAGTTTTTATGAATTACATGAGTTATCTCTTTCTCGTAAACATGGCGGCAACTAGTTCTGAGAAATAACATTTCTTGGAGATGCCACAAGGTTTGAAAATTCGTCATTTTGTATAAAGCGGTGGATACACTATACCAACATACAGTGTCGCCAATGTGTGTCATATATAATGGTTCCACAATATATATGGGGCACTATTTTTGAAGCGGACAACCCAATTTTTATAGCTACGCTATTTATGGCGGACTACGGCCAGAAATTTTGCTTCGTAACAAAAATAAGCGACACTATTACAATTACAAATTTCTTTTTGTTTTGGTTTGTTTGTACTTTTATATTATTTTTGTTGTTGTTTGTTTCTTTTTGTTTTCATTTCATTTGCAAAGGTTTATGCATCATTGTTATTCTTTTTGCTATAATAATTTGCGTGTATAAAATTTCGAAGCATACTTTAGGGGTTTCCTTTTTTAAATGGTTTTATTTAGCTTACCGTGTTTGTGGAATTTGGTTCAAATTTAATAGTTGGAAATTTATCCCCTTTACTTTTGATGAGAATTTCATGTTGTGATTAGAAAAGTGGGCTGCGCTACGCCCATAAAAAGTCATATATATTTTTAGCCCATTCCTGTTAACGGATTGATCTGAAATTCGGTGGACACCTTTACTTACAATGACTATACAATTTTGTAATTAAAAAGTGGGCGCCATCACGCCCATAAAAAGTAAAACTTAGTTTGAGCTCCTTCCTGTTAATCGATTGATCTATAATTTGGAAAACACCTTTACTTTTGATGACAATACAATTTTAAGATACTCATATTCTATTTCCGCATAAAATTTGGTTAAATAGCTGATGTTTCATTAATACTAGTATCCACGATTAAACGTGGTAAAAGTGAACAAAGGACGCTGATGATGACAGTGTAGCGGCTGTCGCAATTAGTAGTATTGATCCGTTCTGCTAGTCTGATTAGATATTCTAATGTTCCTCTCTTAAAAATAATTTGAATTTAGATTAATTCAATTATTGAACTTAAGAAGAATAATAATAACTTTCGAATTATATCTATATCAGTTCGAATAAGAATTACGTACAAACATCAAAATTTATTTTAACATTTATGTTCGTTTGCGGGAAATACATAACTGGTTTACAGAAAATTATCTTCAAATCTACTCTTACCTTTACGACTAAATAACTGCATTACATAAATGTATAGGTACTCTTCAAGTTTAACTGCTCTAGTTACTTGGGAGTTACACATTCAAGTTTATCCTTTCAAGTTTCAATACACCCGCACTGTTTTACTAACTTATACCATGTTCATACGACGAATTCGTCGTCACTTAAGTCTCGGTCCACACAAGCAATTTTGTTGCAGCAATTTCTGAATTTGTGGGAGAGTATTGAAACAGAAATATGTACCATATATATTCCTCTCTCGCTCTTACTCACTGAAAAACTAACTCCCACTTTTTGACTCAGTAATTAAATATTTATTTAGTTAATTTTCATATAAATTTAAATTGTAATTAAATACAACTTCTGTTTTTCAGTTTTATTTAGTTGTTCTTATTTAATTGTGACAAAAATATGGTAGCACCATAAAATACCACAAATTTCCCCTACATTTCGAAAAAAGCAGCTGTTCAACATAAACGAAGGAAAGGTCCAAAAAATTTATTTTTCTTCATTCAGGAAATAAGAATAATGAAGAGTTTCTGCAATGTTTTGAAATAATAAAAACAGCTTACAAAATCACAAAAAGACAAATATAGACAAAGAAAGCCCAAATTTCTCGACAACAAAAGTTGAATTGTTAGCGGCCACAATTTTTTGTTTCCACAAGAACAAGAAGCAGTCAAAATCATATGGTAATTTATAAAACTTAATTATTATTTAATTAGACAAGGTTGGGCAATTAATTATTATTTAAATATGCAGTTAAAAACACAATTTCGTATTTAATTATAACTTAAAAATAATTACAACTTAATTATCAAGTCAAAAACTGGAGGTAAGAATTGCTGCAACAAAAAGCGTACGTGTGGACCGGGCGGGACTAAGCTCTCTCAATTACGGTTGCGAATCATATCGTTCACACGACGCATTAAGGCCATGTCAGATAAATCTTTTGCTTCGCGTTACGTTACAGATTCGCTTTGACATCTAAGATGAAATCTACATACTTATACGAAACATGCTACATAAAGCACTTCTAACGCAGCGTGAAGCGAAATCCGTGAGTAAACAAGTAACGCAATCTATGGGGTTTTTGGTGCAAATATTGGAGTTGCTTCACTATAACTACGATAGACATGACTAAATGTGATACTATTCTACAAAAATATGTATTTATTAATTATATGGAGTTACCCTACTTTTACAATAAACGACACATATATTTATCAACTTATTTAATACAAGTTTTCTATGAAGTAAAATCAAAAATTTGAAATGATTACAAAAGAATTCACACGACTCTTTACATCATATATGAAAAAGGTACTCGAATAACGAGCCTATTTTTATTTGGGTTGATTGTTTCTACATCACTAACATTTCTTTTTGCTTTTATGTGTTTTGATTGTGTTTTTTTTGCTAATTTTGCTGCGAATTTTGTTTAACTTAAATAATTTAATGGCATATTCTATCAAATTAAAAAACATACTTAAACGGTTATAGCGAAGACTTCAAGCTTTAATTTAAAGTATATGATGTATGCCTGTGTGCTAAATTTGCAAAGATATTTGAAGTTAAAACTGACATTTCGATGGTATGAATATATTGAAGGTTTATAGTAGGTGCATACCATCTTTAAACCTATTTTAAAATGTTCATGTAATATACATTTATGAATGCAATTTTATGAAATTTGGCTAAAAGTAGTTTATTGCCCTATTTTAAATATTTATAAATATGGCTGTTAAAGTATAATTTGTTTCTGACTATGAGTATGCTCCAATATCTTGAACGTGTAACTGCATAGTTAGAGTGGAGTTTAAATTTTAGGAGATGCCATACTACATAATATTGAATACATGTAGCAGCATCTGTATATATTTCTTCAAACACGAAAACTGACATTAAAAACGAACTTTACACGTCACAACACTTCATCGTTTCCATTGAAAAGTAAAACGTTGTGTTGAAAGGCGGCTTTATAGTGAAAAGTACATAGGATTAAGACTGTTTTTTATTAATTTAAGAAGTTATTTAATAGATTTTTTACAAACAAGTAAGCTAATGCTAAAATTAATCGTACAGTTATTCCATTAACATTGTTATATTCATGTTACTTAATACATAAATCGACAAACCGTTAAAAAATGAAAGTCTCCACGTCAACAAATCTTGTGATATTGTGCATTTTTCCAGCAACTCTAATTTATTCTCTTTGCTTTATTATAGAATGTTTAAATCCCTGCTAATCATTTCCGTCATATTGGCTGTCGCCAATGTTTGCTTGTCCGATGAAGACACCACTGCCCGTTTGTTGGTTTCCAAACAAATCTTGAATAAATACTTGGTGGAGAAGAGCGACTTGTTGGTACGTTATACCATCTTCAATGTCGGCAATGGTGCCGCCACTAACATTAAGTTGGTCGACAACGGTTTCCATCCCGAAGCTTTTGAAATTGTTGGTGGTCAACCTACTGCACAAGTTGAACGAATTGCTCCTCAAGCCAACTACACGCACGTCCTGGTTGTTCGTCCGAAATCTCATGGCTATTTCAATTTCACGGCTGCCGAAATCTCCTACAAACCAGTAGAAGAAGCTGAAAAGGTATTTTATACAATCTGATTGAATAGAAAATTATCCACTTATTTCTCTTATTATTTCAGTTGCAATTGGCTATTAGCTCTGAACCCGGTGAAGGTGGCATTGTAAACTTGAGTGAATTCAACAAGCGCTTCTCCTCTCACTTCTTTGATTGGGTTGCTTTTGCAATCATGACCTTGCCTTCCTTGGCCATTCCTTTGGCTTTGTGGCACTCATCGAAGAGCAAATACGAACGTTATGGCAAAAATAAAAAACACTAAATCCTTTTTAATTTTAGGAACATATTTTTAAATGATTCAAATTTTGTAAAATTCCTTTCCATTTGGTTCTATTTTAATTTTTCCTGCTACAAACAGACAAAGATCATATTGCATCATTTACTAACTTCCTTAGGGTCTTAAAGTTTCAGCGTGAAAAATCGTTTTAGATTTATTAGAAAACTTAAAGAAGGATGCGTCTTTCAATTAATAGTATAATGATCTGTTGAAAATAATAATTGTTAAATTTTCAAGGAAAACGCCAAAATATTTATTAAATATGCGTCGATTACAAAACTGAGATTTTTTCTAAATAAAAAAATTCTAAAATACTATTTATATGCTTTTTGATGGACTTTTAACAACCTGTTGATATAATCCAATACGAATTGGTTTGGCATAATTTTCTCTTGTGCTTAAATTTGCAAAATTTCCATTCTGAAACGGAATTAAATGTATATAAGAGTTCACAAACCCGCAATTTTTACAATTCGAATATTTTTGTTTCCATTCAGTAGCTTAATATACAATGACATACTAATTTTGAATGAAAATGAACATATCGGGCCATAACGGCAAAAAACGGTATCGACTCGTGTGCTATTTTCGTTTTTGATGACAATCTATAATTCACATTATTGTTCGAGCGAACGTTTGGTGCCGTAGTTCGGCCAATAGCCATTTTCGGTAAAATTTTCTCGAACTTTATATATCATCAAAGATACACAAAAATGCAGTCATACAAAATATCAAAAAGTACAACGTACCATGAACTTGGTCGTTTTGTATTTATTAAATAAATAAGTCATGGTTAAAAAAGTTGTTAAAATTTTTCTTTTCAATAAAAAAAAGTTGGGTTTGGGTTCTAAAATGATTACCGAAGTTCCGAATTCTGTCTGAAAAAGAGTGCGTTCGGTCGGGCACTGTTTACATAATATCTAAAAATTGCATAACAGTGAGAAGTGCTGTTTTAAATTTAAACAAAAAGAATTAAGACGTCAGTAACCTTTTTAGTACATATGTATGTACATATATATTTTTTAAAAACATTTGGTTTTTGTTCGCTACAACTTTTTCGTCATTACGGCTCGATATATATTTCGAACAAAGCAACTTCTTCATATCTTATTCATATGAATTGGATTGAAATTATATTTAAAGTCCAATTCCGTGTTGAATTCTATGAACAGTCTGCTAATTAGCAAGGCCTGCGAGCTTATTCCTAGTCTATACGAGTCAACTTTTGCTGCTGCAACTCTTTTTTTTGTGAGAGCGATGAAATAGAAATATATACCTTATGTATTCCTCTCGCTCTTTCTCACTAGAAAATAAGATTGCAGCAGCAAAAGTTGACACGTATAGACTAGGACTTAAGTACAGAAGGAATTTCGTGATTTAAGAAGAATATTTTCAAATACATAAATATGTAATCAATGGATGTTTATTGTTGGTATGTACAATAAAACTTGTCGCAGAATGAAACACAATTTTCTCGCAAAATATGAACGGCTTTCTTTTATTAAATACTATTACAAAATCAATTATTTCCGTTAACAAAAAAAAAACTTCTTAAATTTAAAAATTGTTTAATATAATAGATGAATAAAAATGAATAGCAGAGTTCAGTATTTGATGTAAATGGTCTTGCAAAAGTGTAAATGCAAAATATCGTACCTTTTGTCTGAAATCCAACAACCAAATACACAAAATTTCATAAAAAGCTACAATATTTTGCATTTGCACTTTCGCAAGACCATTTGCATCAAACACTGAACACCGCTAATGTATTATTTATAGTTCTTTTTATTTTTTGTTTAAAATAACACTTTTATTGGTATCACATAAAATACTATTTTTTACATATTTCAAAAAAATATATGCATATTCTTGTAAGTATGAATTGAATATTTAAAGAAAGACGACGTAAAAGAAATCAATGAGATGGTTGCTATTCTGTACCACAGTTTGTGCATACCTACATATAAAATGTATAAAATCTTTGTGCTTATTAGATTTTCTAGTTTAAATTTAATTATTAATACATTTATTTTAATATTTATTAAATTGTTTGTTTATAAGCATGGACTTATAGCGATAATTTGGCCACGGATTATATATTAATATATATTGGCTTCCTTGACAGTTTAAAAAGTGCAATAGATATAGTTTTTGCTTAAAAAATATAAAAAGGTAGAAAAAAAGAGATCTATAAAGAGAGCTTGAGTTCGAACAGTATCCAAGCAAACATGTGCTTAACTAAAGATTTACGTTTTTTTTTTGGGAAAAGCTTTAACGAATCACGTCTTTATAAAAGTAAAGTAATACATTAAAGTTGCCAAGTTTTAGGCGGTTAGATTAAGAGAGCGTAATGTGCCTTAGAAGATAGAATATGATTATGCAGACGATAACAATTGCTTAATTTGTATATGTATAAAGGTAGACAAGAGGTTTAAAATAGAATTCAAGATAGTATCTTCTTATGTGGAGGTTACACCTTTGCGAGCAACCAACATATTAAGTACCGGATGTTTTCGTATATAACTTACAGCTTTTTTATGAGTAACCATCGTAAAATCGTAGCCATTGCATTGTAAAATCTTGTCATGTATACGCAAACCGGCCCGGGCAGCTGGGCTACCGTCGTGAACTTCAGTGACATATATACCCTGAAAATTATAATAGAAATAACATTTGGAATTATCTTCATCATATATTGATAACATATTGAGAAAAAAGTACATAATCTGTATAACCCTGTGGACTTTTCTTATAATCCTGGTCGATGCCTCCACCAATTTTAAAGCCACACTTTAAGATTTCCCTGCCCTCTTGATCGTAGTCCTTCTCCTTGTGCAGTGTTATAGGAATCTACAATTAGGTTTAAAAAGAATAATTTAAACGCGTTAATTACACCCATGATGTCATTTATTGACACTTACGCTCAAACACTCCATGGCCGTGCCGGCCTGATGCTGAAATGCCATTTTGGCCATATTGAATGTTTTTTCTTAATTAGAGTGTATATTACAAGATATTATTTTATATTTAATAAATTTATCTTCTATTTAGAAAGTTTTAACACAGAATTTGTTTTTTATTGTTGTACACTTTAGAAAATCATCCAATTGCTGTAGCTGTCAAGTGATTGCCAAAATAACAGGGTATACCCAAGGCGTATTTACTTTACTTTAAATGCGTTTTCAGTATACCTTGTGCTCAAAATCAAGGTATCCCACCAAACCAAATGTTCCGATTTCGTAAAGACTGTTCGGTAATATCTTCCGATTTCGGAACCGAAATCGTGTCGAAATCGTAACGATTTTTGTATGAAAAGGTTGACACGACTTCGTAACGATATGTAGTTACGAAATCGTAGCGATATGTCGGTATGAATTCGCAACGACGTGTATGTACGAAATCGATACGACATGTCGGTACGAAATCGTAACGATATGTAGGTACGATTTCTTAACGAATTCGTTTAGAGTTTTCTTCAACTTTTTTAATCATTGTTTGTATAAAAATTATTTTCCATCATTTTATTTATTCACTTCAATATTATATAATTTAATGTAATATAATATAAAAACTATAATTTAAATTGAAAGATTAGAGTCGTAAGCCTTTCTAATGACTTTTGCTGTCGGTTCTTTGTGGTGTCACATTGAGCCTGATGACCGTTCTCGAATCGACTCGAGAGTTTGTAGTAGATTAAGGAAAAATAAAAAATTTTTCTTTAATCTATTACCAACTCTCGAGTCGAATCGAGAACCGTAATAAGGCTCAATATTTCTTTGTTTTCATATACATAGCTTGTCTGGCTATAATTAATTGTTAATGCATGAATCTGCAAAAATGTAGAACATTTAGTATAACATATGCTATTTACTTTTATTTGAGCTTACAACGTACCTTTAAAAATCTTAATATATCAAAAATTATTCACAGCAATGTGTAAAGTATGTCTTCCTAGCCGGCCTTTGGACGGGCTTAAGGGGTTTTTCCTCTATGTTTGTAGAATGGTGGCTTCGCTGAGTAAAGATTTCCTACTTACAGTGTCTTTGGCCGAGCTTAAAGGTTCTCTTCTCAATGTACATACAGATGTCGAATAGTGTCTTCACCGAGTAAAGACTTCCTGCAAAGACTTGGCCAAAACTGTAATTGGCGAATAAATATTACTTTTAAATTGTCTTCTTTATTTAATATATTTCTTCAAAACATCTGAAAACTTTTCACCGGTCTTCACTTACTTGTAAATCAAATTTGTATTGCTTTTTTCAAGTTTTATTTGCACATACTCACACGAAATAAATGTACATATACGAAAGAAATTCGTTCAGACAAACTACCGAATTGTCGTAACGAATTCGTTGAGACATTTCGGTAGTAAGTCTGATTTTAGACAAACTACCGAAATGTCTTAACGAATTCGTTACGACAAGTCTGACTTCAGAAAAAGTCGGAACTTTTGGTTTGGTGGGTAGATTTATTTACCAGGTTCTCTTGATTCCAAAGCTGTTTGCTCTTTTTTTTATTTGTGGCTATGAATTTTGTATCAAAATACAAAAGTTATGTTGCGTATGTGTTTTACTAATTTGACATTTTCAAGGAACTGCAACTACCTGGTAAATAAATCTGCCTTGGGTCAAAATAACAGTATGTATCATGATCCAACAATCAGGTCAATGCAACTCGACAGCAGTTTATTATATACCATCGTAAAGATGTCAAACTTCATACATAAGCAACCGAACAACAATTAGAGCTGCAAGTATATGTCGAAAACACAAACAGTGCTGCCAAGATAAATGTTTTGTACAAAATTACTAATTTGTGATAATACTATAATTATAGTTTTGACTATTTTATTTTGTTGCGGGCGATGTAAAATACGTTTTTTTAGGGCATATCAAAATGTATGTTGGGTGTATTTTGCAGAATATAATTTCTTATTTTTTCATTCCTGATGTTATTAGTATCTCACACTTGTTTACATTGAATGTTCTTATGGGCGTATGTTGCTCAATGTCCAAGATATTTATGGTTGTTTTTTGAACTTGTAAAGTTGAAAATACACACATATGTAAAGTTAAATAGAAACAATTTAATTATTTTTCCACCGTCTCGCTTGTGTGTGCATTTTTTGTTGTTGATAAATGCCTTCCCATCATATGTGATTGTTTGTGTAATAGCAGTGTTGTTGAATGTAATAAAATGACCATGTCAATAATACTGGTAGAAAAAAACAGAGTTGTATTATAATTGAATAATTTGGGCATTAAGAGGGTTAAGACAATATTACAGTAACAATTTAGATACGGCTTAGGAATAGGATGATTATGGATTACCGAGAGCATTTTAGGAACATTAGAGAAAAAGGGATAGAGATATTATTGATGATGAACAGATAAAGGAAAATATGGCTGAAAGCGGAGAAGTAAATACAGAAGTAATGACCTTTATGTAAAAGGGAAAAAACCGTTACAGCAGCGAATCAGCAGACACTACAAGCCTAAACTAGCAAAAAAAATCATGAACTTAGTCATTAGCAAAGTGGAAGTCAGATGTGAATAATAGAATCTGCGTTAAATAAGTGCATGTATTAGTTTTGAAATGTGTGGCTTATAAAACAATTTTAGTTAAATACTTAGTGCGAAAAAAGGAAATAACACGTAAGGCATCTAAATAATTTTAATGTAATTTCTGCGTAAAATAGAACTGGTGCTTCCTTTTTCAGCTGGCTATTTTGGTCGGGGCAAGATGCCAGCGTTAATCTTCCCTAAGCAAGGCCACACGAAAGAAAATAGCCAGGTAAGCGAAATTTTGATTGTGTACTAAATTATAAAGCCAGAAGTTTGGAGGTAGAAAAAAAACTTAAGTCCAAGAGCTAACATCATTCTGAAGAATGTAATAAAGGGTTAGCTGAATGAAAGATAGAAATGTCCCAGTTGAAGAAGAAGAAAAATTATGCAGATATTCTTGCCAGACATTAAATCCACTAAGTGAATAGCCTGATAAAATGTACGAAATTTGAATTTAGAAAAATATACAAAGCAATAAATAATTTAATAGGATTAGTTGTTATACGAGTGAAGAATTGTAAGAATTCCATATTTGCATATATTAATCTGTGTTTGTATATGTCTACGTGTTGTTCCAATATTTAAGATAGTTAATTATTTGCATATTTATTTATATATTTATTTATTTATATAATTATTCGCTGTTGTTCGCCGCAAAACAAAAAATATTATAGTAATAATGATAGAAAGAGGTTAACAAATAGAACGTATATCTCATGCTTAATTTATTCAGAATGTATAGAGTTCAAGTGGAACGCGTATTAAAAAATGTCTATACAGTGGTAGACGAAAGTGGGACCTCAGAGAGCTCTTTTAGGCTAAATAGTAATGTCGGAAAGCAATATGAAGAATAAGGAAGAACTTGAACGCTATGGGAAGTATCGGTGAGCTCGGATTGCGAAAAAGTACAACCACCCAAGTTAGTAGCCAGGTAACCTCTGTTTTTGTTTCTGTAAAGTAGTGCTATCAGCGTAAAGCGGTTTAAATATATTCAACCATAAAGAGTGTAAAAAAGTGGCTATAGATAGGCAATTTAACATCTATACCAGTGAAAACCAGACAAACTTAGTAGCCAGAAAATTTGAACAAAAAATGGCGATAGGATAGCGTCAGTGTATGCAGTTCAAATAAAAGAAAAAACAAAGGCATAAAAACGTCAACAAGAGCTAGTTGAACAATAATAAAAAAAACATATGCATATGGAAAAATTTGCTAAATGCTGAAAAAAAAAACAAAGAAAAAAAAATAGAACATACATATAGATAATTTGATTTAAACCAGCCATTTTTTTTAATAATTTTATCGAGATTTTTTTATTATATAAACAGTCATATTACTAACAATTATTTCGTATCGTATTTTATGTACCTTTTATTTTTATACTAACCTATTAGATAAAATTTGTTTGTGTGTCGTGTAATTTTATATTCTATTTTATACAGTACCATAAAGTAAGTAAACCCCAAAAGTAGGTTAGGATTTATTCATTGCGCTATTGGGTTTGGGACAATATTTATTCCCAAAAGAGTGCGCTAGTAACCATATATTTCCTTTTGGTTATTTAGCAAAACAGAAAATAATAAGTCGAGACATTTTTACAGTGAGGGACAAATCAAAACGTTTATTTAATTATTAAATTTATGTAAGGGGACAATATAATGATTCCCAAATTTTTCTAGCCTCAGGGAGCTCCTTTAGGTTAGACATATAGTGAAACATTTAGCCAAAGTTTGTTTCGAGTATTTTTTTTTGATTTGGTCCTGCTGGAAGAAAATAAAAGAAGAAAAATATTAAAAAAAATAGAAAATTGTATGCTGTTAACGAAATAATAAGCACCGTAGCGCAAAGAAATAAATAGATTAGGTAGGGATTTAGAAAAATAGGAAAAAATGTTATAATTATAAAAAAATTAAAAAAAAAGTATATTAGTAGGAAAAAAAAAAGAAATAGATTATAAGAAAATAAATTAATGAAAAATTGAGAGATTAAGAAAATAGGGGTATAAAAAAATTAAATAAAGTATAGGGTGTGATAATAAAATCTAAAGAAAAAATTAGAAGAAAGTAAAGTTATTAAATAATAGAATTAGAAAGAGAAAATTATAAGGAAATATTATTAATGTTATGCATGCTAAACTCAAATCTATTTAGTGATAAGGATTATGAAGATATTGTTAGATTAGGTATAAGTAGTTAAATAAATTATGTTATGAATTTTAAAAGGAAATTGAAATAATGTCTGTTTAATCCCATTAAGATAAAGGTGACGATGGAAAGGTAAGAGGGGAAAAAGGTCAGGTGGAAAGTGGGTCGCTGGAAATATATATTTTTTTGTGGATATGTCGCGACGAGGTTGGGTGGGCATGATGGGAGAAACCACATCTATCTCCTATAATTTTTTCGAGTGGTATCGTGTTTGTAGTTTGTTGTGATTTTTTTGTTGTTCCTTTTGTTTTGTGTTCAGATACGCGGCTGGCGGGAAGGGTTGGGACCTCCTGGGGATAAAAATGAAAATCTGAGCTAGTCGGAAACCTCGCCAGGTCAACCGGTCTGTAACATGAATGGCGCCCAAACTGAATGACAATGAAGCATGTGTTACCATCAAGGCATGTGGCAATAACCAACTAAATTAATCAATAGTCCGATTACAGCCGGAAGTCATATTTGCAGGGTTAATCTACATAGCCGCTCCAGGACGAAATGGAGTGTTGTATGTGGGTTTGAACTCCTGGATTTGACAACCGGTAGAGAAATACTTAAAGAAAACGTTTAGCAATATCTTGCGAGTGACCCCGATGCGTCCCCAACTGTATTGCATTCGTATGTTGTGAAATTATTTTAGAGTTCTGTCGTTTTGTAATTGGTCAGTGGTGAATGTCGTATAACGTCTGATATCCTGTCGGATCGATGTATCGCGAAGTGTGTTGTGTCAGAGTTATATCCGTTACCCCTGCTAATTGCCTTGTTAAATGTTTTAGTTAGTTTGTCGACCACACAATGAATTAGTAAGAAGATTTCGGTTACCGATTTGACCTCCACGTCATTCCAACATTGCAAAAAAATAAAAATAATATATAAGATGCATGATTATGTGGATAGGTATATATGTACATATTATTTAAGATTAAACCATTTTTACATACATGTTTTGATTTTTCTAGTTTAGTCTGTAAGTCGTTTAGTTTATTTATTAATTCAATTATGTTGTAATTTAATTATTTTGTTCTAGTACGCATACATTTTATTTATTCATTTGATTTGATTTATGTTAATTATATTATAATTTTCAGTTTATCATAAATGTACTTGTTTTGTGTGTATTGATAGTTATTTTATTATTTATATTTATTTATTAGGGATTTCGTTATTATTCATATAGAGGATTCATTTACTTATCTTTCTAAGGTGCAGTTCGTTGTTATACCTATTAATTATTTGACGATTTAGTTATTTATTTAGATTTAGGGTGATGGTTATGTATGAACACATGTATTGTGTGGTTGAATGTATAAGTGCTTAAGTGTTTCCGTGGCTAATCTGTAATTATTTATTTTTTCCGCCTGTTTACATTTTTTCGTATATTCTTCCACGTCAATATATTTTCTGTCTTCCTATTGAGTGTTTTTAATTTGTAAAGTTTGACCCATTACTCTACGTCTCCACCTAACTTGAAATGCTGTTGTAACTTGAAGTTATAACTACGTTCTGAAAACAATTGCGCTAACAATTACATATGTTATAACCTGAAAAAAGCATTAACTTGAGCGGTCTATACTTAACATTCACTTGAAGTTAATGTTAAGTTAGGTGTAGTCTGCAATTTAGGTATTATCCCGTAGCTTTTACTATTTCGCCAAATTTAGGGTTAAACTACAAGGCTGCTTTGAAATAATGAGGAGCTTAATAGGAGTAGTTGCTTTCCTAAGCAGATCTTAGTGGAAGCGGAAAAGTGTTGCAACATTTTCGAATAAGGCATAGTAGAAGGTATGACAATAGAGTAGCGTGGGTGTCAGAATTAAGTTGATTGGTGTAATATGAGGAAACCAAAACTGTGATATACTAGCTGTGATTTAAGTTCAGTTGTGACGTCCTTGATGTAAATTTTAGGTTTAGGCATTCATGGATAAGTGCAATATAGTTTAACATCTATGGGTGCTTGTGGATTGTCAAAAGCAAAACCGGAAATATGTTTACTCATCACGAAGTATATGTTTATACGCAGTGGATTATATAAAGACAATTTCCGCCATTGATAATGTTGTGCCGCTAAGCGCGATTGTATGAATCTCTTTACCTCTTACGCGTAAAAGTGTACAGAGATTGTTAGCCAGTATTAAAAAAAAAATAAATAAATAAAATTTTTTTTAACTTAATAGGAGAGAAAAGGAATAGAGATTTGGCCTGATACAAATATATATACATACATAAATATTACTTTGCTTCAATTGACGGGGTGAAGGAACCAAGTATTTAGTTGCCGAAATTAGGCGTTCGTTTTAAAATAAAAGTACATACTTCATTGTACACTACCATGTTCTGATTGTTAATAAGAATTTTATAGAAAAACGGCTATCTAGAAATTTTTTTTTTAGAAAAAATATTTTAATTGAGTGCGTAATTTCCGTAATGGCTGGTACAATTCGTCTAGTAGAGGCGCAATGGGTAATGGCGAGGTTTCCTGGAACTATGAAATGGCTAGTAAAACAATCGATAACAAAAATATATATGTATGTATGAATTCGCCTGTGAATGTATATAGATGTATGTATATAGTTTTGTTATTGCCCGGCTAACTCGAAGTAGTAAATGAGACTCTGGTTCAGGGTGTGAGCGTTCCCCACGTTGCAATTCTGAACACATAACCCGCACACCGTTCCCTCTGGCGAGAACCAGTGAAACCGGAGTTTTGTTGCGGGCGATGTAAAATACGTTTTTTTAGGGCATATCAAAATGTATGTTGGGTGTATTTTGCAGAATATAATTTCTTATTTTTTCATTCCTGATGTTATTAGTATCTCACACTTGTTTACATTGAATGTTCTTATGGGCGTATGTTGCTCAATGTCCAAGATATTTATGGTTGTTTTTTGAACTTGTAAAGTTGAAAATACACACATATGTAAAGTTAAATAGAAACAATTTAATTATTTTTCCACCGTCTCGCTTGTGTGTGCATTTTTTGTTGTTGATAAATGCCTTCCCATCATATGTGATTGTTTGTGTAATAGCAGTGTTGTTGAATGTAATAAAATGACCATGTCAATAATACTGGTAGAAAAAAACAGAGTTGTATTATAATTGAATAATTTGGGCATTAAGAGGGTTAAGACAATATTACAGTAACAATTTAGATACGGCTTAGGAATAGGATGATTATGGATTACCGAGAGCATTTTAGGAACATTAGAGAAAAAGGGATAGAGATATTATTGATGATGAACAGATAAAGGAAAATATGGCTGAAAGCGGAGAAGTAAATACAGAAGTAATGACCTTTATGTAAAAGGGAAAAAACCGTTACAGCAGCGAATCAGCAGACACTACAAGCCTAAACTAGCAAAAAAAATCATGAACTTAGTCATTAGCAAAGTGGAAGTCAGATGTGAATAATAGAATCTGCGTTAAATAAGTGCATGTATTAGTTTTGAAATGTGTGGCTTATAAAACAATTTTAGTTAAATACTTAGTGCGAAAAAAGGAAATAACACGTAAGGCATCTAAATAATTTTAATGTAATTTCTGCGTAAAATAGAACTGGTGCTTCCTTTTTCAGCTGGCTATTTTGGTCGGGGCAAGATGCCAGCGTTAATCTTCCCTAAGCAAGGCCACACGAAAGAAAATAGCCAGGTAAGCGAAATTTTGATTGTGTACTAAATTATAAAGCCAGAAGTTTGGAGGTAGAAAAAAAACTTAAGTCCAAGAGCTAACATCATTCTGAAGAATGTAATAAAGGGTTAGCTGAATGAAAGATAGAAATGTCCCAGTTGAAGAAGAAGAAAAATTATGCAGATATTCTTGCCAGACATTAAATCCACTAAGTGAATAGCCTGATAAAATGTACGAAATTTGAATTTAGAAAAATATACAAAGCAATAAATAATTTAATAGGATTAGTTGTTATACGAGTGAAGAATTGTAAGAATTCCATATTTGCATATATTAATCTGTGTTTGTATATGTCTACGTGTTGTTCCAATATTTAAGATAGTTAATTATTTGCATATTTATTTATATATTTATTTATTTATATAATTATTCGCTGTTGTTCGCCGCAAAACAAAAAATATTATAGTAATAATGATAGAAAGAGGTTAACAAATAGAACGTATATCTCATGCTTAATTTATTCAGAATGTATAGAGTTCAAGTGGAACGCGTATTAAAAAATGTCTATACAGTGGTAGACGAAAGTGGGACCTCAGAGAGCTCTTTTAGGCTAAATAGTAATGTCGGAAAGCAATATGAAGAATAAGGAAGAACTTGAACGCTATGGGAAGTATCGGGCAGACAAAAGATTTAGAAAATTCGTAAATGGTAGAGATAGAGGAATTGAATTGGATGAGATATAGGTTACATATGAAGAATTCGTTCATTTATGACGGTCATGCAGAAGCAACGAATAAAAGCTAGGTTAGAGATAGATTTATGTATTTTAAAATTTTTGGTGTTTGTAAATAGAATGTGTGATTTTGGTGTTATATTACACTACTTTTATATTCGTTTATATGTATGTTCATTTATTTCTTTTTATGTAATTTTAATCATATAATTTTTTTTAATGTTTTTTTAATATGTTTAAGTTTAACGTTATTAATTTTAATTAAAGACATCCCAATATATTCATAGGCTTACTTCTTTAAATTTTTATTGTGCTATATCCTTATCTATACGTATATATATCTAATAAATATTGTAGCATGAGAAAGAAATTGAACAGCTTAGTTAATTAAAAAGGATACGGACAATGATGGAAAAGTGAGTGGAGAAAAAGGTCGAGCGTGTGTTGGGTCGTAGGCTTCAAAATAAATTTTTAGAGGATGTATATCGCTACGACAAGGTTGGGTGGGCAGTAGAGACGAACACCTGTCTCTGAATTCATTGTGTGCTTGTTGGTAGTTTCCGTTTATTTCTTTTGTTTACTTTAATAGATGTTCGGATACGAGGCCGGCGAGAGGGTTGGAACCTCCTGAGGATGCCAGAGCATAGCCGGAAACCTCGCCAGTCCAACCGGTCCGTAACAATTTATATATAAAAATAGTTGTAGTTTATTTCTTTGAATATACATAAAGGAAACAGTTAATGGCATTTTTTCCCCTCGAATTGTCCGCACGTTAGTTTATTAGCAACTCAGATTTATTTAACTTGCAAAGGAACTTGCGCTTGAGTGTGTAAACATTCAACCAACTTGCAAGACTTTCGGCTATTTCTTCGATATTTTCGTTGATAATACGTACACACTACTTGCAAGTAATTACTTACATGTGTAAATGCAGGGTAAGATACAAATTCGAGCAGTATTCTTTTCGAATTACAGAGTAACACCCTGTAGGAAGTTTTTCTATGAAAACGGCCGAAAAAACAAAAGCACTAAGTTGGCATCGCTGCTACATGCATTCGGTAAACTGTTATACGAAGCAAAAACAACTTGAAAACAAAATATAAAAGAACAATAATAGATTGGCTTAATGAAAAAAATTGACTCATAAATTACACAGATAAATTGATAAGAAATAGAATTCTCAAAAATAAAAATTCGAGGAATGTCTCAACCGACTAAAGAGGTACAACCACCATCATACGAAGAGGCCATGTTTGCATCCACAGAGGCACCACAAGTTGGTAAGTGGCTATATGTATATATTTATTACGCGCATACATTATTAAAAATACCAAAAATTATACTTTATAGACTTCAAATATCCTAATCCTAATGTTGGTATAACTCAAACTCCCACCCCTTATATGCCACATATGCAAACTCAGGCTCAAAATGTTCCAATACATGGAAATCCAACTGCACCTCCTCAACCGCCCAATGCAAGCTTTCAGCAGGTACCTTCTTACGGAGCATTTGAAACTACGCCGGTTAATGTTGTTATACAGCCAGCAGCTGTTGTACCACAAGAAATTATTGTAATTGGAGGTTGTCCAGCCTGTCGCATTGGTATCTTGGAGGACTCTTATCCGTGCGTTGGCTTGCTTTGTGCACTTGTTTTCTTTCCCGTTGGTATATTATGCTGCTTAGCTATGAAGAATAAACGTTGTTCCAATTGTGGTACCGAATTTTAAACCAGGAGGCTGGCTGACGAAAGTTGTCGATTACACAAGCTTTAAATACTGTGTGTAAATGTATGTATTGGCATGCGTATGATCAGGCTGTATAAAGGCCATTATTAAAAATTTATTAAATTTTAATACTTTTTACCATTATGTATGTATATTAAATGTATTATAAGTTTCATAGATTATTATCACTAAATTTGTTAAAATTTAGAACAATGGGCGACACATTCAAAAGCTTTTTTTAAGTTTATTCGATTGACCAAATATCATATCAAACCAAAAAAATATGCGTATGAACGGACCTATGTAGTGCTTTTTTGTACTAATTACGTTATTACGTTAAAAATTACTGTTTTGTTTTGAACTTTGTATTTTTTATCTTCGATATCTATATATAATAAAACTTCGCAACTTCGAATGGAATTTTCAAAAGAAAGGTGTATATTAAAAACTAAAAAAAAACCAATTAAATCGACTTTAAAATATACTTATGTACTAAAAAGTAAAAAAATAACTAAAATATATGTTGTCAATGACATGCCGTCTACATTAGACATGAAATGTTCTTAAGACATGATGTTATGAAAGCGTTGTTAGAACAAATTGTGGTTTTCTAGAATAAGGGCGTATATTATGTATGTATAAAAACTAAAATTTTTAGGAGAGCCGAAATACGCTTTTTTTCTCACTACAGACTGATTTTTATTAACCTTTTTTTTGACAGTCATTTAAATATATGTATATTGTAAGCAGGAACCGTAACTGTTATGACGTTTTTCGTAAAAGTCATATAATAATCGTTATTTTTTGACCAATATGTTTTCAGTTAAAAAATAATGGTTATTTTTGACTATTATTTGTTAAGCCAAGAATAAAAGTTGAAATTTTACTGATATTTTATTAGTCATAAATAAAAGTTAAAATTTGACCGATATTTTTTGGCCAAAAATAAAAGTTAAAAGTTGACCGATATTTTTTCGGTCAAAAAAAAAGTTAAAATTTCAAAAAAGATCAAGTAATATTTGTAGCTAATAATCTGACATGGTGAATATCCTACTAATCAACATCGATTTAACTTGTAAGTAAGATTAGCAGAACGGATCAGTACTACTGATTTCGACAGGCCGGGGAGCTTCTGTGATTTTGGGGAGATTTTTTCCCCAATTTCTGAGAATTTTTAGACCGGGTTTGTGTCTAAGGGTGGTGTCCTTGCTTAGTGAAGGTGTTTCGACTAAACACCAGGTGTCTCGGCTAAATTCTGGAGAAGTATCACCTAAGTATTTTCTAGGCAATATTTTAAAAAGTAGTTATGAATTACTGTGAATTGAAATTCAAATGGCTTGTTGCATATGACTAATAAATATATTAACAAAGTAACAACTAAAACCTAAAATAATGATTATTTTTAAGCAAAATATAAAAATCAAGAGATAACCGTTACTTTCGAGCAAAAAAATAAAAATTTCAAATAATCGTTATTTTTGAGCTAAAAAATAAAACTCAAAATAAGAATTATTTTACGATCAAAAAATAAAACTGAATTATAATTCTTATTCATTGATTTTTTTTAGTAAAAATTGAAAAATATATAATTAGTAAGAATATACATATTGTATATAAAAATTGAAAATATATAAAATACACTTATCTACCTGTCCATTGGTGTATTGATTTGAAATGTTAAATAAATCGGCCATAAAAGAGACATCTGACAAAAGTGTACTATTTTCAAGTGTATTTACTACACGTATAAACAGTATGATGTACCTACAATTTTGTAAGCTTATGTGCTTATATGACTAGCTAAAATCGACCAAAAAATAGGGGTGTTATAAGTTTGTAGTGTGTATCTGAGTGCCACCGTTCCAGTGAATAAAAATTAAATATGTAAAACTAAAAAGTGTTTGTGCGTAAAAAAGTTACGATTTAGTGCACTTTCAAGTGGAAAAATTATCCTCTCTCAAGTGTGTTGAAATGCAATAATGGTGGCCTCTCATTTTTTGTTGAATTCACAATATCTATTCATGTGAAGAGAGTTGTCTTTATTTTATTCACAGTGCGAGTGTTTGCTATCTATGTTATCAACGATACACGTTCTCTAAAGACGAATATTTGTTAAAATATATTAGGTAAAAAACTTGGTTAAAAATTATGTCAATAAAAGTATCGTCATATAATATGTAAAAGGGCCTATCATCATTATAAAAAAAATTTGAGCGGAGATATAAAACTTAACAAAACCAAACTATTGTGATTACAAAAATTGTTTTTTCAGCATAGTATTATTGATTCCTTTTTATAATCACAACAATTTAATATATACAATAAGTTTTTTATCTCTCCTGGAAAATGTTTAAAAATGATGGTAGCCCCTTTTGCATTTTATATGACAATATATTATTTTTTACCTACCTGTTTATATCGCTCATTTGCTGGAATGTCGTCATAACTCAAAATTTGTTTTTTTTGAGCTAATAATGCAGAGTTATTCGCCATATTGTTCTTCATATTGTGTAAAAATTTCATATAAATATCTTGTATGTTCAATCTTGAGAGAAGAATGAAAAATTCTTTCTCCATTAAGCAGGACCGGATTAACAAGTGTGAGTGCCCTGGGCTAAATAAAATGTTTCGCCCTTGAATATATAGTTTTATAAAAATTTCATTTTATTTTTTTATAAAATATATTTGCAGTTTTGAGATAATGTGCTTTACTCAAACTTAAAATGTAATTTTGCTTGTATTTATAAAATACAATACATACAACCAATATACTATTGTAAAATGCAAAAAATCGTTTGCGACCGACTCCCCCGAAAAAAAGCAATCAAAATTGTATAATTTTTGTTTTTTGGCGCCCCTCGGATCGTTGGCTCCCCTGGGCTGCAGTCCAATTAGCCCTATGGTTAATGGGGGCCTGCCATTAAGTTGTGTGTAAATTGAAAACTTTGAGCTCGTTTTCTGTAAAACTATCTTTTTTGAGTTATGACGACACGACGTTGCAGCAAATGAGCGATATGTTTTCTGCAGTACGATATTAACCCGAATGTAGTATGTATACATTTGTCTGTTGTAAACAAGTGTTAAAAAAATAATGGCTGTATTCAGTGTTTGGTGCAAATGGTCTTGCGAATGAGCAAATGCAAAATATCGTAATACCGGGTTTGAAAGCTATATATCTCAGGCACATGCTGGGCTTGGAACAAGGAGATCATTGTACCGACATGTAAAGCAATTGGTCGTCCACTCTTAAATTACGTTGTCCTAATGTGGACCTCGTTCCTTATAGCTTTTCTACGCTATCTCACATCCCGTTCGACTTCTGTGGAAAATGCAACCCTGATGTAATGAGTTTCTGGAGAATTAAAAAAAAAGCAATAACAACACATTATATCAGGGTTGCATTTTCCATCGAAGTCGAACCGCCTGTGGGATAGTCTAAAACTAGCTTTAGCGGTATTTCCTCTATTTATGTATATAGAATCAGCTTTTTTGACTTATCCGTGGTAAAAACATCTCAATTTACTTGAAGTGCTTTAAAATGGAAAGGTAACGTCTTGGTTTGGATTCCTACATTTGTACTTACAAACTTCTTCGCAAAATCTTCGTTATAAAATAAAATAAAATTTCTTTAAAGTTAACACAAATACATATTTATTAATAATAGTTTTTTTATGATAAATTTTTATATTCTTAAGTCAGTTAATAATTAATATGTTTTTCAATACAATAATATGTGTTTGTATAAATATAAATTAGTAATTGATTAATTCAGATAACAGATTAAATTAATAGATACATAACATTATAAATTTTCCATCATCTGATGCACATTGGGGTCGATAGATCAGTTAATATGTATGTTTTCATTTCTTTACCCATTCGTAGTAACTACCCTCGTGGATCTTGTAGACCACAACAAAATGCATTATTATTTTTACAATTTAAATTCAAGGCAAATTCATAACAGGTAGACTCGTCTCAATACAAAGAAACCGCGAAAATATCCAGTTTCTTTGTCAAAAAATGCACTGAAAAATATGTCAACAAAGCATTTGACATTCTAACCAGATCAAAAATACAAGCAGAGAAAATGAGCAAAAAATAAACAGCTGATCTGTAGAGACCACCTGTTATGAATTCGCCTTGATTTAAATTAAATACAGAAAAATATCAGTTAATTTAATTTATTTAAAACATCTAAAAAATAAACTCACGCCTTGCAGTTAAAAAATGTAGTGGACTTAAGAGAGTTGTATAAAAACTGCAAGCCGTGAAAACCGCTTATATAAATAACTAACATAATAAATACTTCTTCAAAATTCGTATTTTATATTTAATTACATTTAAAATCTTTAATGTTGAAACGTTTATTCAGTTATCTTTAACTTAATATATTTATGTACATCGATGGCTTAATATAAAAAATGCTCTAATTTTCGATATTTTACAGGAGAAGGAAAATCAGAATAAAAAGTAAAGCATTTACATAGAAAAATAATTTTTTAAGTGACCAGAAAATCCGCTATTTTTAAGGAGGACTACCAGAAAATGTTAAAAACGCGATTTCGAAAAAATTGATATGCGCCTTTTTTATATTAAGCTATCGGTATATACTTTAGTTTTTTATATTTTGTATTATTTCGAAATTCCGAAAAATTATTTTGAATAATTTTTTGTTTTTACAGAAATCAGTATAGCCAATTAATATATTTATTTATATAAGAGATAATTTTACAATAGTTTAAATTCTAGTTATTGTCTTATAAATTTTATTTTTCATTAAACAATTATAAGTATGTATGTATAGTATGAGTTAATACGTTTAAAACTGTTTGTGTAATCGTTAGATTTCGTAAAAAAGCTATGATATTTTGCACTTGCACTTCGGCAAGACCATTTGCATCAAACACTGAACACCGCTAATATCCATAGCCATTCAAATACCCAGAAAACAATTTTTGGCGATTTAGGTCCGAAGTCGGCCAGAAAGTCTGCACAAGATGCCGAATTCGTATCCGAAGTCGGGCAGAAAACGTACCGTAAATCATATGAGTGATTGACAAGAAACCGAACTTCTTTGTCTGAGAGGAAGTTCTAAAAAATATGCCGAAATGTACAAATTCAGACGAATTTTCGGGGGGAATTCGAAAGGAATTTTCGAAATGTCTGAACAATGTCGGAAAAATGTCTTTACAAAACAGCAGAAAATTTTCCGATTTATTTGATGCTTTTTACATCCTCTATCAGAATTGTCGTTTAAAATTCTGATGTTAGACACGTCGTCCAAAATTGTTTCCTGGGTATGTACATACATCTGTATATGTATATGCAAAGTATCTCGCAAGCAGGGCTGCCAGATAAATTTGCTGGAAAATTATCAATTTGACGATAAAAAAAAGAAAAATATCGTCATTTCAACTATTAAAAATCGACAAAAAAATCGGACGCCAGAAAATTCAATACATTTATTGACAGTTTTGTCAAAAAACAATCAAGCTAAAAGATGACAATATCTGTTCGCAGCTAGTTACCCCGCAAATTTCGAAAAGCTCTTAAAAATCTCCAAATTTGGGGAGCAACGAATCAAACTGGCCTCAGATTCGGATTCAGCGCATCGAAATACTTATATATAGGTGGGTCTGGTACGGCCAACTTTTTTATATATTGTGGGTAGTCTACTATCAATGGATTTTAAACACAAGACGTGATACATATACGAGTACGTGTCAATAAGTCCGTGACTTTTTGAATTCTCCGCCTTTTAACTGAAAGGGCAATATTGCTCCTATCAACGGACTTATTGACACGCCCTCGTTTATGTATGACCTACACATATAACAAATCCAACCGTCTCGATATAATATTTATTAAAAGAAAATTGCTTTATTTTTAGCACTGCATTAAATCGTCACTTTTTATGAAAAAATCGTCAAATCGGCACTTTGCTATTTTCGAAACATAAAATCGTCAAAATGACGATAAATCGTCAAATCTGGCAGCCGTGCTCGCAAGTATTACTACCGTATTACTACATAAGCGCATATCGCACTTTTATTAATTATTTTTACGTAATTTTATTTTTGAACTGAATAGGTATCAGAGCTGTAAAAATTTGACTGCAATCAAAATGATTTCAACCAAATTTCATTCTTTGATTTCAAAATGATTTCAGATTTCAAACTGAAATCATGTCAAAATTGCAATCTTTTGTGATTGCAATCATTTTGAAATAATTTTTTTTTGAAATCATTGATTCCAATCAATTTAATTGCATCAATTTGATTGCAATAAAATATTGTTCAAATCATGTGATTTCAATCAATCTCCCTGAAATCACTACTATGTGTAAGTCCAACAAAATGGTATAAAAAACGTACCAAAACGTAGGTTTGTTAGCCATTTCATGCAGTTTATTTTAATTATCAGAGAGTAAGCTTTATTTTTAGAAGAATGAGTATCATTTGAAGAGCACGATGATTTTGATTCTGATTTAATTTTGATTGCAATCACTGGATTTGATTGCAATCAATTAATATAGAAATTAATTTCAAAAATTGATTGCAATCAGTTTTATTGAAATGATTTCATGATTCCAAATTCAAATCATGAAATCAAATTTACGATTTTGATTGCAATCAAAAACTAGCAGTCATTAACATGAAATCATGTGATTGCAATTAAATTGATTGCAATCTTTCACAGCTCTGATAGGTATAAGTATGAAAATTCATTATATCGGCTTTTTAGTTTAACATTTGAATTAATGTAAACTCAAACTATTTTATTAAGAGTGGAGTGTTCGAATATTCAAATCAGATAAGCAGAACGGATCAGTACTACTGATTTCGACAGACAGCTACACCGTCTCATCAGCGGTCTTGTTCACTTTAACCACTTATGAAGGTGGATGCTTTTTATGAGGAAACATCAGCTATTTAACTAATTTTTGTCACGAAATAGAATACAAGACTTTTTCATGTAAATTCCTGCATTCATTTTATTTTCAACTTCAATTTTACAAATCGGTTAATATTTACGAGAGTTACAAGCCAAACAATGCTTTTCAAACCCGAGGTGTGAAAAATAGCCCTTGTAGCTCCGCCTCTGGTGCAGCTAAAGGCTGAAGGAGATACGATTCTGAAAGACTTGCTCCTCCACTGCATCCGTAACAGTTTTTATGGAAATCCATTTTGTAGCTTAGAAATTCCATACTTATTACCACTTTTATTTAATTTACACCACTGTGCACTGTCGTCATACATACATATGTCGTTGTTAAACATGTATGATCGGCATTGCCGATTTGGCATTGCATGAATTGGCAATTGCATGACACATGTCGGTATGTTGTATAGTTTAACATTTGCAGGCCTTTAATATGTACTGGGACATGAAAAATGTAAGTATGACAGTACATATTGTTATAATCACATCTATTTCTTAGCATACTTTTAGGGCTTCATTATTTGAGCCGCTTATTTTTAAATATTTTCTCCTTGAAATTTAAACAAATAAGCTTTACACTATGTGACAAAATCGAAAAAAATTGGACACATTTTGAAAGACCTAGTGTAAGTTGTAGGCATACTTGAGTAGATTATTTTGCCATTTTTAGAAACTCGATTACACCCTTAGAATCGAAAGTTATCGATAAAATACGATTTTTTGGTACTTTACGGACAAAAAAAATTTTTCACTGCGTTATTTCTGCACCGATTTTCAATTTTTAAAAGAAGCCGAATAGATTTTTTCCGATTTTTTAAAGTTTGGCGAGTTTTTGCGCAACACTTTGTTTGAAACCCTATCCAGTTTTTTTATTTTTTAAAGAAGTATGTATCTCTTCTATTCGATTAAAATAAGCTCAAAATTATAAAAATCGATTGGGAATTGATAAAGTTATAATTTTTTCAAACAAAATTTTAATGTAAAATAGTTCATGAAAAACATTCCCTCTGCATTATGGGTAGGGTTTGGGATTTCCCAGACTTTTGCACTTCCCGGGAAACGGTAATGAAAAAATCCCAGGAATTCCCGGGAAAAGTTAATTTTCTAAATTATATAGATTTATTAAATGATAATTGGCGAAATTTCGATTGTTTTATTAATGTAAGCATTCTTTTTAAATAAAAGTTAATGGGCCTTATCGTGGTTGGCATTTTCGATTTCAAATTCGACAATTTGTAGTAGATTAAAGAAAATAAGCAACATTTTTCTTTAATCTAGTACAAAACGCCAAATTTTCGCCACGAAAACGCCAACCACGATAAGGGGGAATATAAATGCAATTCTAAAACAAATTTTTAAAATTTTTTTTATGAGATTCAAGCAAATAGAGTTTATAGTTATTACACAGTAGGAGATTCTATAAAGACTAATTGACGACTATATCGAAATTAGTTAAACATTTTATTTTAAGGCCTCCAAATCATTTTATAAAGAACTTGCTGTAATATTTCTTATTTTTCTTTAAAAATTTCCAGGACGGTTCTTAAGCTGAGCTGAATTTTCCATATCCTGAGCCACAGTCTGTCTAAATGTCTTTAATTATTCAGCTTTATTTATCTTAAAACATCTCCTTCAGGGTTTCAATAATTGCATCGACTTATAATAAATTTAAGTAGTGTCAACTCAAAGTTTTTACAGCTCCTATGAGCTTAAAATGTCCACTACACTTTCCAAAATTTGTTCACTAATTCTGCGGAAAATCACTCAAAGTTCGTTTAATATCGAATTATTTACTTTAGAAAACGATTAGAGAGCACTGTAGTCATTGATATTTATACAAAGTATTCCACTTTGTTCTGTTATAGTGATTAAACGACATTACTAAATTCATCTTGCATGTACTTTTCGAATCAAGCAATAATTTTTTTCGGCTTAAGAGAAATGGTGTGAATTAGAGTATGCAAACCCGGCATTTTCTGAGAAACCGGTTTTCGAATTATTCGAAAAATAGCTTTTTTTAAAACCCTGGTGTCGAATATGGTTTTGTGCAAATAAACCGGTTAACCGGTTTTTATAAAATGTATGTACAAATTTCATTTTATTTTTTCACTTTTTGCGAAAAATCTGTATAACATTATTCATGGGATCTTTTCCTTGAAATAAGTTGTTTCAAAGAAATTTAATCACACAGGCCGACAGTGAAATTCCTTTTTGGAACAAAACTACATTTCTAAGCAGTTTTCAATGCACTAAAAAGTAGTGTCCTTAGTTTCTTCCTATCAGCTACAAATTTTTTAATGGACATATCTAATATTTCGATCAACAAAATAACAAACTATCCTGATGATTTGATAAACACTTTCAGAGTTATTAGCAAATTAAGAAATTGTTTCTTTATAGAAACTTATTATAAAAAATCTAAAACTGAAACACTTTACCTGTTAATTATTGTTCTTCAGGACAGGCGTCGTACGATCAAAATAATCTATATATCATGAAAGTCGATAGACAAATGTTGATTTTATGGGCAATTAAGTGAATGCACTCACACACTAAAAAGGTGGTTTCGTTTTATATTATTTCAAACAAAAAACAAGTTTATTTCCTAAAGAAGTTTGACTGAAAACGGTACGACCGATTTGAATGATTCTTTTCTCTTGCTGTTGTTGTTATTGTTATATTCAAGACGTCAGGACGAAGCTTGTTTGAAAGAAAATTTTTTAAATACTACTAACGAGGTGAAATTTTGGTCTTTCGGTAAATGGAATTTTTAAAATCGATTATAATTTAATATATGGGAGGGGCATGACGCAATTTCAACCAATTGTTTTGTATATTTTTTTATTAAACTTGAGGTAGAATAGACGCTTGCTAAAAGCTAAAAAAAATGGAAAAATACCACTTGGGTAGGGATGTGCGATTAATAAAATTTTTGATTAAACAAAATTATGATTAATCAATTAATCGATTAATCACGAATCCTGATTAATCAAAATGCTGATTAGTCAAATAATTTTAAATCTGATTATTCAAAATGAGGATTATTTGATTAATCATGATTTTGAATAATTTATATTTTGAACAATTGAACAATTTGTGTTTTTAATTTTTGTCTTGTGTTTTTTTTTAGTTTTTTGTATTTCTTTCGTTTTATATTTGTATGTGTTAAATTCATTTTGTTTGAAATATTGTTGTTTTATTATTTTGAATAAAATTATTCAAATTTGAATAATCAAAACTTAGATTATTTGATTAATCAGCATTTTGATTAATCAGGTTTCTTGATTAATCAATTAATTGATTAATCAGAATTTTGATTAATCAAAAAATTTGATTAGTCGATTAATCGCACATCCCTACACTTGGGGTATCTTTTTTTAAATATTAGTATAAAAAATGTATTTTTTTCCGAAATCTAGAAAATTATTTTCTGTAAAAAAAAACCGGTTAATCGACACATAAGAACCGGAATGCCGAATTATTCGAAAACATAAATTATTCGAAACCGGTTTATTTTTAGAACGACAAAAAACCAGTTAATTGGTTTTCGGTTCCGGTTTTTGCATACACTAGCATGAATTCAATTTCAAGCAATTTTTATGAAATTTCTGTATAAGTTTGAATTAAAAAATAAGTTTTGTATTAAAAAAAATTGTATGGTCATTTTATCGATGTTGAAGGAATTTTTTCTATTAGTATTTAAACAGACGATGAAAAACGGTTTTAAAAGAGAACTTAAACAATTTCATCGTGCAAGTTTACAGTCAGTCGTACATACAGTCAAGTCAGTCAAAGAATTTTTGTAATATATAAAAAAAAATTTAACATTTTGATATTAAAGAAAAACAGGATTATAATACAAATTTCTTTTATGAATCCAAATAAATTTGGCGGTCACTTACGCCATTTTATAAATATGTATGTGAAAAAAGTCCATATATTCTCGATTCCCAAACCCTAGTCATTTTAAATTTACTCTTTCTGCTGTATTCATAAAAAATAAAATATGTTTGAAGAGAAAATTTTCATAAAAATTTTCCTTAAAATACATTTCAAATCTATTTTAATTTTTATGAATACGGCAGTTTATATTCCACATATTTTTATTCAAAGGATCGAAATTTTTTTGCAGACCGATGCAATCAATCTTCGTTAAATATTTCCCTTAAAGCTGAAAATTTTCATATTACGTGCCAATAGTGTGTTTTCATCCTGCTTAAGGATATGAAATAAAGTAGTCTTTGCAAAAATAAATTTTAGTAGTTTTAATAACTTTGTAGATGTAAGTGAATCTTAATTGACCAGTAAATAAATGTGTATGTTTTTATTTTTGCATAATACAATAATAGTATAATTATGTATGAAGATGTATTAATATAATAACATAATAACATGTTTTAAGCTTTTTGTTTGTTGTTAAAATAATTTTAACATGCGGCTTCTAATTAATTATAATGATGATTTTAAGCTTCGTTTTTTTTAATTTGAAGCATGCTTAAATTTATTTAATTTTTTGCAATGCAATTTTAGTTTTATTATTAATAATAACATAAATAAGTAAAACTAAAATATGTATGAATAATCTGATAAAGTAGTTATTAGTACGAGTAATAAAGTCTTTCGGGGGGCGGGGGGAGGGTGGTTTTTTTTTTGACAAAACAATTTAAAGCTGTAAAACTTTTCTTTTTTTTCATTTCTTTGATGAAAGTAAAGATATTAAAATTAATAATCGTAATGAATACTTAAAAATAGTTTCTTTTTTAATTTAAAAAAAGACTTTACCACAAAAAATAAAATAGTTAAAGAAATTTTAAGAATACAAAAATAAAACTCTAAAGTAAACAAAATTAAGCATTTTTGGTGGGATCTACAACACCACCAGGGCCTGGAAGACCACTAGGACGGCCAGATAGATAAGAATCTACTTGACGTGCAGCTTGACGACCTTCGGTAATGGCCCACACTACCAAAGATTGGCCACGGCGACAATCTATAACAAATATTTATATTATTCAAGGAAAACAGAAAAACAATTAAATAAATTTTGAAAAATAAATACCTCCTGCTGCAAATACTTTAGGATTCGAGGTACCATAATTTCCATTGACAGCCTTAATGTTGCCTCTGGGATCTAATTCTAAAGACAACTCATTGGGCACGGTCTTTTCGGGACCCAAAAAGCCCATAGCCAATAATATTAAATCAGCGTTGAAATGTTTTTCAGAACCGGGAACTTCTTTCATACTCCAGCCTCCAGTGGCTGTTTTAGTCCATTCAACTTCCACGGTTTTAACAGCCTTTATATGACCATTTTCCCCAATAAATTCTTTAGTTGTGGTACAGTATTGTCTGGGATCATTTCCCCATTTAACACGCACCTCCTCATGGCCATAATCCACACTGAGAAACAGATTTTTAAGAAACATTGAAAAATTAAACAAATAAAAACTTACCGGAATACTTTTGGCCATTGTGGCCAAGGATTATCATTGGCTCTACTTTTGGGCGGCTCAGGTAAAATTTCAAATGTTGTAATACTTTTAGCGCCTTGACGCAGTGATGTGGCTATACAATCGCAACCGGTATCACCACCACCAATAATAATGACGTCTTTACCTTCGGCAGAGATAATATCCTTTTTGCCACCCAATTGTTTCTTTTGTTGGGCTTCCAAAAATTCCATAGCAAAATGTATACCCTTGAGGTCACGATTAGCCAGTGGTAAATCACGCGGCCATGTGGAACCAGTAGTCAACAAAAGGGCATCATATCTATAATAGAGTTTTAAAAATATCCATGTTGAATATAAATATTTTAACTGATACAAACTAGATGCTCCTATTTATTTAATTCAAAGTTACTTGTATAGCTGGTCATTGTGTTGACTACAAAGCAGATGATGCTTGAGGTATTGAGTTCAAGACTAGTTTCAGGCAAGCTATCACCATCATGAATTTTTCTGATATGTATTGTTGGGCCATTGTGTTGATTGTTGTTGGACTGTTAAAGTGATGAAGGAAGGTCACTGAGCAAACGATTAATACTGACATATGGCGCATTATTTTTGAAGCGGACAACCCAAACATTTTTTTTTGCCGAAATTCCTTGATATTTGGCATAACTATAGTTCTAGTAGGTATAAATGTGTATGCAAAAAATTTTTTCTATGATATTTATTTGTCGAGTTATGGAGTGCGAAAGTGTTGCCGTTTTTGAAAAGAAAAAATTTTGAATTATTGTTTCGAGATAGAAAAAAATAAGACAAAAAAATTAAATAAGTGATTCTTATAGAAAATTGTCTGATCTTTAAAACAAAAACATTTAATTAAAAAAAAATGTTTTTAATGATCAAAACTGGAAATGACCAATTGAAAGTAAAATGTTTTTAGCTTTGACCCTTTTGATTTTTTTTACCAAAACTAGCCTAGGGTGTCCTCATTATACTGTAAAATTTTGATAATGGGATCTCCATAAGTTTCAAAGTTATACAAATTTCTTTACATGAACCCCACCTTTTGCTCATTGTTATAGAGAATTGGTATGAGATATCATGTAAACCTTACGTTTAATGTATTAGGTGTGTTTGTTCAGCAATTTTATGTAAAACTCCGTGAGAAATAATTCCATTTAACATTTTAACCTTCTAGCGCTGCGCTGTATGGGTCTTTTTTGTCAATTTCTTAAAAAGGGGTGAAAAAATCCCCTTCGACGGCGAGATAGCGGGTTAAAATATCCTAAAAAAAAAATTCCTCATAAAATTTTATTATGTCTCTAAAGGCAATACATTTCTAAACTAAACTGGAACGCCAGAAGTCATCAGAAACTAATTGTGAATAAATACGAAATTAACCCTCAATCACTTTTAATTTCTTTCTGATTTCTGGCGTTCCAGTTGAGTTTAGAAATTTATTGTCTTCGAAGACTAATAATAAAATTCGAAGACTTATAAAATATATGATGATTTTTTCGTAGAATATTTTTTTGCTCCTTTTTAAGAAAGGGTAAAAAAACGCATACAGCGAAGCGCTAGAGGGTTAAAATGTTCCATGAAATTATTTCCCGTAAAATTTTACATAAAAGTGCTGAGCACATCTGATGCATTAAACGTAAGGTTTATACAGGGTGGCCCAAAATTAACGAAGGGGTTTGAATAGTCAATATCTCCATTATTTTTACATTTCTTTGATTTATTTTTTCAGATTGTTGTAAAGAAGATTTGGGAAATTAAAACTGGGAAGAGGTTTACTACTGACCAACGAACATACATCGAGGGAAACAATGGCGCTGTTACCGGACATTTTCGTGGTTTTCCATGACTTTTCACGATTTTCGAAGCCATCGTTCGAATTTTTCCTCGACTATTATTATTTTTGGTAGGGTCATGGTCTGTGGCTTATTACGTATGCACGATATTTAAAGTAACCCAAAGAAAACGTTTCGAGAGCGGTTTAGTGCAGCTAATAAAATCACTGCTTCTTGAAATAATGCGTTCGCTGAAAAAACTCCATAAGAACGTCATTGTGTCTCTTTTTCTATGATCGTTGTTCAATAGTAAATCTTTCCAGTTTCAATTTCCCATATCTTCTTTACAAAAGTCTGAAAAAATAAATGAAAAACATGTTAAGATTATGGATTTATAGACTATTCGTTAATTCTGGGCCACCCGGTATATCTCATACCAATTCTCTATAACAATGACCAAAAGGTGGGGTTCATGTAAATCAATTTGCGTAACTTTTAAACTTATGGAGATCCCATTATCAAACTTCTACAGTATAATGAGGAGAGCCTAGACCAGAGCCAGGCAAAAAGAAAACTAAATAAATGAGAAACAATTTTTTGTTTAAGTGTGTTGGTGTTGAATTGCATTGTTGATCAGGGTTGTCAGATATGGCGATTTATCGCCAAACGTGGCGATTTTTCAACTTGTTTGGCGTCAAAATTTTTGATTTGGCGACATGGCGATTTTTCTGGCGATAAATAAATTTGTTGGCGATTTTTATGGCTATTTTTTAACAAACTTCAAAATTTTTATAATTCAGGAAAATTAGTTTGTTGAGAGTATTTTTCAAAAATAAATCCCACCAAAACTCTTCTGCTAGAAATTCAAATAATGTCATTTTGACGATTTTTCTTATATTAATTATAGTCATTAATGGGTTTTGAATTTGGATGAGCAAAATTTACAAGAAATAATTTTTGTCGATTTTATTTCTGCTTTTGGAGATTTTCTGCTAAATTTTTATACGATTATTTTATAAAATTTATATTAAAAAAAAGTATTATAGAAAAACAAATTTATTATCAAATATATATTAAGAAAAACTACATAAAATTGATTTTGGCGATGTTTAAAATCAATTTGGCGAAATAGGTCGGAAAAAATCTGACAGCCCTGTTGTTGATAGGTACAAATGACTGTTGTGCTCTTGTTGTTGTTTATTTTGATTGCTTGTGCTGTGTACATGTAAATTGTCGGCTATGTTCATGTAAAATTTAAAAATAGCCGAAAAGTAGTCGGCAAACGTCGTGGCTCACGGGTACACATCGCCTACGCCTGGTCTAGACTAATTTTGGTAAAAAAAATTTTAAAAATAAAACATGTCGAAGCTAGAAAAATTTTAATTTCAATTGGTCATTTCCGGTTTTGAAAATAAAATTTTTTTTAATTAAATATTTTTTTTTAAAAGATCAGATAGTTTCTTATATGAATCATTTATTTTCTTTTTGGTTAAATTTTTTCTAGTTCGAAACAATAATTAAAAAAAGAAAAAAAAAAAACGGCAACACTTTTGCATCCCATAACTCGACAAACAAATATTCTACAAAAAAAATTTTTTTTTGCAAACACATTTATACCTACTAGAACTATAGTTATGCCAAATATCAAGGAATTTCGGCAAACATTTTTTTTGGGTTGTCCGCTTCAAAAATAATGCCCCATATACTAACTAATGCCATGCACATCACAACACCCTTCTTCACCGGTATTGTAGACGAATCGTCGGCGAAGTCAAAGAATTAATAAAATGGCCATATATCTTAAACAAATTAGTCCCCCGACTTGACACCAGGGGCGCTGCAACACTGCTCTAAAAAAACTTACAAAACGCGCAATAGCAGAGACATGGTAGAATAATATACAAGGTAGCTCTGGAACGCCAGCTGATTATTTTTTTATTTACTTTTTCATGGTACGAACTGTCAAATGTTGTGTATATGTGAAATAACTACGTTGCACACACAATACCACACGTATGTTTGCTGCTTCTGATATACAAACACACACATGCCCTATCTATTAATGTTTGACATTTTCTATCCCAAAATGTACATTTGTATTAGTTATGCGGCTACCTGTTATATTATTGTATCATGAGCAGAGACGTAAAATAATTAAGCTTTCTATCTTACTCACTTCACCATCTGTTTTCTCTACACTATCCTTTTCAAAAAGAACTTAAATATTTAATTAACTGGTAGGCATTAATTGCCAGAGCATGCTACTTCTCTTTAAAAAAAAACGAAGGAGGAACATAAAAACTACTTAATACCTGGCATATATGTATGTACATAAATGGAAGTTTTGCCACTAAGAAAAAGAAAAAAAAAACAAATCACCCTCCCATACTTACTCTTGCAATAACATTTCAGCCTGCATATCTTTACCCACATGAACATTGGTACGAAACTCAATGCCTTCATCAGCCATCAAATCCACTCGTCTCTTGACCACATCTTTCGATAGTTTCATTGTGGGAATACCATATTGTAATAAGCCGCCAACGCGATCATTACGTTCGTAAACGGTAACGAAATGTCCAGCACGATTTAGCTGCTGAGCGGCCGCTAGACCCGAAGGACCAGAACCAACAATGGCAACACGTTTGCCACTACGTACTTCTGGTATTTCCGGCTTAATCCAACCCTGTTCAAAAGCATGATCAATTATTGCACATTCAATATTTTTAATGGTAACAGCAGGTTCGGAAATACCCAAGACACAGGCACCTTCACATGGTGCTGGACACACACGACCGGTGAATTCAGGGAAATTATTGGTTTGCAACAATTGGCGTAGCGCTTCCTTCCAGTCGCCATGAAATACTAAATCATTCCATCTGGGTATAATGTTGCCTAAGGGACAGCCATGGGAGTTGGATTGACAAAATGGTACACCGCATTCCATGCAACGGGCCGCTTGGACTTTGAGAGTTTTACGAACATGAGGGAAATTATAAACTTCGTTCCAATCTTTTTGACGCTCTTCAGCATCACGATATGGTGCAGTTTCACGCTTGTATTTGATGAAACCTCGTGTCTTATCTAAAATGCGTTCAGCTCTCTTTTGTTCCAAAGCCACATCATGTATGGCTTCTTCGATATCCTTGATAGATGGCTCACAGCTTTTGCCATTTTCAATGGCTTTTATATCCGTTTTAATTTGTTCTTCTTGTTCCTTTTCGGCTTCCATTTCTTTTAATGCTCTTTGATAATCATAAGGAAAGACTTTGACGAATTTGCCTTGTTCCTCAGCCCAATTGTCCACAATTTGTTTGGCAATTTTAGAGTTTGTTTTCTCCAAAAAGTCTTGCAACAATGTTTTGATTAAAGCAACATCAGCGGGTAGTTCGAGAGGCAAAAGTTCTACCATTTCGGGATTAACTTTAGGTTTGAATGTACCATCGATGTCATAGACATAAGCCACACCGCCAGACATACCAGCAGCAAAGTTACGGCCAGTTAGACCTAAAATAACTACAGTGCCACCAGTCATATATTCACATCCATGATCACCCACTCCCTCTACTACAGCTGTTACTCCTGAGTTACGTACACAAAAGCGTTCGGCGGCAATACCACGGAAATAGGCATAACCATCAGTGGCACCATACAAACAAACATTACCCACAATCACATTCAAATGGGACTCGAAAGGAGATGTTTCTGGTGGAGTAATTACAATGGTACCTCCACACAGGCCTTTGCCTACATAATCGTTGGCATCTCCCTTCAAAGTGACATTGACACCTTTAGCCAAGAAAGCACAGAAGCTCTGACCAGCTGAGCCTTCCAAGTAAATATCCATGCTTTTGCCTTCAGGCAGTCCAGCTTCACCATATTTACTGTAAACAAGTTGCAAAAAGTTTCCTCATTAATTATCGAATTTAAATGCGTAATTTACAATAAACTCACCATGCAATATGATAGCTGAGTGTGGAACCAAAGGCTCTCTCTTCATTATTTATACGCATTTTAAGAGTGACATTATCTTCAGAACCATTGAAAATTGACTGCACTTTCTTCAAAAGTTCGTTATCGCTACGTTTTTCCAATTGGAAGTCTTGTTTAACCGAACCACCCAAAATATTTACACCAGGACGCAATTTTAAAGCATCTTGCAAAAGTAAAGACAAATCTAAAGTGCTGGACTTTTGCGATAATTTGTCAGCAACACGTAATAGATCAGTACGGCCGATAAGATCTTGGAATTTACTTATACCCAAGCTAGCCATTATTTTACGTATCTGTTTAAAGAAGAATAAAAAGAAAATTAGGAAATAGTGTAAAAGATTTATCAGACATCAGCAGTTGTCGGTCGTAAGTCAACTTACATCTTCGGCTAACATAAAGAAGAAATTAATGACATGTTCCGGTTTACCAGTAAACTTTTTACGTAATACTGGATCTTGAGTAGCAATACCAACTGGACAAGTATTCAAATGACATTTACGCATCATAGTACAGCCTGAAAATAGTTATAACATTTATAATTGTTTTATTTATTAAGACAAAAACCCTTTTTTTTAGTATAATACAATAAAAAAAAGGACAAAAAAGAACGCTAATTTTGAGTTAATGCTGCAACATTATTCCTTATTTCAGCAGTTATTTTTAATATTCAGCTCTTAGGTAATAAAGTGATAGCTTCACATATTACGTAACGCAATTTTCACGGTTTTTAACCTCCTCCTCCGTTCCACCCTGGTAACGCGTTTTTAAAAATTTTTAGTATAAATACTTAAATCCGTAACGAATCCCCACATCCATCTAGATCAGAATTCATCGAAAGTTTTTGCTATTGGAAATTCTCAAAATCGGATCAAAATTTCGATTTTTATTCACCAAAACAGTTTATGAAACTAGAGATTTATTCATAACATTAAAATTTCATTAAAACCGAGAATTCATAAAAATTTCACTTAAATCTAAAATTCGTAAAAAAATCACAAAAAACGAAATTTCGAAAAAATCAAAATTTCAAGTTCAAAACTGAAAATTCAATAAAACTCAGGATTTTGTAAACAAATTCACTAGAACCCCTAATTCATCAAACGATTAATTAATCAAATTCATCAAAAAACGAACTTGAAAAAATCTAACAGCCCAATCACAAACAAAAATTCCGTGAGAGTTTTTTCACTTTTCCCTTTTCTCCTATTATGAATAAAAATTCCGTCGGAAAAAATTCGATGGGGGAAAAAGTAGCTATTCTCAATGCATTTGAACGTCGTTTTTTCCCCGGAGTTTTTCACTTGCAAAACAGAAGGGAGTTTGCATAAAAATCTATATTATATTTAAATAAAAAAAATTTCTATCAATAACAAAATATTTTATTGTTCTTGTAGGTCGAATACCATAAATAAAGCACAAACACAACATATTTTTAACTTTAATCGATCCATTACTTTTGGTTTTCATAAATGCAGCAAAGAGTAACTTGCAAGATTTTTTCTTCTACAGCACCAATATCCTTCACAAATGCTTTTTTTATTCACTTTTTTAATTAATTTTACTTTAAATTTAATTAAAACATAAATTTTATTTGTTTTTGGACACAAAAACACTGAATAAATAAATGTCAACAGGCAAACAATGATGCCACTGTTTCATATTTTTGTTCTCGAAAAGTTTATGATTGGAGGAATTTTTTCTCGAGAAAAGTGTTTTCCGGGGGGAAAGAAATTCCTAGGGAATATTCATGATTGGGCTGTAAATTTAGATTTCAATTCACAAAAAAAAAAAAACTCGCAGAGAATCGAAAACTCTCCAAAATTTAAGATTTTCACTAAAAGTGAAAAAAAAAATTGCGTTTGTAAAAGCCTGTTGTGGAATCTATGGCAGCGTTGTTATGTTTGACAAGCAGCGGCTTGCAGAAAAATCACAAAATTTTGATATTTGGACTGCCATATTGAATTTCTGGCAAACTGGTTGTATATTGGTTCATTTGCAACAAAATTTCCATTGAATGAGTCGTGGAAAATTACAATTTAAATTAGTGATTAATGTGAAAAATCTTTGCTTGTAGGAGCTAGTTTTGTGTAGTCTGTACGAAAGAAAGTACATATCCAAAGCCGCTTGCGTAGTTTGTTTGGCCCTTAAGCTTCGATTTGAATACTACATCATGATTAAAAAGTGGCCAGTGCCACCACGCCCATGTAAAGTAAATAGTATTTTTCAACAACTTCTATTAAACCGATTCAATACAACATTAAGGTTAGAAAAGTGGGCAGTCACGCCCATGAAAAGTAAATATTAATTTCAACTACTTTTACTCGTACTTAACCGATTCATATGAAACTTCGCACACAATTAGTTCTCATGAAAGTACAACATTATGATCAAAAATGTATTTTATACACTAATAAAACTTTAGAAGCAAACTTACTTACCCATAACAATTAAAGGAGCGGTACTAAAACCAAATTCATCAGCACCCAAACAAGCAGCGACAGCAACATCAAAACCGGTACGTAACTGACCATCGGCTTGAAGTACAACTCTATTGTTTTGATGATTAAAAAAAAGTATCGGAAACAGGATAAACAGCAGCATCAGCAATTACGAAGAAATCCAAATCAAATGATAGCAATACATTGAAAGTAAAAAGAAATTTTATTAGAAAAACTTCTAAACAAGTCTAAGTAAAGTTTGGGGAAAAAATTACTAATGAAGCCGCAGCAGCAGCCGATGAAGAACGATCAACACACGAGGTCAACTAGGGCGGAAGATGCAAGTGGAGCAAATTAGGCAAAATAATCAAGAGGAGCAACAACTAGTGAAGATCATTGATTATGTGTATCTTGTTAAGTTTTCTAGCAAATAAAGCAATATAGTAAAGCTTTTGAGAATGCTGACAATTTTTGACTACTCAATTTTTATCATTTTTAGTCCATGCAAACATTTCGTCAACAAATTGAAACGCTCACTTCCAGAGACACACACACACACACACACTCAACTACGGTATGGTGAGCTTTGTTAATGATGTCTACTATCCAGCCATTGTGAGGGAGGGGGAGCTTTGTACTTTCGTTCTTGATCCTTTTTCTGCAATCTCTAGTTAGCTTTTTGAAATGGAAGCTTCTGTGTATGTGTGTTCATTTCGCAAGCGTTTTGGTTTTCTCGGAAATGTGCAGAATTTTAAATTTCTTCTTTAATATTTTTTTCAAATTGTTCTTTTTTATTCTTTCTAAATGAAACGCGACGCGCCATAACGCTCACTGTTTGGTGAAATCCTCTCCGACGACTAAGCCGTTGAAGAATCTTGTTATCTGGATAGCCAGGTTTTTTTTTGTAAGTTATTGTAGTTATATGTAGTTTGCTTTAAATTTTTTAGTGTTGCATAGCTTACCTTGAGCGTAGATTATTCAAAACCAAAACTTGATGAGTTTCTGCTACTCCCAGCTCCCAAGGCAAACCGGCATTTTTAATACCAGTCCAGGAACTAGCACCTGTGCCCCCATCATGACCCGATATGACGATATGTTCAGCTTTGCCCTGTAAAAGAACATTTTAAAGGAAAATTTTGTTTACTCTCTTTAAATAAGAGCGAAATCTACATACCTTAGCAACTCCGGAAGCTACCACACCCACACCCACTTCAGAGACTAACTTAACTGAAATGCGAGCTTTGGGATTTGAGCATTTCAAATCGTAAATAAGTTCGGCCAAATCTTCAATGGAATAAATATCATGATGGGGAGGTGGTGAAATAAGGCCAACTCCAGGTACGGAGTGGCGAGTTTTAGCAATTTCTTTGGTTACTTTATAGCCAGGCAATTCGCCTCCTTCGCCTGGTTTTGCACCTTGAGCCATTTTAATTTGTAAATCATCAGCGTTGGCCAAATAAGAAGCGGTGACACCGAAACGACCCGATGCAACTTGTTTTATAGCAGAACGGCGGCTATTTTCGGGATCTTGATCTGTCGGGAGTTAAGCATTGTTAGTCTTCAAATTATTTTGGATTTTGAAAAAAATCGACTTACTTAAATAACGATCCGAATCTTCACCGCCCTCACCAGTATTACTTTTACCTCCTATACGATTCATGGTAATGGCCAAAGTTTGATGGGCCTCTAACGAAATACTGCCGAAACTCATGGCACCAGTAGCAAAGCTATTAGAAAAAATATTTGTATGCATGTATGAAATAAGAGCACAATAATTAATTGTTATTTTTCTCTCACCGTTTTACGATTTCACTGGCTGGCTCCACTTCCGAAATATCGATTCTCTGACGATCACTAACAAATTCCAATTGACCTCTTAGAGTACATTTCTTAACACTTTCTAAAGTAGAAGCCTTAAAGGTTTCAAATGCATTCTGGTTGTTGGCAACAGCTGCCTCCTGGAGACTAGCAATCGAAGCTGGTTCATTAATATGAGGTTCACCACCATGTCGCCAATGATATTGGCCAGGATTACGTAATATACGGGTATCGGGAGAAACTTTGCAATATGTCATTTGGTAACGTTCGAGGCTTTCTCGTGCCATAATTTCTAAAGTTACACCACCAATACGAGAAGCGGTGCCACGGAAACATTTGTGAACAATGTCACTACCCAAACCCACGGCTTCAAATATTTGTGCACTTTTATACGATTGCAGAGTACTAATGCCCATTTTGGCCATGACTTTAGCAATGCCGGTATCAATAGCCTGAGCATAAGCGGCATAGATTTGCTTGTCGCTAACATCATGGCTTATGACACCATCATTGCGCAAGGCTTGAGCCAATTCAAATGCCAAATAAGGGCAAATGGCATCAGCACCATAACCCAATAGCACGCAAATATGATGAACTTCGCGAGCTTCAGCAGTCTCAACAATAATACCAACCTTCATGCGCTGATATGTCTCAATTAGATGATGATGTAGAGCACCCAAAGCCAAAAGAGCTGAGACAGGAGCTTTTCCAGTTTGGCCAGCATTACGATCGGATAAAATCAACAGTTGATAGCCAGTAGAGGCCGCCGACTCTCCTTCACGACAAATGCGATCAATACAATCAACATAACCCTGTACGCCATCTTGAAATTGGAATGTTATGTCCAAAACTTTGGTTCTCCAACCACGATGAGTATTGCGTTTCAAAAGATTTGTATCTGGAATGCTCAAAATTGGATTGGGCAACCAAATGCGATGAACTTGTAGAGCGGAAGGTTCCAACAAATTGCCCTCCGGACCAATGGGACATTGCATGGACATGACTACCTTCTCGCGGAATGGATCAATAGGAGGATTGGTAACTTGGGCAAATAATTGTTTAAAGTATTCATAAGGTATAGGTTGGAATGTTGAAAGACAAGCCAAAGGTGCATCATTACCCATAGAACCAAGAGCCTCTTTTCTGAAACAAACACACACACACAAATTTCAATAAAATTTCAGACATTATTTTGAATGGGGGCTTTATTAGCTTACCTGTTTTGGAACATTGGCACCAATAGCATATTGACCGTTTCATTGGTATAACCATACAAGGCGAGTCGAGGATCTAATATACCAACCGCATTTGGATCAGTATTGGATTCAACCAAACTATTGGCTTTGTCTGTATTGAAGATATTGGCATTGCGAATTTCATCCAAAGTTATCTAGAGTTTTAATGAATAAAAGTTGAGGTGATTATTTTTGGCATACAAATCGGAATTATTGATTTCTTACAATGTAAATAAAAGCAACCGATCATTTTAAGGAAATAAAGTTTAGAAATTAAAATTTTACAAGAACCAGCGTTCGTTTGTTTGTTTGCATCATTGCAAAAAGGAAAATTTTCAAAATTGTCTAACTCACCATCTTTTAAAGTCCAACAATTTTAATTTGATTAATTGAAGCATAAGAAAGGATACATAGACGAATATTAATGATTTAGTATGTATACAATTTAATGTTAAAAATAGTTATAAGAATTTGGTGTGTAATAATATAGTGTTTCCATACCAAAGATTCTATGGATAGTGGTTCCATATCCATAGATCCCACCTAATAATCATATTGTTTCAATATTGAAAAAATCGTTACATAAAACTACATACTAGCTCGGAAAGATGTTCTCCTCCAACAGATCGCCTTAAAAATAATAGTCTCTTTACAGAAAAAATTATATATCGACAAGAGCGCCACCTATCGGTTCCAAAAGTATACTATTTCTCACAACATATCACTGACATCCATTTGTTAAACTATCACAGGGACACGTGATTTTTATATATTAAGAAGATAAATGAGAATGAAGATGAAAAATAACAATCCTGCATACAGAGTACAAGCGAAGAGGCTAATCTATCGGCCATGTCACAGAGTTCAATTCCGCTCGGAAACGGAATTCAACCTACCCCATTTTTGTAGCAGCTGGTGTCTAAAAAAGAAAACTAAAATACGCAAATTTGTCAGATGTGTCCAGACTGTTGGCGGCGCTATTATGGCGCGGTATGCTCCAGCGAGAGCTTGACATATTAGGGTTGATTGAATTCCATTTCCGAACGGAATTGAACTCTGTGACATGTCCGTATGTTGGGTGTTTTTTGTGACAACTGATTAAGACAGTTATCGGTTGTTTTGGTATGGTTCTTTTGATATAGAAATTATTCACGAATGTTTGTAAATTGTTCGAATTAATTTTTAAAACGTCCAATTTTATAAAATCTGGGCATTATTTGGTTCAGTGATAAAACTGCAACATTATTCAAAAGCCATTTCCAGAACATCATTAAATCTAGAAAATATAGCAGCGTACTTAGATCCAGTTTGGACATCATTCAATGTCAGGGCACTCATAAAAAATGTTTCATAGACTCTCCAAAAGATAACATAGTCCACATGCATCTGAAGAGAAAGGCTTGGATCAAGGTGTATTAATTTTACAAAGTGGCAGCACCGCGGCAGCTAATTATTTTTTGCTCTACTTTGTTTTCAGTCGCTAGCTGCCAAATAACTATTGTTTTGTTTTGATTATGCATTGTTTTGTTTTGTTTTGTTTATGCATTGTTTTGTTTTGATTATGCAAACAAAAGATGGCGTATGGCTCTGCTGTTGAGTGTTCCGAAAGAAGATGGAAGATGGAAGATGTTTTTGACATTTAATCTTTTTCTTACAAAAACAAAATGCCTGTTGTTTTTTTTATTGTTGCATTTTTGTAGCCGTGCTGCCACCTTGTAAAATGAATACACCTTGGCTTGGATATTGGAAAGAGGAAACAAATCAAAGCGGACCAATACAGCGAAAAAAGAAGGGAGGGATGTTAGACATAGTGTTCGAAAGAATAAATGGCGATTAGCCGAAGAAATGGCTAAAGAAACTCAAAGTAAACAGCTGAAATTCGCAGATGTTGAGACCTTGTCCGAGATACGAAGAAGTGTAACAAAAAGTTTTTTGTGTAAAATCGCAAAATAATGAATAAGGATAGTTAATAACATCTAAAGCCGAACAAATTAATATATGGGTGGAATACTCATGTAAACAGTTGAGCACAATACCCTGTACAGGATCTACGCTCCGGCAAGACCTGTGTTTAGTTCGGCTAAAGATTGTCAACCCAGCGACAGCTAAATTAAACGGAAGTTTCTCCCAAGGAAAAAGTTGCAAAAACGGAAACTTAGCCGGCTGTAGAAACTAGAAAGAAATAGCACTCCTTCCTACAGTAAAATAGAAAATAATCTAAATAAAGGACTAAGAATTGTTTTTTCAATCGTCCTAAGACGTCCTGCGTTGACCATGTCAACAGTCTTGGAATAATAATTATTATTAAGGCATATGGCTCGCATACTGCGACCATTAGACCATTAGCATCTTTTGCACAGCCTTTATATACACTGTTCCAGGTCTAAGCTACGAATGAAGCCAATCGTTCTGTTCAGTGAGAGATCATGGACATCCCTTGGAATTACTAAATATGTTCCAAGGGAATTTGTCCTACGACACCCTAGGACAGTAAACAAAACAAACGTGCTTCGAGGTCTCGGCATTTCCAATAGTGAACCGATGTTATCTAAGGCCAGTGTTCAGTAAACCATTCCATAAGCAATCTTAGGTTGCTATTATTGGGTGACATTAGCATTTGGGAACTACTCCGAGATATCGTAACAACACATTTTGGTTGTCACAGACTTATCAGAATTTCCCAATGGTGGATAAGATCCGATTTAACCCAGGTATTAGTCTTCTCTTTTATAAAGCCGCTGGGTATGAAGATGAAGTGCTGTTCTCCAATTAACTTACGTCTAGCCTCTCGGTTAAAGGGTGCTGTTGGGCCGAATAGTTAGCGAGTTTGACTACAAACTCTGAGGTCTTCCGTTAAAGACTAGTTTCAGACAAGCCAACAACATCATTAATTTTTCTGATGTGCATTCGTGTGTTATTGTGTTGGTTGTTGTTGGACTGTTAAAGTGATGAAGGCATAGCACTGATCACTTTGGCAGTACCGGCAGCGATTAATACCAACATATCCTACTAATAAAATGGCTACACAGCTTAAACAACTCAATGCCTCTACTTGACACTAGAGGGGCTTGCAATACTGCTCTACAAAAAACGCGCAATAGGAGAGTTGCAAATTAGTTAAGCTTTCTATCTCTCTCCCACTTCACCACCTGTTATCTCTGCACTATCCCTTTCCCAAAGAAGGTAACACATTAATTAATTAACTGGTAGGCATTAATTGACTGATTGTGTTACTTCTCTTAAACAAATTTTTTTTTCTTCAACTTACCTTTTGTTGTAGCCACTCCGAATGTGGACGAGATTTAGCAATGTAAGTTTTTAACTCAACATCTTGAATGAATTTCTTCTCTTGGGTGTCGACCAATAACATACGGCCTGGTTTCAAACGACTTTTTAAGATAACTTGCGATGGATCTACATCATAGACACCAACTTCGGAAGCCATAACCAATATATTCTCTTTGGTAATATAAAAACGAGATGGACGCAAACCGTTACGATCTAAAACGGCACCAATGTAGCGACCATCAGTAAATGAAATTAAAGCAGGACCATCCCAGGGTTCCATAACGCAAGAGGCCCATTGATAGAAATCACGCTTCTCTTGAGGCATGGTTTTATCATTTTGCCACGCTTCTGGTACCATGGTCATTACCGATTCCGGTAATGTACGACTACTAGCTTGGGTAAGGAATTCCAATACACAATCAAATGAGCCAGAATCAGAAAGATTGGGTTCAACCACGGGATAAAGTTTCTTCAATTCGTCACCAAACAGTTCACTTTTCATGACACCTTCACGAGCTTTCATTAGATTGACATTACCGCGCAGCGTATTGATTTCACCATTGTGAGCCAAAACACGCAAAGGATGGGCTCTCTCCCACGAAGGAAAAGTATTGGTAGAGAAACGTGTATGTACCAAAGCCAAATAGGTTTCAAAATCAGGATCCCTAAGATCGGTATAGTAGTCCCAAAGTTGATCAGAAGTAAACAGACCCTTGTACACAATGGTTTTTGTGGATAGCGAACAAATATAAAAGCGACGACCTTCTTTAGTCAACTCGTGACTGGCACGTTTTCTTAATACGAAAGTCTTGCGCTTAAAAGTCTCATCGTTCATACCAGCTGGACGAGTGACAAATACTTGACGTGAAAATGGTTCCGATTTACGAGCCACCACACCGATGGCATTTGCATTCGATGGCACATCACGCCAGGCCAACACCTCAACTCCCAAAGTTTTCGCTAAAGCTTCAAACTCTTGCTCAGCTTCTTTGTGAGTTTGATGATCCAAATAAAAAATACCAGTAGCATAATTGCCAAGTTCTGGCAATTGAATGCCTTGAGAAGATCTGCAATGAAATTAAATAAATAAATTGTTAATTCTTATTATACTGCGGGTGAATTGGTTGTAATTTTATTATTTAATATTTCTTTATACACATGTAACACATACATACATGCATACATACATATTTTAAATTGAATCAATTGTAAGGGGTTTTGCTATTTATTAACACCATTTCCTAATGAAACTTTGAATTGGTATTTTTAAAAGTAAATCAGAAAGAAATCTTAAAATAGATAAAGTTAGGTTAAGTTAAACCGAGCAGACTTATTTCGGTCTGCACTAAAACTATAAACACTCCTGTACGTGTAGAGTATACTAGGGGGTCTACATTAGCCATGAATTTGGTATGAACATCATCATGTCGGACATCGCATATGGCTAATGTAGACCGCTCATGTCCATGTTTCGTCCATGCTCTGCCATCGATGCCCGAACATATGGCTGAGCATCAATGTTCGCCATGAGATTCGCTGTCGACAACCATTTTTAATAGAAAGAAAAGAGACAGAAAGAAATTGTTAAATATTCCATTTCTATTGCACTACCACCAAATACATTGATAAGGCAGAACATGGACATCGCACGTATTCACCACAACAAAGAAGTTGATGAATTTTTTGCAGCTGCTCTGTCAGCGTCATGTTCATATTATGTTCAAGTCGATGGCTCGTGAAGACGTAGGGTAAAAGAGAAAAAACCCGCTAAGATTTCATCGGATATCAAATCCGGTATCTTATATAAACTGGTTCAAGAATCCCGATTGGGGAGTCATTAAAATCTAACCCCTAAATTGGTTCCGGGCAACATAGTCGCGGATGATCTCAAAAAAGTAAATGCGAGACTTTATGGCTACGGTGACGCAGCACTACAAGTTTGGTTCCCACGTTAAATAGATCTTCCTTACAATAACTATTGCTTTAGGTTCTACGACGAGGAGGTAAAAGAAACTGTTGCATGTCTTCTAAGATTCTGTGCTGCATTTGAGCGTCTTTCCATTCACTTCATTGGATTTAACAGATATAAAACTTAAAAGGATAAGTTCCTTAAATAGAAGCAGCGGTTCTCCTTTATCGTAACTTTTCAGAATCCCTCCCACACAGTACTTTATCATATTCCCTATTTGCTTATGACTCCGCTTTTCACTTAATTCTTTCTTTATTTTTCTCCCTCGCCCTTTCTCGGGTAAGTCAAAGGGAATCATCAGCTTAAATCCATTTTAAGTCTAGAGGAAAGGGAAAACTTCCTGTTAGCCAAGACAAAATGTTAAACGTATGACACTGGAATGAAAGAGGAACTAGAGGTGGTAATAGTTTTTAAATGAGAGAAGAGGGATACATGAGGATCTAAGACGAAATAGAAAACGACGTACTGATCGTAAGTAAGAAATTCAACACCAGTTGTATCTAGGCTACAAGTTCTTTGAGAGTCCATGTATCTTAGGAGACAGACCCAAATGGAGTTAAGCACCTTCATCAGAAAAAGTGAATGGTTACATTCCTTTTTTTAACTTTGAATTCATTTATTGGATCTTCAATTGTAAATTGAACTAACAATAAGTATTCAAATTTTGAAACTAAAATTGTTAATAATAAGTTCACCCAATGCCAGACAAAATATTAGGTTCAACGGTTGCTTCTTTGGTTGTCTTACGTCTCCCGTGTTCGGCTGAGTGCAAGAGTATCTCTCCTTCTCAGCCGAGTGCCGTTATTATATTCATATAAGTATTACTCATTAAGAATGAATGTATGAATTTAAATTGTACGGGAAACATAGGACAGTGTGATCGAAGAAGATCTATTGTATCCCTTGCCAGGTGCTAGAGCACCTCATCCAGACCTATTATCCTGAGGAATCTCAAGATTGCCAGTGGTTCTAGTGTTGGCAGTTCCCAATCCTCCAATAGGTGCTTACCCAATTGGCTATTTCTTCTGTGGCATAAAGCTTCACAGTCCTTCAGAATATGCTCTGGAGTTTTTTCCTCATAATCATAGAAGCTGCACAGGCTGTTACTCTCAATGCCAAGTCTGTTGAGGTGTTTTCTCAATCTGCAATGGCGTATGAGGAAACATGTGAGCGTTCTTAGGTTGTGGTCGAGTTCCAAAACATCAAAATACATTGTAGTGATCCGACTTTACTTTGAGTGTTATGTTTTTCTTCCGACGGGGTTTTTTTTGAATTTGGAACGATTTTTCGTCATCCCACGTCAAATTTGGTTTGTAAACAGACCGGTTTCGGCTATGTGCCATCTTCAGTGTTCTATTGAATACTCTTACTTTGTTTACAAAAACAAAGCAAGTAAGATTTTGCATCACTACAATGTATTTTGATGTTTTGGAACTCAGCCTGTTTTTACTTATGGACATTCTATCTCATCTTGTTCCAGCCCTGTACTCCTAATCTTCATACATATGTATAGCTCTGTACTGCCATCTTTCTACACTCTGCAATTTATCTTAGCATGTAACATCAAAGGACCGATAGAACGGACTCGAATGAGTTATAGCCGCTTGTTAACTCTACTTTTTTTTTTGACCAGCAATCAGGGGATGACCCCTATTTATGCATTGCATTGTGCCGGAACTAGGAAAATTGGTTGTGGGAAGGAGGATGGAGGGAGTAGTGTCTGTGAACATTCGATTTGAACTTTCCCATACTGAAAGTGGCAAGAAAGACCTCTGCAGGTAGTTTATTCCACATACGAACTGTGCGGCTAAAGAACGAATTTTCCCTGTAATGCGTAGAGCGATTCATTGATATGTCGACCACAAAGGGATGTGCTCTTAGTGAGGAGCGTGTTGCTCCAGAAAAGAGCGGGTTTCGGGAACAAGTTCCCTGATTTCATCAGAGCACATTCCATTATAGTAACGATAAACAACGAAATACTCCACACATTGCGTCGATGTTCCAGCGAGTCGATAGAGTTGGCTACCCTACTGTCGCCGATGAGCTTCTTCGCCCTCTCATGAGAGTTGTATTCCATTTTCGGACGGATATAGGTGGTATAGATATTGAGGAGATCAAATGGAGTGAAGTATTTTTTACACCGTCTTAAGAAACCGAGGCACTTGAATGCTTCTTTTGAGACCTGAAAAATGTGATCATTCCATCGAACGTCACACTGTATCTTCAGGCCAAGAACATCAAGAGCATCTGATTCCACAATATCTACACCACTCATGATTACAGATGGAGCAGCAAGTTCGGTCATGCGCCTGTGCGTGAACATATAGCACTGGGTCTTACGAGCATTAAAGTCGACCCTATTCGCACGACCCCACTCAGAAATTTGTTGTAAGATCATTATTAAGCGTATCATATATGTTTTGCCTCATTGCCCAAATCTCCGACAGGCTTGGTTTATTACTGAATGAATATGAATGGAAAATGCTGCTATCATCTGCTAAAGAGTAGATAAGATTGGAAGTTTGACAGAGGAGGTCATTAAGAAAAATAAGAAATAGGGTAGCAGAAAGAACAGAGCCTTGCGGTACCCCTGAACTAATCTTGAACTCGTTTGAAGAGACCCCATCTATAACAACTCGTATAGTGCGATCCCTGAGAAAGCTCGATATGAATCGGGAGAAGTCATCACCGACACCAAAAGCAGCAAGTTTCGACAAAAGTGCATCATGTCACACTCTATCGAATGCCTTAGAAATATCTAGAGCCACCACCTTACTCTCGCTGAAGTGGTGTATGGAGTGTTACCATTTTTCCGAAAGGAAGGCCAGTAAGTCCCCCGCAGAGCGTCCCCTACAAAAGCCATATTGGCGGTCGCTGAGTAAGCTGTTTGACTCCAAATACCTCACAAGATGAAAATTCACCATATTTTCTTCCATTACTTTAGAAAGCGCATAACATACTACAATTGGGCGGTTATAACTTAACTCAAATACAATATTTCTTATCAATAAGTTCTGAAATTTTTTCTTGGACTTTCAACACAACTAGAAAGTAAATATTTCAAAATTATAAAACTTGCAATTAAGACAAACTGATTACTCAGGGAATCTTCCATTCGATCACATGGAATTATGCAATAAAATCACGAATAAAAATTATAATTTGTCTGATAATTTTCACGATTCTATTGGAAATGATGTCGTCTGATTTAATATGAATGACCGTTGAATAATATAATATAAAGAGCTTTTAGATTTGCCTCTTTTTTTTAAATTTAATATTACACATTCTTCTTCGACGTGAATGGATGGGATCGTACGATGTGACGTACATTTGTAGATGAATAATGGTGATAACGCAATTAAATTAGTTACATACAAACAATACTGGGGCAAATAACACTTGAAAGTGATGCAATTTAATTTCAAAATCTCATATTTCATTTATATCAATTGTTTGTTCATTGGTTTTGTTTGTCATACTGCGCTTTGGAATTTTATAGAGAATGCAATTCAATTTGCAGCTCACCATACTGACACATTGGACTACCCGAATCAAATAAGCAAATAATTATTTATTTATTTAATTGCTTATCAAAATTTGTTTCATATTTGTTTAAAAAAAAATTATAATAAAAAATTGTAGATGTTGCACGCTATTTAATAGTTGTACATTAGACTGTAAGCGCGTGAAATGCGCTTCTTATCGCTGTAAAGTTGAAATAAAAATCAAACATATTCATTCACAGCGGACAGTGCCATGAACTTGTTACTTGAAAGCTAAATCAAAGCAATAAAGTATTAAAATGATTGAAATTTATTAACAATTAAAACGTTTAAGTGTAATAAGGAAGCTTTAATACAATGAATTGTATTAAAGCTTTTAGCCTTTTAAAACGTTCCTTTATTTTCCACAGGTTATTTTAAATTGCTCATAAAATAAAAATAAATTACATATACACGGAGAATAGCCCACCAACAAATAAAATACCAATAAGAATATACAACACTTTTATTTAATTATCTTTTTCTTCTTCTTCTTAAATGGCCATTACAGAACATTTGTTCCTGTAGCCGAACGAAGAATATTCTTCCAAGCGCCTCGATCTTCCGCGCTCCTTCTCCAATTTATTACACCAAGCTTTGAAATGTCTTCCTCCACCTGATCTTTCCATCGGAGTTTTGGTCTGCCTCTTCTGCGTGAATCATCACCAGGCGCGTATTCGAATGCCTTTTTAGCTGGAGCATTTTCTTCCATTCGCACAACATGACCTAGCCAACGCAATCGTTGTAGTTTTATACGTTTCACAATGTCAATGTCGGCATACAGCTCATACCGATATTCTCCGTCAACGCAGATGGGTTCATAAATTTTACGAAGAATTTTTCTCTCGAATACCCCAAGTACTGCCTCGTCTGCTTTCGCAAGTACCCATGCTTCAGAGCCATACAACAGCACGGGTAGTATCAGTGACTTGTAGAATGTGATTTTTGTCTGTCGAGAGATGGCTTTGCTCTTAAACTGCTTACTTAGTTCAAAGTAGCATCTATTAGCCAGTATAGTTCTTCTTTTAATTTCAAAACTGATGTTGTTTGTTTTGTTTATGGCGGTGCCGAGGTAGATAAAATCGTTGAATATTTCAAAGTTGTAGTTTTCAACATCCACTGTTGGCCCGAGTCTACTGGACGTCCTGTCCTTTGTTTTATCTGCGTTTACCACCAGACCCACTTTAGCAGATTCTTTTTCGACTTTTTCAAAGGTGGCAGTCACTGCTCGCAATGTTCGACCCATGATGTCAATATCGTCGGCATATGCGAGTAGCATGTGTTGTTTTGTGTATAGTGTGCCAGTTCTATTCACATCTGCGTCTCGTATAACCTTTTCCAGCAGGATATTAAAGAGATCACACGAGAGACTATCTCCTTGTCTGAAACCTCGCTTGGTACTGAATGGCTCGGAGAGGTTTTTTCCCATTTTGACTGAAGATCGCGTATCAGTAAGGCTCATTCTGCAAAGTCGTATAAGTTTTGCCGGGATACCAAACTCAGACATGGCCTGAAACACCTTTGATCGTATGGGGCTGTCGAAGGCGGCTTTGTAGTCGACAAAAAGGTGGAAGGTGTCGATTTGTTTCTCTTGGGTCTTTTCCAGGATTTGGCGTAGTGTGAATATCTGGTCGATGGTGGATTTGCCAGGTCTAAAGCCGCATTGATATGGCCCAATTATCTCTCCAACTTTAGATTTAAGTCTGTCACACAATACGCTCGAAATTATTTTATATGCAATGGGCAGGAGACTTATTCCTCTGTAATTGGCACATATTGTCTTGTCTCCTTTTTTGTGCACGGGACACAGTATGTTGAGGTTCCAATCATCGGGCATGCGTTCTTCTTGCCAAATAGAACAAACAAGCTGATGCATGCGCCTTATCAGCATGTCACCTCCGGTTTTAAACAGCTCAGCTGGTAATCCATCGGATCCTGCTGCCTTATTGTTCTTTAGCCGAGATACTGCTGCTTTCACCTCATTTTGGCAAGGCGGTATACACTCAATACCGTCATCATTGATTGGTTCTGAAGTATCTTCGTCGCCGCTACACCCAGATACCAGCAGTTCGGAAAAGTGATCTTTCCACATCCTCAGCACACTTTCTGTTTCAGTCACCAGATTACCTTCTTTATCTCTGCAGAAGAATGTGCCTGTACCAAAGCCTTCGGTTTGATGTTTAACTCTTTGGTAAAATTTTCGGACTTCATTTTGACTCCTGTACATCTCGATTTGCTCACACTCTCGCCTTTCCATTTGTCTCTTCTTCTTTCGGAAAAGGCGTTTCTCCTCTCTCCTTTTCTCCCGATACCTCTCCTTCGCATTACGTGTTGCTACCGACTGCAACGTTGCCATATATGCGACATTTTTTGCTTCAGTAGCATTACGGCACTCCTGGTCATACCATGGGTTCCTTTGGGGAGGCTTTTGGTACCCAAGTACGGATTTTGCTGCATTTTCCATGGAGTGGGCAATGATTTGCCATTGTGCTGTTACATTATCGGGACGAGGATTAATTATCTTCACTAAAGCTAAAAACACCGAACGCTTTACAGTGATAGTGATACGTTAGAACGGCTACTTTTAGGACGACCACTGTATCACCAGCCGTAGTTATACTTGTAGCCAAGTGGTCTTATGCTGCCAAGTAAGCTCTAGTCACTGTTTGCAGAAGATTCTTGAAAGTTCCGCATTTCTCTTCCATAAATCTGCTTGGGTATGCCAAAAGGTAGAATCTACTGAAGTTTAAAAGCAGACTTGATATTACCATTCTGGATAGGTTTCCCTATATTGGATACCTAATAGCAGTGCCATCAAGGTAGGTTAGGTTAGGTTGCGAGGGGAGTCACGACTTAAGAAGTGACTCACTTGGGTCCGTTAATCCAGCTAACGCGGCGAACTTTTGTATGTCATGCACCATAGCATTTTTGTCAGAGAATCTGTGGGAAAGCAGACAAATATCGTCAGCATAGTCGGGGTCGCTGAGGTTACCCTGTAGACCCCAGGATATTAATCTACTGTGTTGGATTGCACGTGTCATTACGGCATCGAGCACAATGTTAAAGAGCAGTGGTGATAGGATACATCCTTGTCACACGCCTTTCCCTACCGGTATTTGACCGCTCATTTGGTTGATCGTGTCTTATGCGACAGGTGGCGCTATTGTACATCGCTCTGATAAGTCGAACTACTTTCATAGGTACTCCTTTGTATTCTAGGGCTTTGAATAATGCATCATAGTTCATAATGTCAAATGCTTTTTCAAAGTCTGAAATTTAGTATGGAGGTACTTCATACTCCTGGTTCAAACTTAGGATAATTTTTACCGCGATAAAATATCTCACTTTCAAGAAAAAAGCGAAAATACGCAATTATAATATAAATGTTGTTGGACTTTGCCTGAAATGAGTCCCAGATGTAGACTTTAAAAATGCCGATACACGTATGTATGTATATATATTTTTTGGTGCCCTCTACCAGAATCAGTCGTTAGAACAATGTAATTTTTTTTGTGTTGTGCACTGTAATTTTTCATATATTCCCAGCAAAAATATCCATGCTGGTTTGTAAGGGAGAGATTTCGGTACTCTCCCTTACCAACCTGCTTCGGAATTACATGATTTTTGTATGGGATGTCACACTTGGTAGTTCTAGAGGTATGAGCTTCTTTCTGCGCATCTTAGATGCACTAGCCTCATGTCTTTTTTATATGTATATAATTAAAAAAAATTTGCTCTTTATATCACAAATTTCACCTACACTTCGATAAATTTTTTATTTGAAGTTATTTTATATTGTTTTTATATTTATTTATGTATTAAGTGGTAAAAACACAATTGGAAACTATATTACACTACAATTAATTTTTATTAAATACTTTTCGCTCGCGTATTGAATCAGAAATCGATCTCACGATCTTCGCATGCTAGGCTAGAACACTAACCACTTAGCTACCCAGGCACATTTATTTTCATACACAATTCAATGGAAGTAAAAATAACACTAGCATCCATATTTGTATCCACGTAAGCGAGATAGAAAAAAAACATGAAAAAAACATAAATAGCCGACCACCTTCCCCGTGTGTGCGCTAAATTTCTTCATTCGCTTACGTTATTGCAACCTCGTAAGGCAGAGGGGATGCACTGTGTGCTTTAGCGCATCTCCGAAGTCCTTCTATTTAATCTTATTGCTTCCTTGTACCAAATTTATTTTTATTGGGTTATTTTTTGCTTGATTTCGCCGATGCAGCTAATATTTTTTGGGTATTATCAGAGTTCGGATTTGCGCACTCCTTTTGCTCATTACGCATTGCGCATTTCTTACAAGCGTATTAAAAATGCGCACAAGCGCAAGGAGCGGAGCGAAAAAAGGAGCAGTTGGTTGGCGCAGCGGAAGCGCATTCGATTTATTAGCGCCGCTATTTGTGCATTTATTTTTCTTATTTAGCGCTTTTCGCTGCGCATTGCGCATGTTGAGCGGCGCATTGCGCATGCTCTTTTTTATGCCAACAGTGGTTAGTTTGAGTTTATTCACTGCTGCAAAATACATACATCTGTCGTAGTGACGTAATTTTAAGACATACAAATATGATGCCTATAGACGGGTCAAACTTCCGGACTGGGACCGGAAATATGAACCACACTACCGACCCAATGTCCGGTCCATCCCCTAAACCGGAAGTTTGAACTGCACTACCGACCCAACGTCCGGTCCATACCGGAACAGGAAATATGAACTGCACTACCGACCCCATTTCCGGTCCAGTCCATAAACCGGAAGTATGAACTGCACTACCGATCCAATTTTCGATCCATACCGGAACCGGAAGTGTGAACTGCACTACCGACCCAACTTCCGGTTCAGACCGGAACCGGCAATAGGAACTGCACTACTGAACCAATTTCCGGTCCAGTCCATAAACCGGAAGTATGAACTGCACTACCGACCCAACTTCCGGTCTAGACCGGAACCGGAAATATGAACTGCACTACCGACATAGTTTCCGGTCCAGCCCCTAAACCGGAAGTGCCATACGGTGATTAAAAAAAACTACGATGGCATGTAACAACATCCATAGAAATAACGCCCATTGCTTTTTTAAAATTGTTTACTACTGTAAATGCGTAATGCGCATTTCATGCTCTTTTGGCTCTTTTCGCGCATTGCGCAATCAAAAAGCGCAGCGCAAAAAAGGCGCAAAGGAAAATGCTCCTTTTATGCGCAGCGCGAAAATATTGGCGCGGCGCAAGCGCAATAATAAATTGGCTCCGCTCTTTGCGTAAAGCGCAAAAAAGAGCAAAAAGAGCGGTGCTGCGCTGCGTTTTTTCGTACTCTGGGTATTATCTTTCTAATTGAGGAGGTTAAAAGCAAAGGGGTACAAGTACCAAAACTGGGGAAATTGAGTTATATGCAAAAATCAACAAATAATACTAATATCTATCAGTATAAAAAAATTCAGACCGACCTGTAGGTTGTTGATCTCAAAAAACGCTATGTATTAGAAACCAAAAATATTATGTATGAAATGCATAGGAACAAAAAACTTTGAAGCTTAATTACTCAGAATTTTGTTTTTTGCACATGTATCCCTTTGCTTTAAAGCCCCTCAATTAATACATAATTCCTTAAATTAACGTTTTTTTTTATAAAAGTCTATGTGATAATGAATTTGTTTTTGATAAACCTATTCATGGTGGTTTTAATATTAAAACCTGAAAAAAACTAATTTTTCACACTTTTTATACAAAAGTCTGTGAACTTTTATTTGAATTCAAATAACCTGATTTTTTTTTATATCCATGAAAAAACTCATTCATTTAAAATTTTATTTTATAAAATTAATTAAAAATTATGAATTTAATAAAAAAAAAATCAACTGGTTTTAGTAATTACAAAATCAAATAAGGAATTCAATTTCTAAATGTCTGTCGGTAATTAAAAGAAGGAAATAAATAAAATGGATAAATGCATTCTTTCTCTTAAATTTAAAACAGAAATTGTTAAGGTTTTTGTTTATTTAGCAGAATAGAATGCGTCTGTCTATTTTTTAAATATTTATTCATTTGCAATTTGCTCCATAATAAATACACTTTACGAGTACATTTGAATTTTCATGCATTATGAAGTATTTAGCTGTAAGTAATAAACTTAATTAGCACAATTCAATAATATTTAATAATTATATCCAAGGTCGTAAATACAAAATGTATATAAATACAAAAATAAACCTATTTATATGTACCTGAAATAAACTTGAACGAAGAGAAATTGTATTTTGTAAGTACAGTAAAAGCTAGATAGTCCGGACAATTGATTGCAGACCCTAATTCGGATTATCAAATTATCCGTATTACCGAATAAAAATTTAAAAACTTTCTTTTTGTATTAAAAATGCGTTTAAAACACATATCTACACTCTATCTAAAAGAGATAAAGTCTTGAGTGAAGGCATCTTGCACCAACACGGAACTTGTGTAGCACAATTCACAATCTTGTGCAAATAGTCTTGCATCGTTGCATTTGCAAAATAGTATAGTATATGGATACTCACCACTAACAATTGTTAAGTGGTGAGTATTAATATACTATACCATTTTGCAAATGCTACGATGCAAGACTATTTCCACAAGATTGTGAATTGGGCTACTATGTTTTTGGAGTAACAATTTGGTTTCTAAACTTGCAATCAATCCGGATTATAGAGTACACAATAACCCAATTCACAATCTTGTGCAAATAGTCTTGCATCGTTGCACTAACATTGCACTAACAATTGTTACGTGGTGAGTATCAATATGCAATACCATTTTGCAAATGCTACAATGCAAGACCATTTGCACTAGATTGTGAGTTAGGCTAATGTAATGAAAAATGCAAAATGATATCCGGATTACCGAATAATCCGGATTACCGAGGTCCGGATTATCAAGCTCTTACTGTAGTATAATAAGCTTTCAAAATGCGAATACATACTTAAATAGAAATAATTATATGGAAAATAAATAGCCCCAATTAGAAATAATTGCATTAGAAAAATATAAGTCACAAACGTCATATTTGCCAACATCTGTTTAGATTTTTTAGTAACCCGAATAATTGCTATCAATTTGCAAAAAATATTTAACTTAAGATGAAAGTCAAAGTTTGATATAAAAGTGAATTTTGGGTTTTGAAGGGTAGATTATAATGAGAGGAGAGAAAATTTCGATTTCCCGAGACAGGTCTTAAATGCTTATGTATACCAGTGCAAAGAGGTTGATTTCGACCAAAACCTCAAAAACTTTTTTTTTGGATTTTTGAAAAAATATTAATGCTATATTAGAGCTAACACTTCAAACCCGGCAATTACAAATGTATAGCCTACTTTGACTGTTAGAAAGCCTTAAAGTTGGTGTATATTTAGTTTAATACGATTACTTGGTTTTTTGAACAACGAAATTGAAGTAGGCCAATTTTTTAATATTTATCATATATTTTTAATTTTTTCTTTGGTATTTGAAAACTGACAATCTTTTAAGCCTACCACATTAGTTTTGATAATTTTTATCGCATCGTTTATATAAAATTCAGCTATATAAAATTTTGTTCCGATTGTCACTTGTTGGAAAGGGTTTGTCTGCAGTTTGGTCCCATTTTTTTTTTGAAAATCGGAGGAGGGAAATTTGCTCCCCCCCCAATCCATAACTCCGTCATTTGTGAACCATTTTTGAAAATTCTTGTTTTATTTGAAAGGGTTTAACAAAAACTGGTCCGAACATTTTTTTTCGAAAATCGGAAGGAGAAATTTGCTCCTCCCGATTTTTAAAATTCTTTTTCTGTTGGAAAGGGTTGCGTGCAGTTTGGTCCCACAATTTTTTTTCGAAAATCGGAGAAGGGAAATTTCCTCCGTCATTTGTGAACCATTTTTCAAAATTCTTGTTTTATTTGAAAGGGTTTAACAAAAATTGATCCCAAAATTTTTTGTCGAAAATCGGAGGGGGAAATTTGCTCCCCCCCCATGCATAACTCTGTCATTTGTGAATCGATTTTCCAAATTCTTGTTTTGTTTGAAAAGGATTGACAAAAATGGGTCCCATAATTTTTTTTCGTAAATCGGAGGAGGAAATTTGCTCCCCCCCAATCCATAACTCTGTCATTTGTGAAGCGATTTTCAAAATTCTTTTTTGTTTGAAAGGGCTTGCTAGCAGTTTGGCCCAATAATGCTTCTTGAAAATGGTAGGGGAAAATTTGCTCCCCCTCCGCCCACCCAATCCATAACTATGTCATTTGTGAACCGATTTTCAAAATTCTTGTTTTGTTTGAAAGGTTTTGACAAAAATTGGTCCCAAAATTTTTTTGTCGAAAATCGGAGGGGGAAATTTGCTAACCCAAATCCATAACTCTGTTATTTTTTAACCGATTTTCAAAATTCTATTTTGTTTGAAAGGGTTTGCTGGCAGTTTGTCCAAAAAACTATTTTCGAAAATGGGTGGCGAAAATTTGCTCACCCCACCGCCCCCGCCCAAATCCGTAACTATGTCATTTGTGAACCGATTTTCAAAATTCTTGTGTTGTTTGCAAGGGTTCGCTAGTAGTTTGGCCCCACAATTCTTTTCGAAAATTGGAGGGGGAAACTTACCCCCCCCCCACCCCCCTATGCATAACTTTGTCATTTGTGAACCGATTTTCAAAATTGTTTTGTTCCACATTTTTTTTTTCGAAAATCAGTTGGGAAATTGGATGCAAGCCCCCCTTGCAGGTTGGTACCATAATTTTTCCCCTTCCCCAGAAATATTGATTATCGCATAGCTCCTCCATTTATGGGCCGACTTCAAAAATTCTTTTTTTTTGTTTGGAATGGTTTGCTTAGAGTTTGGTCGCATAATTTTTCTACGAAAATCGATGGGGCAAGTCTTCCACGACTCCACCCAAAATATTTATTAGTGCACAATTCCTCCATTTGCATACCGATTTTCAAAATTATTTATATGAAATGCCATCAAGTATATTGCTCTTTGTACTGAAGTCGGTTTTTTTTGCCAGAATTATTTTCATGGGAATTGTTATTCGCGATAGGAGTGATTATTTCATGACAACAAAAACAAAAGGATTTTCGGGCACCAAAATCAGTACTTTTTCATGTATATAAATAGATTTTTCAATCCCGGGAATTTTATCCGGGAACTTCCGGGAAAAGCGGGAAACGAAATTAAGCGGTTTTGCCAGGAATTCCCGGGGAAAAACCCTAATCAGAATAGATTAAAAGCAATTAAAGATAAAGTTTATTATGTTACGATAAAATCAGTGAAGCAGTCTCTACAAAAATCAAAATTTTTATAAAACATTTTATATGTATAAAATTAGCTTATCCATAGAACTTTAAATTTCGGTTGTTTTTGTAGTTAGACACCTCAAAAATATATAGTATGTTATTTTTCTTGTTGAGTGTAGTGTTATAAATGACGTACATAGTAGGTACGTACTTGAAAAGTATTTAATTAGTTTGGTGATATATTTTACAATGTGTTTTTATTACTCCTAAAATATTTGACTTTTTATTTTTTTCGCTTAATATTAAATAACAAATTAAAAATTATTTTCGTTAAATATGTATTTGGTTTTCATTCAAACCTATTTATTACTAAATAACAAGAAATATATAAAAGTTTTTGATAATGTGCCAACAAAAAGGAAAACACATTTTTATATTTTTTAATAAATGCATTCATAAAATAAATAGAAAATATTTTCAAAAACTCTGACAATAAAGAATGCATGTGGGGAGGCAGGAGAGTACGGTACGAATGATTATAAAATTGTTATTTCAGTTTGATCAATAAATGAATTTGGAAGTTTGTTTCTACTTACAATTCTTTGGCATATAAGCCATGGGGTATAGAAGCCATAACACCAGCGCCATCGCCAGTGTCATTATCACAGGCACAAGCACCGCGATGATTCATCCGTTCTGACAAGGTCTGGGCATCACGAAGAATCTGAAATTTTGTTTTAAAGTAAATGCATAATTAATTTTAAAAATAAACAAAATATATTTATGTGCGTGTGTGTGTGTGTGTGTGTGTGTACGTATTTGAAAATTATAAAATCTAATAGTACAAATTCCATGAAATTATTCTTCTTTTCATAAATTGCTTTTGTAAAAATATTTTTTTTTATTAAATTTTTGGCATTGCCGCAAAATCTTCTCATGATATACATACTAGGGATGTAACGAATACCGATACCGATACCGATATATCGGCGATACTTGAGATTTTCCGATACATCGGTATCGGCGATATTTTACTATCGATACTTTTAAAAAATTTTTCAGAGTTTTTTTTAACAAATAATTTATTTTTGTTCGATTTTACCATGAATTAAATTCACTTCGTTATTTTTTAAATCTTATTAATATCAATTTTAAAAATTAATAATATTTTATGCTGTTATTTTTTAAAAAAATTATTTATTTTTTGTTAATTTTACCATGAATTCAAGTTCAAGTCGTTGTTTTATAAATCTTATTCCAGCAAAAAAAAAAGATACTCCAAAGAAGTCATGAAAATGTAGAATTCGCGATCTGGAAGTATTGCAAATTTGGATAATTTCTAACTAGTTTTACATATCCTTGCCATTGCAAAAAGTGCTGTTTTTCGATTACCAATTCGGTGGAAGCGATGCTAGGACAAATTTCTTTTTCGGTATTCTATAATGATTTTTCCTCAAGGAAAAAGGATAAAAAATTACCCATTTTCACAATTTTTTTATGCGAATTTAAACTCAGAACTGTATTTTCATGTAAATTTAATTGAATAAATATAAACTTAGAAGTCTTTTAATAATTAAGCTATTTAGTTATTTAGAAGAATATTAGTTGATAAATGTCCTTTAAAAAAAATCGATTTTTTAAAAAGCATGGCGAGTATTTTTTAAAATTATAAAGGAATTAAACATATTTTCTTGCTTTTCTACTAATTATCTGCATATTTTTAATATAGATTTTTTGGAAGCAAAGAAAATGTAGCTCCTTAAAAATTACTTCCAATGTTTTATCAATTTTAAATATTCTCTCTTATAATGTAATTTTGTATAATAAAAAAATTGCGCTTGAGTTTTGTTAATCTAAACTTGAACTCAATTTAAATATTCGTATCGGTATCGGAATCGGTATCGGCGATATTTATTTTTAAATATCGGTATCGGTATCGGATCGGTAAAACGGCGTATCGTTACATCCCTGATACATACATATCGCTCCTTTATTGCAACGTAGTCATATCTCAAAGAACCGAAATTTTCAAGTTACTTAAGAAAAAGTCTTCATTAAGACCTTCTTGATATGTAAACAAATTTTCAGAAGTATACTTTAATCCATAGTCGCTCATACTGGCACCAGAGTTCCGAACATTATTCGGCTCGTATATGTAAACAGCCGAATGAAAACCAATGTACTCACCAAGGTAGATTGAATAGGTACCACTACAAGAACAGCTGTTTTAGTAAATTTAAGAATGTGTGCGTCACACAGACAATAGATTTTGACACATGTCTGGGATTTTTCTATCATCAACGAGCATGAGTTAGTAAAATTGAGAGAGCTTATGAATGTGTGCGACTCACAGATAATGGATTTGACATATTTCTGGGGTATTTCTACCAACAAAATACATGTGTATTTTGGTGTTGTATTTGTTTTAGTTATGGTGGTACCTGTAATGAATATGCCTTGGTACTCACTAAACAACTTCACTCAGTTGTATTAAAGGTTTTTGTTTTTTTACGTTGTTGTTTTTAATTTTAATAGGCACACAGTGGAATACTACTAACACATACTCATAAGCACTAATACTAAATTAAAAACTCATTTCTCTCGATGGCCAGCACTGCTTTAATCTAAACCGAAGTTATAACCACTAAAAACCCAACTCCGCCCATATACTTGCTAACATTTTTAAAACTTAAAAACGCGTTTTGCCAAGTTTAATTTTTTTGAGATATGACTACGTTGCAATAAAGGAGCGATATATTCTGCACATAGTATATCTGTATACATTGTCTATATTTATATTTTATATAGCGTACATTAGATCGTTATTTTAAATTGTTTAAAAGATTATAATTGTGAAGATAAATTCGTATTTAACTAGCGTAGACAATACATTTTTTTGCTTAAATATGTATATCGCTTCTTTATTTTAATCTCAAAAAAGTTAAACTTGACAAAATGCGTTCTAAAAATGTTAGCTGGTTGTAACGCAATTTATTTTTCCAGCTGAGGTATGCTCAGTTCATCCGAGTTCTCCAAAGGTCTGTTTCCTTTGTTAAAACTAAGTGACCATGGTGCTATCTAACTTCTATACTCCAATTCATTCACAACAAACGAATAATACGAGCTGACGAGATAAATGGTTCGGCTCTGCCGGCTTAATACGATTGATGGAAAATCGCATCGATTTAAATCAGTGGTGGCCATACATACACTATCTTATTCTTTGTTTGTGTATGTGCTTCACGGCTAAATAGATAGGCTGCGTGTCTCACACACAGTGTACGTGTGTTGATGGTATACTCGCGAGTATAGGAAATTGAGAGAATGGCCACCACTGATTTAAATCATCAGCTCGCAAAACATAGCACATGGGGCTTTTTACTCTTTTACTCTCACACGCATTAACTAAAACTAAAAAAATATCAACCAGTTTCGCATGAACATTGAAACAAGTGGGTTGTGCTGTCCCTTGTTTCTGGCTATTGCTTGATGTATACTAACAAAAACTTTGTAAGAGCGGAAGTTGCAAAAGAACCACACAAGCACAAAATGTAATAGTATGTGTTTGCCGATTGATGATTTAAATTCTTCAACTGTCGATCGTCTAATTACGACCAGCAAATACTACGATCCAAGAAGATAAATGCTTCGTCTAAATCTCTACAAAAATCGCGACTACTCCATACACACGTGCATAGAGTACTCCACAAGGGACCAGGACTAATTACAAACTCGTCCAAATGTATGCAATAAAGGTGGTCCATTTAACATTACGATGTCCTAGTACTGGACCATGGTTAGGTTAGGTTGTACAGGCTGCCGATTACTAGCAACCGGCCCACTTGGGGCCTTTGGTTAAATCAAGCTCTGCATGACTGTCCTTATGAGAAGCCTGCCTAATGTCATCCGAGCACAGAAATTCAGAATAGAACACCCGCCTTCTACTATTACATAAGACAATACACTCACAGAGAAAGTGTGCTGTTGTCTCGTCCTCTTCCAAGCATAAACGACACAAGGGTGAATGAACTTGGTTGCTTTTCAACAGAGGATAGTTCAGTCCAAAGTGACCAGAGAGAAAGCCAGCAACAAGCCGTAAATCATTTCTGTTGAAATTCAGGATGCCACTATATGAAAATGGCTGCATCAATGCTTTGGCTTGCCTTAAACTGGAAGAAGCCAGTCACACTTCCTTTGCGGTCGATATGCCATTTCCTTTGATTTAGGACTTGACAGTCGACCAGTTTACGCTACAAAAGGGCTCTGGGCTCATAAGAGGAGCAGCAGAGGCCATTCTGGAAAATTCTTCCGCCTCCTCGTTACCTGGATGGCCACTGTGGTCGGGTATCCAGTAAATGGAAACCTTGTTCCGTATCGATAGGTCAAATCACTCTAAAACAAGCTTAGAATGGAGTTCCCAAGAAAGGAGGGACTTAAGAGCTGCCTGAGTATCGGAGAAGATAGCTATACACTCGCCCTTAATGCCCCTATTTAAATTAATATGAACACACTTGGTGATCGGCAGTATTTCTGCTTGAAATACCGTAGGCCATTTACCCATGCGCTCAGAGATTTTTACGTTGGGTCCACAGACTCCAGCACCAACTCAATCTTTCATTTTGAATCCATCCGTATACCAGCACAAACTTCTGGAATATAAAGTGAGACCTTTTTCTTTCCACGTTGCCCTAAGCGGAATTGTGACTTTGAATCTCCTGTCGAACTTAAGTTCACAGTTTATTCTGGCACTAGGCATTTCTAGCAGCCCTCTGGAGGGCATAGTACTCTGGATCGATGAGTGCTCACACGATGGGCAGAGTTCCCAAGACCCATCCTATAAGCAGCCATTGCCGCAGAGGATCTGATAAAGATTTGTATGGATGTTAATCCAATCAAGTCCTCAATGGCCAAGGTGGGACACGACCTCATTGCGCCTGTAGTAAGAAAACACGCCAATCTCTGAACTTTGCAGAGTTTGGTTGTCGCCGCAGCCTGTTGTGTCTTCTGCCACCATACAATCGCGTCGTACGTAATGATTGACATAACAATCATTGTATAGATCCACAGTATCATATTTGGGCTCATGCCCCAATGGCAACCGGCACAACTCTTCATCGCCCAGATCGCTCTACTGGCTTTCTGTGTTACGCATTCAACATGACGGTTCCAAGTCAACCTACTATCGAGAGTAACCCCAAAATATTTGATACCCTATTGTACCTTAACCAGTTGCCCTATCTTGTGAGTGTGGAATAAAGAAGCTCCCGCCTACTCCAGAGCTCGACTGGGATCCATCGGTGTAGATCTCAAGTACATCCTCATGTTGATGTATGTTAGTCGTCTCAGAGGATATGCTCGAGGAACACAACTCGAATCTTTTGTCGGGCAAGAGAGCAGCAGAGCAATAATCAGTGTGGTCAGATAGATCTAAGATATGCCCTAATGCCGTCGCATGCCGTACGTTATATTGTTTCCATAACTCGGGGCATTTATTCAAACCGCCGAATTCATGGCCAGTTGTTTCATCATGAGATCGGCGGGAAGCCAGCGCGGTATGGTTGATAGTGCTGTAGATGGTGTAGTGCGAGGTGGACCAGTAATCATCAAAGCAGATGTTCAAAGAACCTTTTCAATAATTTTACAGTACGTGACTATTTGATACCTGAAACTTTTGTGATAACTAGGATAAATAGGAAGGAAATTCAAGAAAGTACCCTGCCTATCCCAGAGGTTGGGTCGGTGTTAAGCCAACCTGAGTATCGTATGAATGAATTTATTCCCCTAATGTCGCATTACCCCAGGTCTGCTAGTTCGGGTAGTGACGGATTTCTCAAACATGACGCCCTCTTCCTAGATAGTGCTGGACATCGACAGAGAAGGTGCTTAACAGTCTCTTCTTCCTCCTCGTTCTGACAACTCCTGCAGAAGTCGTTATAAGGAAAATTTAATCTTCTAGCATGATCACAGTGATATCTGATAACCTAAGGGTGACTCCATTGAGAGTCGGTAACGTGAAAGTCGGTGTCTTGTATTTTCTCGTAAAGAGAACAAGGTAAGTCTTTAATATGAAAGATATAGCCAAATTAGAAACAATAAGATTTGCTATTTCTTTCATATACTCATCGTAATGTTGTTTTAAGTTGTCAGGTCTAATTAGTAGTCCATTCGGCCTGCAATATACGACGTAATAACGATGTAGCTCCAACCCCTTCATCCATCTTTGAACCGTAAGTGAAGAAGTTGATATTAGCACCGCTATAGTTAAGACCTTTAAGATAACCTTCTTGTTCTATAGTAATGTGTAGTTTGTCGCCGAAGTTATAGTTAGACTGAGATATTCGGTGCTACAATCCATATCATTTAGTAGTCTATAGTGTTTTTTGGAACCCTAAAAAGTATTACAAATGTCTTTTGATAATTTTTTCGAGACTCATTCTGGAGATTTTTCTTAAAAAAGTTTATGCTTTTTGCTGATTTTACCTCTAAAAATACTGGCCTTAAAATATGGAGGAAGAAAAAAAAACTAATTAGTTTTAACACTTACCTTGTGAGAGCGTTTCCCATCGATGGCCACAATGAAACCCACGCCGCACGCTTCATGCTCATTTGCAGGATCATAGAGTCCTTGTTTACCGGGAGCTTCCCAAGGCATTTGCTTGTTGGGCATAGAAGTTGATTCTCTTTCAGATTCATTTTCAACATCAACATTGTCGTTCACTTTATTCACTTCTTCTTTAACACTTTCTTCTTCTTCTTCTTCTACTTCTTTTACAACAACAACAACACTTTCGTCATTCGAGAAGTTTCCTGATGATAATTCTTCTTCTTCTTCTACACTATAAAAAGTTTCACTAATTTGAGCAGCAGCAGAAGTGGTCGTATTGGAATTATCAACAAATTCACATCCTGATTCAATTAAATTGTCTGCAATTATTTGGGCCATTATATGGTTTTCAATAATACGGCAAAATTATTTTCTTGTTTTTTTTCTTTTGCACACTTTGTGTTATTTTAAAGGGTTTTTGAACTTGAATTTATTTATTTTTTATTTGATATGTTTTTTACGAGTTTTATTTTTGTTGTCGTTCTAATTTCTTATTTTTATCTTTCCTTCTTCTGTAGTTTTCACATACAGTTTTTGTTGTTGTTCGTGATTTTTTTTCTTTATTGTTCTATTAGAAAGATATAAAAGAGATTACGAACGAATTAGTAATTAATTATTTCTTTCTTATTTCATTAAAATATTAAATGCTTTTTTCTGGCACGTGGACTTCTTTTTTCTATTGCAAAACAAAACACTATTTTTGTTCTTTTATATAGAAAAAATGTTTCACAAATATTTATTTTTTTATTGTCAAATAAATTGTAGATATTCAAAATATTAAAAACACTTTCAAATACACACGAATTTAGTTTGTGAATATGTATGTACTCGTATGTAAGATCTATTCTTGAGTTTATTTAATAAATAAAAAAAAAAGTAACGTATTGTTTGTTAACCGTTGATAGAACCGACTGCAACGAGCGATTTCCGTTGAATGAAACAACTCTCATTAAAATATTTTCACTATACCTGAATTCATATAGAAAAAAAGAATAGAATTGAACGAACAATCAGTTATACACATTTGAAAATAAAACTGCTTTCTCATTTTACCCAATATTTTTTTGCGATCGTATGGTTTTCTAACAATTGTATCCCTCCTCTCTGATGCAATTGAAAATGCGTCGTTTGCAAAAACAAACACTTAAAACAAGTGTTGCCAGCTCTTGAAGGAGTAAAAACACACCGCTGCACTATAGGAAAATTTTCCCTTTTTCTGGCCAAAACTAAAAAAAAATTTATATTGAAGATTTGCAAATATTTTTGGATTAACATGTCTAAAACATAACAAATTAAATTTTCCGCCACGTTGCTTTACCGTTACATTATAATAGCCCAGTTCACAATCTTGTGCAAATGATGTTGCATCGTAGCATTTGCAAATTGGTACAGCATATTGATACTCACCACTTAACAATTGTTAGTGGTGAGTATCAATATACTATACCGTTTGCAAATGCAACGATGCAAAACCATTTGCACAAGATTGTGAATTGGGCTAATATGTTTTCCATGCGGATTCTATATGAGTTAATTAGTAGGTACTGTATGCAGTGAATAAAGTATAAATTTCAGATGCCGGTTTGAGCAATAAGAATTTATAAATTCTAAAATTTAATAAATGGAACATAATGTGGAAAGTGAGCACTTTCTTGATGTATAATAGAATTTTGGTGAATTCGTGTATTAGGTCTATTATATCGAAATATCTAAAGTGACTTTTTAAGTTACACCAATAGAAGTAGAAAGTTCTTTTTTATTTAGACTTAAAAAAAAAATTATTGCGTATGATTATTATAACACCATCATAGTTCTCTACGAAAATCAATTATCTTCCGATTTTGCAATATTTCAGCTGCAAATATTTGCAATTTTGTTTAAAAACGCATTTCTCTAGGTAACTCAATGAACTAAAATCGTTAAGAAATTTACTGTATGGGGAAGAAATCAAAAATCGAATTATTTTATAAAATCCAATTTAAAACAAAAATATCTTTATGTGCACGCTTAAACAACAAGAGTGCTTAAAAATTGTCACGCGTGGGCGTGTGTGTGTGATAAACTTTTTTTTTACGTGATAGAAAGTGATAAAAGATTTTAATGGCTTTAAGAGGGATAGTTCCAAAGGTTGTATCCAAAAAAATTACTTAAATCTGTCTTAGCGTATGGCTGTAATTAATTTTGGCCACAAAAAGGGTAAAATTTCCTATAGTGCATTGCACAGTTACGAATCGGATGAAAAGTAGATTCTCTTTACCATTAAAGGAGCAAAAGGGGATCAATTATACGATACTGTTCTGTGTTTTACTCGAAATTAAAATAATGTCAATTTTCTCGACACAATCTTCCGTATTATAGATGTAAATAATTTCATTAGGTCACAATCAGTCGCAATCAGTCACAATCAGTCGCAATCATTCACAATCAGTCACAATCAGTGGCGATCAGTCACAATCAGTGGCTGATTGTGGCAATCAGTCACAATCAGCCACAGTCAGTCGCAATCAGGTGCACAGAAAAATTACCAACATCATAAAAATCTCTTAAAAACAGCCAGACAATATATAATTAACTAGAGGTGCCTACCGCTTCGCATGCTTAAAGTTCATTTTATGGCTTATACTAAAAAATGTGTTTTATGTGCATTAAATATGCACTAAAAGGTTAAAAATATGCTCCAAAAATTTCAAAAAATATGCTTTTAAAACTTTATCATTTCGTTTATAGTTTTATATGTGATAAAAATTGTGGGCACTGCCACGCCTATTTTGTAGTCGATTTTTTTGCAAGAATTATTATACATGATGTAGTTCCGTCGGAGTAATTACAAATTAATCAGCTCCGACATAAATAGCAGCATGTGTGATGTCTCTTGTATGTAAATTTCAGTCTTATATACAAATTACATGCGAAAAAAGAATACGAGAATGTTTGTAATTTCCAAAGCACTTGTTTTTATTTATTAATCTAAAAATACAATACTCCTTTCATCTTCCCTGCTTAAAGAAGGGAGTGTGGAATGTGTGTCGAACGAAAATAAGTACTGCTTTCATCTTCCCTTCAACAAGTTGCATGTGGAAGGGCGATACACATGCAGGCCTTCAAGAAGGCCTGTAGACTACCACTTGGAGTTAGTGTACAGACACACCCCTTTTACAGTTTTATTATATGTATATAGATATACAGATTAATTATACATATGCACATTGTAAAATCAGCAAAGCGCAACTTTGACTCGCTCGCGAAGAGTTCTGTACGAATACCGTATATATCCCTTTTTTTCGTTTTAGCGATTTTTGTTTATTCTTGAGGACTTTTTTTCGTTTTAACGATTTTTTTTGTTTTTTGACGATTTGTTTAGTTTTGTCGGTTTTTTCGTTTTAGTACTTTTTTTAAACTATTTTTTCGTTATGTCGATTTTTGTAGTTTTGCCTGTTTTTCGTTTAATTTTGGTGATTTGTTTAGTTTTGGCGTTTTTTTTTTCATTTAATGCTTTTTTCTTCTTAAAGATTTTTTGTTTTTGCGGTTTTCTTCGTTTTGGCTATTTATCTCATTTTGGCGGTACTTTAGTATGGTGCTTCTTCGTCTTTGTGTTTTTTTTCGTTTCAGTGCTTTTTCCGTTTTGGCATTTTTGTTTTGGTTTTAAGAGTTTTTCAATTTTGGCGATTTTTTCAACTTTCGGCGGTTCTTCCGTTTTGGTGCTTTTTTCGTTTTAGTGCATTTTTTGTTATGGCGGTATTAGGAGCTATTCACATATTACGTAACGCTATTTTCAAAGTTTTTAAATGAATTTAATTTTAATGAATTTAACTTTTTTTTGTAAATTTTCGTTTCTTCCTCCATATTTTTCTGCTTTTCAATCCTATTTTCTGCCAAAAAAAAACCCATCTGGTCACGTTATACAAAGAGCTAAAAAGCTCAAAAAATACCCGTAAAGCACGAAAATAGCAGCACTGTTTGCTTGCAAAATTCTCAATCAGTATCTCATAAATTGTTGTTATTTTCTTATTAAATCGTTAGACGAAAAAGAGCTTTCTCTTATTTTTTAATAAGTAAACATCGTCAACAACTGCAGACACATGCAAAAAATAAAAAAATAATTAAATAAAAAATCAGCATTTACATATGTAAATGTAGTCTTGTAATTTTGTTCTTCTTTAATTTAATTCTTTTTTGTAAACGTGCTTACATTTTATTTTAAGTTTTTATTGCTGTCTTTTTATTAAGAATAATTTTTTTTTTGAGAAAATGCACGTTGTTTTAGTTATTAGATATGTATTACATACATACATAATCTTAAAGTGGAAATATTTTCTTGTCTCACCACTCAAAAAGTTTAGGCTTGATGCAAAACTGAATCTCCAAAAACTTGTCGCCGCTGGGACCACGCCTTCACGTGCCGACTTACGCGAATCTGCACTTCAATTTTTTATTGGCCCTAGTTTTCGAGATACTATACCGTTTTAGAGTGATTCCACGTAAAACGGCCCTATGCAAGGAAAAAATAATTTTCTTATTTTTAATAAAAATCTCTCAATTGATGTTTTTTAGAGCATGACAATTATAGAAAAAATAAAAGAATACATTATTTAGTATTTTTTAAGCAATTTGAGGCACTTTTAAATGATCATCCACGAAACATTTTGCTCTCCCTTTTTGTATGTTTCATATTTATTTCAGATTTTCTTTTCTTCCCTTTCCCATTATTAATAAAAACCGTTATCTCTGAAAAGAATACATATTTTTTTTCGCTTTTTATTGAATTTAAAAAAATACTCAGCTAGAGTATCCTGCTGTCTATAATAGAACGGATAGCAAATAATTTAATATGTTATTATTTTCTTATGAAATATTTTTATATTACATATTTATATTCATGAAATCAATAAAAAGTTTTATTTCTTCGAATTTTTTACATTTTCATATTAGGTCACACCCGTCGGTCACACCCGTCACATTTTAAAAAATAGTTTTTTGTTAAGAAAACAGATTTTTTGTCAAATGGTAAATACGTAATACAGCTAGAAACGCTTTGAACAGACAGCTATACCAAAATTATTGTGCACGTTATAGAATTTATGCTGAAAGTCATAACTCTTTAAAACTAAGATTTGTAAGGTCACACCCGTCGCAGCTTTCTGACGACCATTCTGAGCAGTAATCGTGTTCTTTCAGTATCTACCCGTTATTCAACGACTTTAAGCTTAATGGCCTTGCGAGTCGCAACCTTTTTTTAAGTAAAACATTTTATATTCTTTATTTATAACAAAAAATATGTGTAAAGTGATCACACCCGGCTAAATGGAATTACTCTATATCAAAGATGAAGGCACTTGCACGTTATACAGTACTTTTCGCTTATAGTCACTACCGTTTATAGTCACATTATCGATATAGTCCATTCTATCTGTATTTATTGCTTCCAGTACCAAACTTCATACAAAATATTCACGTTATAGTCCAATTAGCGATATAAGCACATTTGGCATATATGTATGCCATCTACCTTCAGTTCACAAAGACAGAAATTCATACATACAATTTGGGTTATAGTCACAATCGAAAAATTTACTAAACTATTTAGTTATTGAAGCCACAAACCATTTAAAAAATTACTATGATAGGCATTGAATCGTTTAGTATTCCGTTCTCCAACTCTCCACTAGAAGAAAATATGACTTTTAGTCTTTTGTACCAGGGATGAAATACCTTGTTATTACCTTTTGTATGAGAAGGTTATTAATTCGTGTGTATTTTTTTACTTTTTTTATGTTTGTACACATATAGTATGTGTAATTCTCATTTGTGAACCAATTTTCAAATTTTTTTTGTTGGAAAGGGTTTGCCTGCAGTTTGGTCCCATAATTTTTTTATTCGAAAATCGGAGGGGGAAATTTGCTCCCCCATGCATAAATCTGTCATTTGTGAACCGATTTTCAAAGTTTTTTTTTTGTCTGAAAAGGTTTGCCTGCAGTTTGGTCCCATAATTTTTTTTTTCGAAAATCAGTGGGGAAAATTTGCTCCCCCCATGCATAACTCTGTCATTTATGAACCGATTTTCAAAATTATTATTTCATTTAAAAGGGTTTGCTAGCAGTTTGGTCCTATAATTTTTTCGGAAATCGGAGGGGGAAATTTTATCCCCCCAATGCATAACTCTGTGATTTGTAAACCGATTTTCAAAATTCTTGTTTTGTTTGAAGGGGTTTGCTAGCAGTTTGGCCCCATAATTCTTTTCTTTTCGAAAATGGTAGGAAGAAATTCGCTCCCCTATGCATAACTCTGTTATTTGTGAACCGATTTTAAAATTGGTTTTTTTTGTTTGAAAGTGTTTGATGTAGTTTTGTTCCCTAATTTTTTTCTTGGCATTCCCCCTTCCTCCCGAAATACTGATTATCGCATAGCTCCTATATTTATGAACCGATTTCCAAAATTATTTGTTTGTTTGAAAGGGTTTGCTTGGAGTTTGGTCGCATAATTTTTCTACAAAAATCAGTGGTGGACGTCTTCCCGCCTCTACCCAAAATATTTATTATCGCACATTAATATACCGATTTCCAAAATTGTTTATATGAGAGGCCATGAAGTATTTCGCTCTTTATATTGAACTCGGTTTTTTTTGCCAGAATTATTTTTAACACATAATGGGCAGTCTTACAAAAAAAGTTACGTACATTTGTTTATAACTTATTAAATCATTTATGGGTTAATTTTATGAAATATTTTACTATACTTTCAACGGACACGAAAAAAGCATTTGAAATGAGAATCACCGATGTGAGTATGCACTAATTTCCAGAGCTGTGGTTGTTTGATATACATACTATCGTATGTATGTAAGTAAATGCTTGCCCTATAATATGGCCAATGCACCCAATGCAGGTACAAAGTTTAATATAATTTTGATACAACATTATAATATTTCTTTTGTATAAAATTGCAAAAAAGTCCCATTTACCAAGAAAAGATTTAAGTTTTTATTTTAGTGCAATAGGAAAAACTGCAATTAGCATGTGTTTTGAATAATAAATAACAGTAACTTTAATAACGTTATGTACTAAATGAGTAAAATGAAACCATAATTGACTAGTTGCAAATTTTTAAGGTATGTCTAGATGGGGCAAACTTTGTAGGAGATACAGTTCTTTTATCAGGCGCGGATACAAGGGGGAGGGGGACGGGGGACGGGATATTCCGCCCTCATTCCGCCCAAAACGAAAAAATATACCCTATTTCTATTGAGTTTCTAAAAGAAATTTTGCAACGTAGTACGTTTCAGTTGAAAGGTCTGATGCCAGAAATGCAGATTTTTTACGATATAACAAAAATCGATATGACATACTGTGTTGTCATATCGTAAGTTTTTTACGATAGGACAACACTGAGGTACCCATACACCGTGCATGGATATCTCAGTCAGCGATGCCATTTATGAAGTTTTTTTTAACAATATGACAAAAAACGATATCACATACTGTGTTGTCATAACGTAAGTTGTTTACGATATGAGCACACTAAGATAGCTATATACGGTGTTGTCATATCGTAAGAAAACTTACGATATGACAACACAGTATATCATATCGTTTTTGTCATATCGTAAAAAAAAACTTCATAAATAGCATCGCTGATGTCAGTGTTGTCATATCGTAAAAACTTACGATATGACAACACAGTATATCATATAGTTTTTAGTCATATCGTAAAAAATCTGCATTTCTGGCAGCGATGCCATTTATGAAGATTTTTTACGATATGACAAAAAACGATATGACATACTGTGTTGTCATCATTGATGCCAACTTTGGCTCTTTTTTACGATATGACAAAAAATGATATGGCATACTTTATTGTCATATCGTAAGTTTTTTACGATATGACAACACTAAGATAGTCATACACGCTGTTGTCATATCGCAGTGTTGTTATATCGTAAAAAACTTACGATATGACAATACATTATGTCATATAGTTTTTTGTCATATCGTAAAAAGAGCCAAAGTTGGCATCAATGGTTGTCATATCGTAAGTTTTTTACGATATGACAACACTGCGATATGACAACACCGTGTATCATATCGCAGTGTTGCCATATCGTAAAAAGCTTACCATATGACAACACAGTATGTCATATCGTTTTTTGTCATATCGTAAAAAATCTTCACAAATGGCATCGCTGTTTTCTGGCATCAGTGGTGGTGACCTATTTTGGAAGTTCTCTCTCAAAGCTCTTTTAGACTATTGTGAATACAACAATACAGTAGATATAGCAAAGGCAGCTGTGAGAAGATGATTAAGCAACGTTTGTTGTTATATTTTATTAATTGCATTTTCTCTGAATGTTTATCTATTATTGTTACTATTTATTATTTACTTTATCTAATATTCAAAGTAATCTGATACATTGACTTGTTTCAATATTACATACCTCCAAGTATAACAAATACATTTTTTATATCTACTACTATGTGTTTGCTTAATACTTATTTATTGTTAACAGTTAATTGCTATAATTGCGTCGTTAGTTAATTAAAATTCTAAAACTAATTTAAAAATAAAATTGCTGTTATTTTTATTCATTAGCTTATTTGCATTTTGGCATATTTGTATAATTAATATTTGCAATTTGAAAGTTATTGTCTAAAGAAAAAAATGTATGGTATGCATGTGTTTATAATGAAAATGTAGAATTCGTCTTAATTTTTCCAGTGAAGGGCGGCTTCTTCATTGGGGCAGGGTCATTTGCTCTACTACAGAAAATATTAAGCCTTAACATAAAGTAAAGCGCAGCATTAAATAACACAATGCGAAAAGAAAAATGCCGGGGAGTACCAGTATATTTTTTGATTTGTTATAGTCCCCTAACTACAAAAACAGGCGAAATTTTAAATTCTAAGGATAATTTATTTTTATTAATTTTTTTTTTAAATTTGGGATTTTTGAAGAGGCTGCTCGCTCCACTCATTTTATCATAACTTCGGCAGGCATTGTTCAATTTTATTACAAAAACCACTAAAAACCTTTAAATAAAACTCGCCTTTTTAATATGATATTTTCGAACGTATTTGCCTGTGAATCCAAATTGATTATTAGGCTAAGGTTCGTAACGTTATATTCAAAAAGAATTGGGTATGATTAATACTCCAAGGAACAAGGGAAAAATTAACATCAACTCAATTTTTCAACGTGCACAGCAGAACAGAATAACGCGCCACTTTCGGAAGCCGCTACACTTCCATCGTCAGTGCTCAGGTGTATTTTGCTTATCACCACTTGTTGGGTGGCTCTGTTGAATGTGATTTCAATTTTTATATACACGTACAACTTTTTCGTGAAAATTGAATACGAGAATTAAATTCACTTTCAAGGTGATATTAACTGCATTTTCCCAGTGTTGCCATTGGTTTATTTTTTTTCCATTCCCATTTTTCGGTTTTTTGTTCTACTCAAGACAAACGTTTTTGGTTTGATTTTACATATACTTAAGTATACATATATGAACATGTAAACATGTGAAAAGCTCAAGCCTGTATCTAAAAACTAGCTTTAAGCCATTTTAACATTGTTTTTTATATACTCAATGGTTTCAGAATTATTCAGACCGCAATGATGAAAAAAATATTTTTTATGCAAAATTGAAGTATTTTTATTTTTTTTAATATATAAAAAATTTTAAATTTGAAAATTTAACATTTCTATTCACTAACCTTAAAGCCACATATATTGCAAATAAAATAAAGCTTTATTTCCCGAAAATCGATGGATAAATATTGATTTTATTCACAATAAAGTGAAATTAACTGATTTTTGCAAAAAATCGAGTTTTAGAGACGTTGCTCCAGCGATTTTATCATAACTTGGAAAAGGGTTAGCAAATTTCTTTACAAAAAATATTTCAAACCTTGGAATAAAATTACCTTTAAGCCATTCTAACATTATTTTTGTATATAATCAATTATTTTGGAGTTATTAATAGCGCAATGATGAAAAATACACATTTTATGGGGCGAAATTGGAAAATTTTAATTTTTTTTAAATATATGAAACATCGAAAATGGAACAAACTTAACATTTTTATTAAGAAATCAGAAAAATTACCTTTAAGCGTTTCTAACATTATTTTCTTACATACTCAATGGTTTCGGAATTATTCAGACCGTAATGATGAAAAATATATTTTTTAATGCAAAATTGGAAAATTCTTATTATTTAAAAATTTATAAAAAACCGAAAATGGTAAAAAACTTACAATTTTTATCAACCGATCATAAAGCCACTTATATTACAAATAAAATAAGCTTTATTTTATGAAAATCGGAGTATAAATATTGATTTTAATCGTAATAAAGTGAAATCACATGAATTTTGTAACAAATTGCGAACATTTTTACGCTGTAAACAAATCACTTTTTTTTAAATAAAAAGGTTTTTACAACTGATTGTGGTAAAAGTCACAAGAAAATACATGCGTGTATCGCTGTTTTGAAATTTTACATCTGGGATTTATTTAAAGGGGAGTTAAATTTCCCACCATTTTATACATAGTGTGATGGCGTCAATTTTACTTGAGTTTGTTTTACTTTAGATTTACAGAAATATATATATTTTTTTTTTTGAGTGGTTGCCTTTGAATTTTATTTTAATTTTGAAATTAAAAAATTTTGGGGATTGGAAAAAAATAGTTTGAAAAAAGAGGATCGCAAGTTCAGGAACAGTTAAAAAAATATAAAATAAAAATTTTGAAATGTTCTATTGCTTGGAGAAGATATTCTGCTTGGAAGTTTAGCTGAATTTTTATCTGTTGTGCCATTATTAAGTCATCCAAATTTATTGTGGAACTATAGGATTGCAAGATTTATTGGAAATAAGCTCGTTTTTGTAAATATTCCTACATCAAAATAACTAATTAAAAGAGGAGTCATACGATTCCGGAATTGGTCAAGTCTGCAAAAATTTACATTGGGATCTAGATGCTATAACTGGAAATTTTTAGTTATTCCATACCAACTTTAATTAAAAGCAAATCCTAGGACGTTCCTGTAGAGATTTTTTTTATTTATTGTGAAAACCATAACTCAACTTCATCCTGGTGTGAACACCATTTACAGTTTATGTTGCAGAGTTAAAGAAATTTAAGTTGCTTATACCAATTTGGCACATATTTATATACATAAACGATTTTGTTTTAAATTCAAAAGTTCATAAATTTAGTCATGTTAATTAACTTCCTAAACTCTACATAAATTTATTTCGCGGTATCTACTTACTTTGTATAGTATTTCTCGTGGTTTTGAAATTACTTATATTAATTAATTTTGGAAATGGTCACCTAATTCAATTTTAACTTTATTTTAGTCAATTACATAAAGCATACGTGCATACACTCTTCATCAACACTCGAGATCGTACATACACTCACAAAAATAAGCGCATTCATACAAAAATCATAAATTTCATTCGGTTATAAATGTAAATTAAAATTTAAACTAATAATCCACACATATAATACACTCAACATCTACACTCAAAATTAAGTTTAATTCGCAACAATTCTACTGTCATCTGGCGCCTGCTGACATCGTGGGATAATGAAAAAGTAAGTTGTGTTGCTATTTATATATATTATTTGACAAATAACCTCTCTCTAAAACTCGAATTTTAATTAAGAAAATGTAAGATTAATATCTTATTAAATTTTAATTTAGTTTTTACTAATCTTATTACTATTTTTTTTTACGAACAGTGCCATAAATATCTAAATATTTATAATTTACGCTAACCATATTCATGATACATTTTCTTAATTAGTTTACATAATTAGAATACATTGATACTTCTTTGCAAAAGAAACTTCACCATAATTTAAATTCTTCTTTTACCTAACAAGTTTCACCAAATCTTCTAGTTAGTTTCGTTTTCTTTGAATTCGTTAATTAATTTCAAGTACACGTTTAATTTAAATTAAATTATTTTTTTTTGTGACCAATTGTTATACTAACTACACAATTACCACTTAGTATTTTCATTTATTCTAAATTGTTCCTTATTATTTTGTTGTTTATTTATTAATAAATTCAGATTTATATATTGATTTCGAATATGAAATGAAACGTTGAATTTATTAAGGTATTACGAAAGGTGAAGTGAAAGATATGGGGTAAATTTCTTTTAGTTTTTTTTTGTCCTCTGTTTTGCAATGGGCTGATAATTAAACTTGAATTTTATCAGCATGGAGGGTGGGCTAGACTTAGTGTAACAGATTCCATCATAAGTTACATTCCAATTGTCAATCAATGTCTTCTTCTTTTCTTTACTACTGTATGATTATTTTGATTTTCTTAGCTACCTAAATTTAAAGTCTTTAGTAGCGAAATTTTTTTTTTACATACGGGAACAAAGTACCCAACCCAACGACGAGCACGGCCGGAATATTAGGTAGCTCCGTTCCCAAGACTATATACCATAAACATGGAATTCGTTACAGAGATTTTTGGCGCCCAACGTGGGGCCTCAGATATCGTTATCTTCAAAACTTTTTTTTTGTGCATTTTCATCTTGATTCTGAGGGCCTTTGAATCTTAAGTGGGTTGATATTTTCATATGGTTACATTATTTTCTTTTGATTTTCTTAACTTTTGTTTTATTATTTGTAAGTTTGGATATATTTGTATATTGCCAATATGGTGAACAATTCCTAATTTACATGTAATGATATTACTGTTATCAGGGTTTGGGTTCGATTTTGAGATATTGTTCTGGTTAGTATCGGTTCAATCCTCGTTTAGCTCTTTAACTCTTTAACTCTTAAAAAAAAATAAATAAATAAATTATTATTATTTTTGTATGCATTTTTTTTATGAATTTTTTTTTTGTTGTTCGATTTGTATTTTCCGGATGCATGGACTGAAGTTAATTGATTATAGTCGAATACTTTCCTGCAACGGACTTACAATTTTGTTATATTTTTGTCTAACGCATTTTCTGTTCTGGAACAGTATTCTATCTGGCCTCTGCCGGAAGTCTCCGACAGATATTGTTAGTTTTCTTTTATGATTTATATTTTCTTAAGTTGGTTGATAATTGATTGGTTATTGGTAGGTATTTTACTTTTTTGTTTTACTTTATTTTTTTTATTTCCTTTCGTTTTAGTTTTCTTGCAGATTTTCATTTTAGTTCATTATCTTCATTATTATTATTTCTTTTATTTTAAGCCCATATTTGAATGCTTCACTGAGTAGTAATAATATTCCTTTTGATTGTTGTTAAAACTTGAGGAAGACTCTTTTCTGTAATTTTTGAGATTTGACTATTTCGGTTTTACTTTATTTATTTATTTATTTTTTTTGCTTAGTTTAGTGTATTAGATTTTTTATTTTTTTTACTTAAAATGCCACTGGTGCGTAGTACCGGAAATATACCTGATCAGGTGGGGCAGGATATAGCAAACTCTAATACTAACTTAGATGAAGGAGCTTGTGGTGGTGTTTCAATTCGAAAGAATTCGGTTGGAAAACCAAAGACTCGATTCCAATCTCGTAGGGAAGCATTAGAGCATGAAAGTTTGGATGACAATAGAGTTCGTCAGATTGTAGACGATTCATTAAGAAGTTTTAGGGATGAAATTATTACTATGATGACTGATGGATTTCGACAGCTAACTTTATCGAACGAAGAACAAGGTAGACTAACTGATGAAACGGAACGTTTAGATTTACAACAGGATATAGTAGAGAACAGAGATATGGATACACGCAATGAACGACAGAACAACGGAATTCGTAATCCACCTCTTGAAGTAGACTCAGATCGGAACTCAGAAAGGATACTTGGGTTGATTCGAAATTGGCGGATTCGCTTTAATGGCGATACCACAGATTTTACGATAGATGATTTTATTTATAGAGTTAATACTCTCACCAATGCAAATCTTAAAGGAAATTTTGGACTTCTTTGTGAGCATGCTCATATTCTTTTCGAAGGAAAAGCATTAAAATGGTTTTGGCGGTTTCACAAAAGTTGCGTTGATATGGATTGGGATGAACTGTGCGACGCATTAAAGAGACAATATAAGGACTACAATACTGATTTTGATATCAAAGAAGATATTTTGCGGAGAAAGCAGCAACAAAACGAATCCTTTGACGAGTATTACGATGCTATTATGGTATTATGTGATAGACTACGCATTCCATTATCTGACTCTGAATTATGTGAAACCATTCAGAGGAATTTAAGACCTGAGGTGAGGCATGAACTTCTCCATTTGGAGATCTCCCGAGTTGGTCATCTAAGACGTGCTGTGAGAAAGCACGAAAAATTTGTTAAAGACATGCTTGCTTCTAACACGAATAAACGCACTTATCAAAAAGGACATGTTTCAGAAGTCATTAATGATGACAATCAAATTGATTTAGACCCTAAATTAAATGATCACAACACGGAAGTTTGTTTGATTGTTAAGACATCAGTGTGTTGGAATTGTGAAAAGGTTGGTCACAGCTTTATCGATTGCTTAGAACCACGAACTGTGTTTTGTTATGGATGTGGAGCCAAAAACATCTATAAACCAAAATGCCTTAATTGTTCTAAGAATCGGGGAAACTTATCCCGGGATGTTCGTCAGCAGAAGGACGGACATCCAAGACAAAATTAGAATACACGTTATCAAACGTTAGTAACCAAGATGCTAAATGTATTTCACTAGATGAGTCTAATATACCTAATGTGACAAAACTATTTACTGAAACAGAAATACCTGCTATGTCAAATGAACCTGATTTGACCTCAATTCACCCATTGCAACGACCCTATCATGTTCGGTTGCGAGATTATAATATAGCCAGAAATAGAATTTTTAATGGATCTGATCTTGCATGCCAGCCCAGCAGATCAGCCAGGAGAATTAATGATTTTTACAAACGAAGAAAACATTTTAGGAAATATGTTATATCATCGTTGATAACCAAACAGAAGGATAATAGGCCCTATATTTTACTTAACCTACATGATAAAAATCGTTTTGCCTTGTTAGATAGTGGCGCGAATGTTAATGTTATTGGTGGTGATTTATGTGAAGAAATCATTAACAATGGCGCCTATAGACGAGGAGCTGGTAACGTTAAGACAGCTGATGGACAAAGTCAACGTGTTTTAGGAACAGTAAGATTAGAAATTGGTTATAATGACCAAACCAAATTAGCCGACTTTTTATTGATTCCGTCTATTACTCAGGAGATTATTTGCGGGATGGATTTTTGGGAGAAGTTCGGAATTCAAATTATTTCAGTAAATACTGTAAATGAAATTAGTTTGGACGAAAATCCAGACAAAATACTCTTGACTACAAATCAGCAACAGCAACTACAATGTACCATTAATTATTTTCCAAATTCTGAACGTGATGGATTAGGTTGTACATCGCTCATAGAGCATAATATTGATACGGGAAATGCAACTCCCATTAAGCAGAGGTATTATCCGATATCTCCTGCTAGGGAAAAACTTTTGTGCGGAGAAATCGATCGGATGATAAAAGCAGGTGTAATAGAAGAGTGCCCAATATCTCCTTGGTCATCTCCGGGTGTTTTAATCGTAAAGCCTGGGAAAGTACGTTTTTGTGTGGACAGCCGCAAATTGAATTCAGTTACGACAAAGGACGCATACCCTATCCCCAACATAGACGGACTAATTTCAAGGCTTCCTCCAATTTATTTCATTTCAAAAGTGGATTTGAAAGATGCCTTTTGGCAGATTAAATTGGACGAAACTTCAAAACCGAAGACCGCATTCACAATCCCTAATCGGCCATTGTACCAATTTACAAGGATGCCGTTTGGATTATGCAATGCACCGCAGACAATGTCTAGACTGATGGACCAAGTCATTCCGTATTATTTAAAGTCCAACGTTTTTGTGTATCTCGATGACCTACTTATTATTTCAAAGGATTTTGATGAACACATTAGACATTTACAGGAGGTAGCCACACAATTACGTAAAGCGAATCTGACCATAAATATAAAGAAAAGCAGTTTTGGCATAAAAGAGGTTCAGTACTTGGGATATATTGTTGGTGAAGGCTGCTTAAGAACTGATCCCGGAAAAGTAAACGCCATTTCCGATTTTCCAGCACCCAAATCGGTACGACAACTTCGACAATTTCTCGGTATGGCAGGCTGGTACCGTCGATTTATTGACGATTATGCTACCATTACATTTTATTTGACAGAATTGTTGTGTAAAAGAAAGCACTTTTCATGGACGGAAGATGCTCAGAGGTCGTTTGAAGCCATTAAGCAGAAGTTGACTTCTGCACCTGTTTTGGTTCATGCGAACTTCAACAATCCATTCATACTGCAATGCGATGCAAGTTCGTTTGGAATAGGCGCTGTTTTAGCACAGCTCGATGAAGAAGATAATGAGAGGCCGATAGCGTATATGTCCCAAAAACTGAACAAGGCACAGAGGAATTATTCGATAACTGAATTGGAGTGTCTAGCAGTCATCTTGGCAATTAAGAAGTTCAGAGCGTATATCGAGGGCCACCCATTTAGAGTCATTACTGATCATTCAAGCCTAAAATGGCTGATGAGGCAGAAGGACTTAACTGGGCGTTTGGCGAGGTGGTCACTCAAACTGCAAGGATTTGATTTCGTTATCGAACACCGTAAAGGTAAAGATAATGTTGTGCCGGATGCCTTATCTCGATCATTCGATAACGGAAATTTAGTTTCCCAATTAGATCTAGAAGTGTTACCCTCAATCGATCTTGATTCTGTCGCTTTTGAAAGTATTAACTATGCTCGTCTTAGGGACGAATTTACGAAAGCAGAGCTCCCGGACTATAAAGTTGTTGAGAAATTTATATACAAGAGAACCAATTTCACATCTGGAAATATAGACGAGTCCGACTCTTGGAAGCTTTTTGTCCCAGAAGAACTCCGTAAGGATGTAATGTATGCAGCACATGACACACCAAATGCTGCACATGGTGGTATAGCCAAAACCATTCATCGCATAAGGAAATTCTTCTTCTGGCCAAAATTGGTTATAGATATAAAGAATTACGTCACGAATTGCTCTTTATGCAAAACATCTAAAGTCCCAAATATATCACTTAAGCCACCTATGGGTCAAATGGTCGAGACGGAAAGGCCATTTCAACGTCTGTACATGGACTTCATTGGACCTTTTCCCCGTACCAGGAATGGAAATATAGGGATATTAATTATTTTGGACCATTTTTCAAAGTACACTTTTTTGAAGACCTTAAAAAAATTTGTTACAAAACCTGTTGTTGAGTATCTTGAAAACGAAATTTTTACGTGTTTTGGTGTTCCAGAAATCATTGTTTCCGATAATGGCAGCCAGTTCAAGTCAAACGAATTTAGGAAGCTAATCGATAAATTTGGAATAGATCACAAATTTACAGCTGTGCACAGTCCTCAATCAAATGCGAGTGAAAGAGTCAATAGGTCAATTAACGAAGCTCTCCGGTCATATGTTCGTGATGATCAACGACAATGGGACAAATATTTGGCAAGTGTAAATTGTGCTATTCGCAACAGCATACATCAGACGACTGGGCTGACGCCTTATGAACTGGTGTTTGGTCAGAGGATGATTGTTCATGGGCGGGACTATACAATCTTACGGAATCTGAAACTTTTGGAGGAAACGGACGTGGAAATAAACAGACAAGACAATTTTACTATGTTACGAGACTCTATACGGACGAAGATACAGGAGGCATATAACAGGAACGTGAAGACATATAATCTGAGAGCCCGTAGAAGAGAATTCAATATTGGCCAGTCAGTGATACGTCGGAACTTTGCCCAGAGCTCGCTGATAGATAGTTTTAATGCCAAACTTGCTCCTACTGGGGTAAAAGCAGTGGTAAAACGGCAAATTGGCAATGTCAACTATGAGCTGGAGGATGTATTAGGAGGACACACCGGTGTTTACCATATTAAAGATATATGGATATAAATTTGTATACTTTTAATCTAGATTTTTGTCGCTTGTTTCAGATTAAACTCTGCAGCAACGTTTGTCTTTAATCTGCTTTGTGATGGCGTCAATTTTACTTGAGTTTGTTTTACTTTAGATTTACAGAAATATATATATTTTTTTTTTTGAGTGGTTGCCTTTGAATTTTATTTTAATTTTGAAATTAAAAAATTTTGGGGATTGGAAAAAAATAGTTTGAAAAAAGAGGATCGCAAGTTCAGGAACAGTTAAAAAAATATAAAATAAAAATTTTGAAATGTTCTATTGCTTGGAGAAGATATTCTGCTTGGAAGTTTAGCTGAATTTTTATCTGTTGTGCCATTATTAAGTCATCCAAATTTATTGTGGAACTATAGGATTGCAAGATTTATTGGAAATAAGCTCGTTTTTGTAAATATTCCTACATCAAAATAACTAATTAAAAGAGGAGTCATACGATTCCGGAATTGGTCAAGTCTGCAAAAATTTACATTGGGATCTAGATGCTATAACTGGAAATTTTTAGTTATTCCATACCAACTTTAATTAAAAGCAAATCCTAGGACGTTCCTGTAGAGATTTTTTTTATTTATTGTGAAAACCATAACTCAACTTCATCCTGGTGTGAACACCATTTACAGTTTATGTTGCAGAGTTAAAGAAATTTAAGTTGCTTATACCAATTTGGCACATATTTATATACATAAACGATTTTGTTTTAAATTCAAAAGTTCATAAATTTAGTCATGTTAATTAACTTCCTAAACTCTACATAAATTTATTTCGCGGTATCTACTTACTTTGTATAGTATTTCTCGTGGTTTTGAAATTACTTATATTAATTAATTTTGGAAATGGTCACCTAATTCAATTTTAACTTTATTTTAGTCAATTACATAAAGCATACGTGCATACACTCTTCATCAACACTCGAGATCGTACATACACTCACAAAAATAAGCGCATTCATACAAAAATCATAAATTTCATTCGGTTATAAATGTAAATTAAAATTTAAACTAATAATCCACACATATAATACACTCAACATCTACACTCAAAATTAAGTTTAATTCGCAACAATTCTACTGTCATCTGGCGCCTGCTGACATCGTGGGATAATGAAAAAGTAAGTTGTGTTGCTATTTATATATATTATTTGACAAATAACCTCTCTCTAAAACTCGAATTTTAATTAAGAAAATGTAAGATTAATATCTTATTAAATTTTAATTTAGTTTTTACTAATCTTATTACTATTTTTTTTTACGAACAGTGCCATAAATATCTAAATATTTATAATTTACGCTAACCATATTCATGATACATTTTCTTAATTAGTTTACATAATTAGAATACATTGATACTTCTTTGCAAAAGAAACTTCACCATAATTTAAATTCTTCTTTTACCTAACAAGTTTCACCAAATCTTCTAGTTAGTTTCGTTTTCTTTGAATTCGTTAATTAATTTCAAGTACACGTTTAATTTAAATTAAATTATTTTTTTTTGTGACCAATTGTTATACTAACTACACAATTACCACTTAGTATTTTCATTTATTCTAAATTGTTCCTTATTATTTTGTTGTTTATTTATTAATAAATTCAGATTTATATATTGATTTCGAATATGAAATGAAACGTTGAATTTATTAAGGTATTACGAAAGGTGAAGTGAAAGATATGGGGTAAATTTCTTTTAGTTTTTTTTTGTCCTCTGTTTTGCAATGGGCTGATAATTAAACTTGAATTTTATCAGCATGGAGGGTGGGCTAGACTTAGTGTAACAGATTCCATCATAAGTTACATTCCAATTGTCAATCAATGTCTTCTTCTTTTCTTTACTACTGTATGATTATTTTGATTTTCTTAGCTACCTAAATTTAAAGTCTTTAGTAGCGAAATTTTTTTTTTACATACGGGAACAAAGTACCCAACCCAACGACGAGCACGGCCGGAATATTAGGTAGCTCCGTTCCCAAGACTATATACCATAAACATGGAATTCGTTACAATAGTTATACTGAATCGCCATTGTATATCTTGTAGGCCTTACTTTTAACGTATAAGATGTGTTCAGCATTTCTATGTAGCCCTCTAGCTCTTCGAAGTATGGATATTTTTGGCCCCTAAATAAATAAGGGGCAAAAAGCTCCCCTTCAGAGGTGATGTAGTTAATTTAAATAGACTTTGTTTATAATAACGATTGTGAGTGAGCCATTAAACTTATTTATGGCTTGCCTATCTCATGCCAGTTGATCAACTTTTCGAAAAGCATGGCTTCTCTAGCTTCTGATATGGATTTATACAAATAAAAAAACTAACGCTCTAAATCTTTTTCAATAAATTATATGCCACATTTTTTTTATTCTTAAAAATGGAAATATTTTTCTAACATTAAATTGCTTAAATTTCTTAATTGAAATATGATCATTTTGCTTCGATTCTATTTAGGATGTATACATTTGCCATTCTTCCATAAACTTGATGAAAATCTAAACAAATCATTCAATCAATCAATTTCAATCTAATGAATTTCACAACATTTCGTAATACTAGTAAGTAAATTCGTTTATAAGAATTATTAGAGGACTAATAAAGAAAAGTTAACTTTTAAATGGACAAACGCAATAAAAAAAGTAAGCAATTTTAATATTTAATAAATTTTTTGTGATGAAAAGAAAAAAATAAACAAAAATAAAACGTACGCAAATGAAAAAGCATTTAATATTTTGCAACTAGACACTTTTTTTGTAGTCTATTCTAAGATAAGAAGTTTACATTTACATAATTATATGTACATACACTCTAAAACACTTTTCGACCTAAAATTACACACGCATTATTTTTGAACAAAATGTTTTTACTAAAAAAGGCAATTGGCTGTGTGTAGGTTGGAGCCGCGACCTCCTGACTGATAGTCTGACGTATCTACCATTGAGCCATAGCTGTATTATACTTTATGCTAAATTTTTTCCACTTGGACTAAATTTGTTTAATTTGAAAGGCTTTTTCTTTAATAAAATAACTACAAAATCGATGTAATTATAGACAAGGAAAAATTTTCAACATAAATTTAGACAATATATGTTCCTAAATTTGAAGTAATGTTTTAGAGTGTACATATTGTAAAGATAAACATATACCATGCATGAATGTGTATTTATAAACATTAATAAATTATACATTTTATATACAGTGGAGTTCGGTTATAACGAACACCGGTTATAACGAATAATAGCGTACAACGAACAACTTCTCCGGTCCCAACAGTTTTGCATTAGTATTTCATGGAAATTAGTACGGTTATAGCGATATATAAAGAACTGTTTTTTTAAGTCCTATCAATAAAACTGCATGGAAATTTTTACGCTTATAACGAACTAGCAATCGCTAGCTTTTTTATGGAGTTTTTAAAACTTGGTAATAGTTTCGTGACACTACACACTCTAAAACACTTTTGTTGAAAATTAGGTCGATAATTAATAGTCGGCAACACTTTACAGATTATTATCGACCTAAAATTACACACGTTCTATTTTTCAACAAAATGTTTTACTAAAAAAAGCTATTGGCTGCATGCGGGTTTGAACTACGACCTCCTGACTGATAGTCTGACGTATCTACCATTCAGCCATAGCCATATATTTAGCAATTTCTCTGAACATATCTACCAACCGCATATCATCATTTCTTAAGAGACTCCAATACAAAATTTTCAATACAGATTAGAAATATATTAAAGAAAAAGTCCAATAACTGCCTTGGAGGGTAAAATGTATTACTGACCTCCATTGGTTTTTGTTCCCAACGTTTTCTCCAAACATACTTGCCCACTATCTCTACCCCTAAGGGGGGCGGGGGGTGCTCCCACACAAATAAGGTGGTTTAATGAAATTGTTAAATTTTTCCCAGCAGCGCCTAGGATGGCCCTAGACGGATCAACTGCATGACTGACTCACATTATTACTCCCTATCTTCATTCCTTAAGGGAGCTTCCATACAAAATTTACAATACAGAATAGAAATATATTTAAGAAAAAGTCCCATAGCTCCATAGGAGTCCCTTCTAGGGTGTTATAATGTATGACTGACCTCAATTAGTTTGTTGTTTCCAACATTTTCTCAAAATATACTTGCCCCCTATCAGCACCCCTTAAAAAATTATAAATATAAATATTATTTGTATGGGGGCCCCCTTATGGGTGGAGATAGGAGGCAAGCATATTTTCAGAAAATGTTGGGAACAAAAAACTAATTGAGGTCAGTCCTACATTATACCGACCTTGGGGGAACTTCTAGGGAATTATGAGACTTTTTCTTAAATATATTTCTATTCTGTATTGTAAATTTTGTATGGGACCCCCTTAAGAAATGAAGATGATCAAAAATGTTTGAAAGCACGCGAGCAAGCTCGACAACACGTATTTTTGCCTTATTACACGAGCGATTCGGTTGGTCTAACATAAATATTCGACACCATGTTCCATGTGTAATAGTTGCTTAAAAGCATAATGTTGTGGCGAATACGTGAAGCCTAAAATTACTAAACTCTGATGAAAAATAAGAAAGTTATAGTCCATTAAGTGAAAAACGCCGATTTATTTTTCATACAAAATTACTTTAATTCAGTCTGTACACTGAAAATAATCTATGCAACATTTTACAAAAAAAAAAACTTTCGTAGTTACTTTTTTCGTATTATATACGAAACTTTCGTATATTCCACGGAAAAAGTTTTAGTCTAGAATTTTATTATTTTACGAAAGTAACGAAAACCATTCGTATTTACTTTTTTCGTAGAATTTACGAAACTTTCTTACATATTACGAATTAGGTTGAGTCTAGAATTTTATTATTTGACGAAAGTAACGAAAACTTTTCGTAGTTATATTTTTTTTGTAAAATATACGAAACTTTCGTACATATTACGGAATAAATTTTTACAACAGAATTTTATACTTTTACGAAAGTAACGATAAAATTTACTAGTACGTTCTTTCGTAAAATATACTAAAATTTTGTACATATTACGAAATAAATTATGGACTATATAAGCTGTTTTTAAAATTATTGAATCATATAAAATTGGGCGCTAAGTAATCCGTATACATATACATATATGTAAGTTGTAGACAGCGTTAAAATGCTATGGGGCTATTCACATATTACGTAACGCTCCAGTGCGGGGGTTAAATATTTGTTACGGATTAGAGTATTTATACTGAAAATTTAGCAAAAAGCATTACGAAGGGGGGAGGTATAAAAACTCCGAAAATAGCGTTACGTAATATGTGAATAGCCCCTATCCACAATTCTCTTGTTGGAAACGCTCCAAAATTCCGCGACTTAAAAAAGGTTAAGCAATAATGGACCGAAACTGGATAAAACTAAAAATGCTAGAAGGAAAAAAGGGAAAAAGGAAAAAACGAACGCACTAGCATTTTAATTCACTAGAAAATTTTTTATTAAAAAAAAATTTTATTTGGTTTTTTACTAGTGCATTTTTTACTAATTTAAATGTTAAGATCCCACTATAATTCGTAATATTCTCTAAATATGATCTTCAGTTATGAAAACATTTCGTAAAATCTCAAAATTTTATTTTGCTTTTTACAAAATTCTTTCATAATATATACAAAGTTCTTTCGTAAAACACAAAAAATATTTAGTAATATTCTCTAAATATTACCTTAAACTATGAAATTATTTCGTAAAATGTAAAACTTTTTTCTCTTTTCTACGAAACTCTTTCGTATTATATAAAAAATTATTTCTTAAAAAACAAAACATACTTCGTAAAATAAACACAAAAATTTCGTTCGTTTAGTACATTTTACGAAAGAGTTTCGTGATGCGAAATTGCAAAATATTTCGTAAAATGTACGAACGATTTCGTTCATATGTTGCATGATTTTTTTCAGTGTAGTATGTTGGATCTTTACGATTTTAGGCTTCCGTTTTTCGGTCTGTTACTTGCGTATATCCGTAAAAAAAATTATTAACACTTTTTTCCCTACACCGAAAAAAATCCATGCAAAATATGCACGAAAACGCTCGTACATATTACGAAATAATTCCCAATTTTGCACCACAAAACTCCTTCGTAAAATATACGAAATCTACGAAAAGAATTCAGAAATAAAAGTAAAAAAAAGTTTTGCTCAACCGGGGCACGAACTCGCAATCTTCATATTTTAAGCCAAGTACTCTACCCACTGAGCCACTTTCTACTTATTTTATAATTGCGAAAATTTTTATTTATTTACTTGCATATGAAAATTATGCCAATTTATAAAAAAATATTTAAATTAATTTTTTTTATTTCAAATATACTTTTTAACAATGAAAAATGTTTACGAAAGGTTTTCGTTACTTTCGTAAATTAAAAAAAAAATATTGAAAAAATTTTTTTTCGTAATATGTACGAATGTTTCGTATATTTGACGAAAAAAGTAACTACGAAAGTTTTTTTTCATAAAATGTTGCATAGATTATTTTCAATGTATTAATGAAGCAATTTAAAATGAAATTCATAAAATTATTCCAACTTCCAGTTGAGGTAAAAAAATATTTTTATATATAATTTAGCAACGTGCAACTTTCTGGAGGTATGCAAAATTTTTTTTCTTCTTTCATACATCTACGCTCCACCCTAATGTATATACGGATACAATAACACTTTTGTGTTTATCCCAGCAAACACAGAAATATACCATATATATTGCCTGGATGAAAAATATTATTGCGGCAATAATCGATTTCGTATTGCGGTAGATAATTCCTTCGGGAAGAAACGTGCCTCGATGACAATACTCCTGAGCAATACGAAAGCGATTCTTCTAGATGATAAATTGGTAATATCGCCAGATAACCACGTATAAATAAAAAGGAAGATATCGCCAAAATATCATTAGGAAGATAAAAATACGATTTTTTATTTTTAAAATTATTTTTCTTGAAGATTACGTCCGTTTTTAGCCCCCCCATCCAAAAAAAAGAGGAGTGTTATAAGTTTATAGTAAACAGCTGCGTGTCTACCCTCTAAAACATTACTTCAAATTTAGGATCATATATTGTCTAAATTTGTGTTGAAAATTTCTTCTTGTCTAAAACTACATCGATTTTGTAGTTATTTTATTAAAGAAAAAACCTTTCAAATTAAACATATTTAGTCCAAGTGGAAAAAATTTAACATAAAGTATAATATGACTATGGCTGAATAGTAGATACGTCAGACTATTAGTCAGGAGATTGCGGTTCAAACCTGCACGCAGCCAATCGCTTTTTTTTAGTAAAAACATTTTGTTCAAAAATAATGCGTGTGTAATTTTAGGTCGATAATAATCAATACAGTGTTGCCGACTATTAGCGAACTAATTTTCAACAAGAGTGTTTTAGAGTGTATGTATCTGTGTGTCCTCTTAGAGCCTAAACAGCTCGACCGGTTTTGATTAAGTTTTTTGTGTTTGAAAGGTGACTTGGTCGATAGCGGTATCCTCTTGAATCTGTGTGTCTGTGACACCATAGCTCCCAGACGGGAAGATCGATATTAATTTACTTTGTTTTGTCGGAAAGGTGACTTGATCTAAAATTTTCTAATCTATATTTGAAAAATATCGGTCCAGCCATTTTGAAGTTATCATCGATTTTCTTCGGGCGTTTTTAAAATTTGTAATTTAATGTTATTATATATTTTTAAAATTTCCCAGCAAAAACTTGGTAATGAGTTGTCATTACCAAACAACATACTTTTCAACCACAAACTAAATACCGTCTGAATTAGTTTACAGTAGTTGAACAATTACTTACTAGGAATTAAACAAGCAATCTATTCTCTTATTGGCAGGGTTCTAGTGTATCTGCTTACCATACAGACGATAAATAGTTCAACCCCTGGGGAAGCAAAATAGATTTTTTTAATTGTGTTTATGTTTGTAAGCCCATAACAAAATAGTTGTGAAATAACCTAGTGAGTAAAACACTTGGCATAAAATAACACAATAATTGAAAACGGCATGAGTTCAATGCTTATCAGAGACATTTAATTTTTATTGTGTTTTGTGTATTCAATGCCTTCTAAATATTGAAATTTATAACTTGTTATTTGTAATCAATTGTGGTAAGTACTTGCCTCCAACGACACCGCCATGTTAAAGTAATTGGTTAAAATGCCAAAGTAGAAGTAGTGAAAGGTATGTTTTTTTTAGCATTTTAACTCATTACTTTGCCATCAAAATTTTTCCTGAGGTATTACCTTAAATATTTTTTCTGTCCTTATTTTCTCAGAAATTATAAATGAAAAAAATTTTACTTTCATTATTTTCTTCTAGATGATAATTTGGAGATATTGCTAAACTATTGGCTTAGGCGATATCTTCCATTTGTTTGTAGGGATATTTTTGGAATTTTTTTATGGTATCATCATCACACACACATTTACGAATTTAATTATTTTGGTGTTTTATTAGATTAAATTTGTTAAAAAAGAAAGAGTTATTTATAGGTACATGCATTCAATTCGTGTGTGGGGCATGCGTGTTTTTTAATGGGCAATGATAAGAATGGGCGAAATTGATAAAAAATAAAGGTAATTAGACTTTGTTTGTGTGTGATGTAGTTAGTAAATTATTTCCAGATACGAAATTTGTATACTACATTATAAAAATTATTGTAAATCTAGTGTCGCAAAATTTAAATTAAATTCCAACATTGAAATAATTGTTCTAATTGTGAAATTCATGGGGGATTAAAAATAAAAATATAACCTTTTTAGTTGTTAAAAAATTTTGTTACAAAAACTAATTGTTTGTAAGATAAGCTTTTTTGTCCCGTTGCCATTTTTGTGCAATGGAATTTTTAATTCTAAATTCAAAGCTTATCAGTTGTTTCACTTGAAGCCTCACAAGTGCTTTTCCATTCATAAAGAAAAAAAAAACAATTAAGTTAAAAAGTGACTAAAATCAATTACGTCGGACAAGTCTGGCGGAACCAGAGCAGCGTTTCAGATAGACTTGGGTCCAACTCGTTTGAGCTCGTTCAGTAGCTCGTTTTAGACAAAAACCTATGATCAAACCAATTTAAATTATATGGGTTTGATCATAGGTTTGTGTCTAAAACGAGCCACTGAACGAGTTGGAGCAAAGTCTACTAGAATATGTTGTATTTTTTTTAATTACGAAGGAAAAAGAAACTCTGTGCACCTTTTTATTTCTTTTCCTCCTTCTTATATTAACTAAAGACTTGATCAAACAGATGATGATCAAACCCATACAATTTGTGTCAAAAATGAACTACTGAGCGACCTTGATTGAAGTCTAGTTTAGACGGCATATCTTTTAAAACCTCTTTTATTTTACGAGTATTATTATAAGTTTTTATGTTTTTGTTGCAACAAAAAAAACTTTTTAATTGAAAGTATTCTTTACATCTCGGGGTTATAATTTCTAGAGTAACGGCTTGTTTTGCGTTTCACTCTAAATGAAAAAATGTGAAATTTCACGGCACTGGTATAGCAACTATAGTTGGGGATAGGCACTAAATGTTGATTGAAATAAGCATTGCGCTACCACCAAATAAAATTGGAAACAATTTATTTTGCAATATTTTTCACCAACTTAGTGATTACTGTTCACTAACACTAAACAGATTTGGCGGTAGTACTAATTTTTTCACTATCACTAAACGCAGACTTAGGGCAGATTTAGTGCAGAAATCTGCACTACACTCAATTAGTGCAAAGTTTTTAGCCAGTATTAAAGAAATGCTGCATTTAAACATACTCTCACTAAAATTTCAAAACATTTTACTTAAAATTTAGTGCAAAATTATTACGTTGCAATAAAATTAGTGAAGAAAAAAAAAAGTAGCAATAAATTGAAGATTGCTTTTCGTTAACTCAAATAATTTAATTTTAATGCAAAATTTTTTTACGTCACTATCAATAATATTTAATAATTTTGAATTCAGCATTAAACAATTAGTGCAATAATTTTGTGCTATCACTAAACTGCAAAATTAGCCGACTACCCCCCATCTATGCTAACAACAATGCTATGAGTCTTCACGTTATTTTCATTTTGAGTGAAATACAGAAACGGGTCGTAAATCGTGCAACCCAGAAAATTGTGGGATTTGAAAAACTCTTTTGGTTTTCAAAGAAATCTAAGTACAAAAGATACACCGATTGGGGATGTCGACACAGAAAATGCGTATTCCATTCTGCTGGTGTATAATTATAGTCCAAAAACCTTGCTCTGATTCCGCCGAACATATACAATAAGGGTAACTACCGATTGCAACTTTTCTATGGTGCTTTGAAGCGAATTGTAGTTGTCGGCGTATACGAAATTACGGGCTGTTCACATATTACGTAACGCTCAAATAAATTTTAAATTATATTGGTTTGATCAATGGTTTGTGTCTAACCTGAACTATTGAAGGAGTTTAACATAAGTCTATTTCCATTACTCTGGTGTCTGAAGCTAGACTTGGATCCAAGTGGTTCAGCAGCTTGTTTTGGACACAAGCCCATGTAATTTAAATATGTATGATCATAGTTTTGTATCTAAAACGAGCTGCTGAACAAGTTCGAACGAGTTTGACCCAATTCCATTCAAACGTTTTAATGCAGTTCAAATGAACGAGTTTGACACCGGACTTGTGTCGAACTTGTTTTTTTTTGTTTGTTCATTCGTTCAGAGTTCGGGGAAGAGAAAACATAATAAATTAGAAATAATTTGTTGTTTAAGTGTGTTGGTCTTTATTTGGTTTGTTGATAGGCACAACGCGCTGTTGTGCTCTTTGTTGTTTATTTTGATTTTTCGTGTTGTGTAAATGTAAATAACCGACATATAGCCGACAAACATCGCGGCATATGACTAAAAATCGCCTGCTTCTGATCTAAACCAAAATTTCAATATCGAATCCATTTAATTTACATTAGAATTGGAATTTCGGCCACAAGTCAAAGTCAAAACGTCATGTCAATTACATTTTTTTAAACAAAGTTTAGACTTCAATAATTTCGATAGTAGTCTTAGTGCAAGTTACAACTGGCACCACAACCACTGTCGCCAATAAATTTATATACATTTAGCTTAAACAAGTTGCAATCGGTAATTGCAATTGTTGTCTCTGTTTGGCGGTACCAAAGCAGAGTTTGTGGACTATAGGTCTACACCAGCAGAATGGAATATGTATTTTCTGTGCCGCAACCCACTTCGTCTTGGGTTTCGTTGAAACCTAAACATAGCTTGAAACGCAAATAATCGATAGCACTGACCACAATATCGCTAGAGTGAAATATATTTTATTTTTCTGCCATTCACTGATGGTCGGTCCTATTATTTCAAGATAATTTTCTCAAAGTAGCGTTGCCATTCTGAGTGAAATAATTCAGTAAATGTAAACGAATTAATTTTTTTTTGCAAAAATACGTTGATTCAATGTACGTATAAGTTGTTTCAATGAATATATTCATTCAAATTCAATTTAAAACGGTACATTGAAAGCATTCGTTGTTGTTATCCCTTAACAAAATTAATGAACCAGTTGATTGATTTAACGTACAAGTACATTAGATCAAAATTAATTAACAATTCGTTGAAACAATGAACTTTTTCCTTAAATTTATGTATCTTTTTGATTCGATTGGCATTAAATTTGGTTACGACAACGAAATTAACTTTTTATTACTAAACTAATAAAATTCTCATTTCATTTTAGAATGTAAAAACGTAATAAAAAATTGAGTGCCTGTTTCCATTTTAATTGGAAATGGTGTAGTTATAAAACTAATACATTTTTGTTTTATTACAATATATAAATCTTTCGACTTGTCAATTGATTTAACATTCATTAGAAAATTAGAATCCTCTCTGTGGCTGCCTAACGTCAAATAACACTCCATAACACTGCACCTCACTTGTAGGGTTGGTTGTACGTTAGAAAGCAACAAAAAAAAAATCGCTCATAATTGTTAGAAAAACTTATTGCATTGTATAACATTTCTTACTTAATTAAATATAATTTTTCATTGTTTAACAAATTTTATTTATTTAATTTATTTTGCGCTTAAATGATTTGCTAAATAAAGACGCAATAAAAATGACATTGGAAACTGCTAAAAAAAACATACTGATAAACTGAGGAGTAGTTTTACCTCAATTACAAAACCAAACGTGTGCCCACAAACACTCGACACTTTGGCAGCTAGAATTTCAAATATTCTAAGGAAAACCAAAAGATTTTATTGCAAAAATAAAATATCAAATTGAAAAATATAGTAAATATTTAAGTTAAAATAATTAGAAATAATATAACAGTTTTTTTTATTCAAAAAAATAAACATTGTTTTCCCCAAAACCGCAATCAGATCACATGCAAAGGCCGTGCAAATTGCAATCATGGTGAAGTAGATTCAGGTGATTATTGTGATTTTTTATGCACAATTGCAATCACTCATTTTATAAGACAAATTATATATCAAAAATATTTATGATTTTTTTTTTCTTTTTTGAGTCACAAATTACTCCAATTACTCATTATCAGAAAGTGCGATTAAGTAGCTTTAAAATACATTAAACAAACATTTAAATTACCGCAAATATAAAGTTCACATTCAAATACACTTGAATATTTACGACAACGACGTCAACTTTGATGGCGTTATGATGTCGATGATAATATAAAAAAAATTTATAATAATTATAAAATATTTCTTATCAAAAACCAGTATAAAAAATTATAAAAGCATATACCAGACACTCGTGTAGACATTTATACATACAATTTATAAAAACCATCCATCGGTAAAATTCAGAAGGCCTTCAAATGTCTAGCCTTCTTGAGAGCCTGCAAGATCTTATTTCTTTATGCAATTAAAATATTTTCTCGCCTTCCAAAGAAGATCTTCCCTTCTCATAGATCCTATATACATTTCCAAATCCCTTCTTTTAGAAGGGAAGCTGGAAGGTGTATCTCATGTTTAGGCTTTTCATTTTATTTACTAAAAAATGTACTTTAAAAATAACATAGATTCTCGTATTCTTTTTTTCGCAAGTAATCTATACATATAGTAAAACTGTGAAAGGGGCGTGTCTATATATGAAATATTTTTTTTAAATTTTTTTGGAATTTTATTTATGCAGCTTTTGGAATTTCTGTCTGTCCGACTACGCATCACGCAAAAACCACTCAACGAATTTTTATGAAATTTGATACGGAGGTACTTTATAATCCTGGTACAAATTTAGGGTACTTTTTAGTGCGACAAAATATCTCATTTCGAAGTTAAATTAGAAAAAAGTCGAAAATATGCAATATTACTATTATAAATATCGCTGGAAATTATAAAGATTTTTTTTAACGTTGGTAGCACTGTTTATTTTGTATTACGAGAAATTTAAAACACATCTAAAGAACTTTATATTATTATTTATGTTCTACTACCACCTTATAGTCATAAAATGAACTTCAAGCGGGCAGGCTCATCTAGTTTCTATATAATACTTGAATTTACGATCAAGAGACGTCATACATGCTGCTTTTATGCCGTTTTAGCCGACCGTAACGTTGATGTAGTTGCATGTGCTGATCGTTTCTGTCACATTGAAAAGCTATGAGACAGAAACGATCAGAACGTGCAACTACATCTAAGTTACGGTCGGCTAAATGAGCCTTAAATCAGCCTTTAATGTAGTACTTTGTTTCTAATGTAGTACTTTGTTTTTACCCCAACAATATTTTTAATGTGTAACCACATCAGGCGCGGATCCAGCTTGAACTTTGGTGGGGGGAATTTTAATTGAAATATACTAGCTAGTTTGTAAAATTTCTTTTAGAAGCTCAATACAAATTGGGTATTTTTTATTCGTTTGGAGAAATCCCATCCCCCCCCCCCCATTGCATCCACGCCTGAACTACATAGATCTCATAAAATAGTTATTACAATTCTATCTAAAAAAAACTTTTAGTAAAACAATAACAAAATATTTGTCTTATCAGCAGTGCCATAGAAAGTTTATCAGTGTACTTTTTTTTTTATCTTATAACGTAAGAACCTTTAACACAATGAATCAGAAGATTTACACGAATTTGTGTAATATCAAAATAAAAATGAGTACAATTAATCTTTGAAGTTTCAAGAGCATTAAACAAATAATTTTTCGAGACTAAAAACAGGAATCTTCCTAAAATAAATTTAGTAATTACTTGTGTCAAGTGCAATCGCTTTTTGTTGATTGCCTTGGTCAGACAATTTTGCGTAAAAAATAAAATATTAAATATATTGAACTCTAAAAACATAAGAATACTTTCTAAAACGAAATTGATAAGAATAAGTAAAACGAAAAAATATTTAATAAAATGCATAAAATTAATTATTCTCTAAGGTATTAACTTTGCTATTATTATCGCATTATTAACGTACAGACAGAAAGAAGCAAGGAAGGTGGGAAGGAAGGAGGGAAGGAAGGAAGGAAGGAAGGTCTTTATCTAAATTGAAATGAAAAAATTGTTTAAAAAAATTGTACAATGAAATCTATGACATTTATTTGTATCAAATATAAAAAATGGAAGATATTATTCATTGCATCGTCTCACTTGGTCTTGCTTTCACATGATCAAAGCTTAAACCAAATGGTATAATGTATTCCTTTGAGGTTAAGGCTCAAATTTAGTAAAACTGACAATATTTAAGCTTAATTAACATGAAATACCAGACTTTTTATTTGCCTGCACTAAGGGAAGGGCCCCTAGTTATGCCTATAAAATTAGTGGTCTGAAACAATCGATGGTACTATCGATACTATCGATGGTTTTTGACTCGAATCACTATCGATAGTTTTCAATACTATCGATGATAGTTTTGTATACGATAGCGTATCTTTTGGGTTAAATTTGGTAAAATGAGAGTAAGCAAGAATTAGTCCCACTAAACACAAAAAAAGTACGGGAACAGCAAAAATAACTTTCAGTTCTAGGGAACAACAAAATTGACCGAAACTTGTAAATTAGTGTAAGCTTTTTGATATTTTAATTCCTACATATGTTTTTTGCTGTTTATTTTGTTATATATGCGATTTAAAAAAGTGGGTAAGGTAAAAGCTGTTGGAAACTTCACAGACAACAACTTCTTAGAAGTACATCTTTTTTGTAAATCCAGTTTATTGAGGTTAAATATATGTATTAAGGTGAGAAATTCCCGGTAATTCCCGCACTAATTTCCCGGGAAATTGGGATTGCAAATTTAGCGGAACTCCCGTGAAAATTTTTTATTTTTTTCGCTCCCCGCTCATTTTTAGCTGAATGGTCGATAAAAAATACGAAGTGCACAAAAAATAAGCTACTGAAGTCTAAACGCAGTACATTTGCGTTTAGGAGTTCAAAATTTATTCATAAAAAAAAACTGCTAACGGCCAAACGTGAGCTAAAAAACGTATATGAAGAAATTGTTTCTCATTTTACTACCAGAAAAAAAGTTTATGCAACTTAGGCCCAAATTCACAGTCATTAGTTAGCTAATGACAATAGTTTAGCCAATGATATTTTATTCACACTTCTTTGTTTACCATTAGTTAAACCGTCAAATGCCATTGGTTAACAATTAGTTAGATGCTTTAGAACATGGTGCAATAAGTATGCAGGTGGCAGCATAACGTAAGCTGATTATTTTTTGTTCTGGTAACTTTGTACATAAGCAACGTCTAGCACATGTATTTTTTTGACAAGCATTATCTAGTTTTTTGTTGTATTTGTTGAACCTGCTTACTTATTACACCATGTTTTGGAAATTATTACATGCATATAGCATACTTTTAGGACCGACAAAAAATATTTGCTCCATTAGCTTCGTGTGCTTAAAAATTTTTAAATTGCCGCCTTAAGATGTGTAATATTCTTTATTTCTTTATTTTTGCATGTTTATTTATATTTGATAGGGTTACCATTCTTTACCCATATTAAAAATTTTAGTTAAACATTACACTGTAAATATGAAGTTTTAGTTAAACAATAGTTATCATTTTAGTTTACTAATAATTAACTAATGACTGTAAATTTGGGCCTTAATCGCTAAAAACTTTTAGTTTAAGAGTTATAGGTAAACTATACTGTATGCCTTTTTAGGGTATTTTTTGAGTCCGTCTATACTTTAGAAACTTATTTTTTGCGAACTTCGTATTTCGGGGAGTGGAAAAAATAATACTTGCACATACATATGTGTGGTCTAATGTACATAAATGTATGAAGTTTAATTTTTTTTATAACTCTGTTATTGATAAATTTACTGAATTTGTAAGAAATATTTTTCTTTTACAATTATGCCAAGTACAATATATGTATGTATAGCCAAGTTGAGGTTTTAAGACTATCGAAAACTATCGATAGTTATCGATAGTTTTTGAAAAACTATCGCATGCTATCGATAGTGTAGACTATCTCAAGTTTCAGACCACTATATATAAAAGAAATGATGAAATTCAAGAGTCTGAGTTCGATATTGTGAGCGGTCATCAATATTACAAATTTTTCTGATGTGTATCTATTATTGCCCATCGGGTGTAGTATGCAATTTTCAATAGATGGCAAGACAATAAAAGAGTTTGATTTAATGAGTCTACTTAAAAATATAATAATTTCGTTAACACAATGACATAGTTTCATTAAAATAATTAAAAATTTCATTAAAATCATGAATTACTTAAAAATATAACAATTTCGTTAAAAAAAATTACATAGATTCATTAAAATAATGAAAATTTTCATTAAAATCATGAAAAATTTCATTAAAATCATGAAATTATTTCAATTAAATTATGTAATAATTTCCTCAAAGTGGTGAGATATTATCAATAGTTATATCATATATTTGGTGAAATTTTCATTAAAATAATTTTAACGCAACTTGTTTCATTAATCCAACGAATCAAGGCGTTGGTTGAGTTGTAGTGCAGTTTTTCATTGGATTAATGTCGAAATTCATAGGATTTATGAAGAATTGGATTTTCTGCATGAACGATTTGAGATTATGTTAATTTCTCGTGGAGGAGAATTGAAATGACCACCATGATATTGAAATTTACGGAACTTTTTCTTGTGGGATTTTCTGAAACCACAATTCTATGCAAATAAACCGTAATCGACCGATCCCTTAATATAGTCCCGGCCATTACTCCAAATCAGATAGATATATATGGGGCAGAATCCTTCAAATTACATCTTTCGGATTCGTATAACCATTCTAAACTGCGGCAGATGTTTGTATAATGTCATATATGAACTTTGCACGCAGATTTCTTAGTTCCATTTCGACAACGGCCGAGGAAAATACTTTATTTGAATGATTTAATAATGATTTCAGTATTACAATCTGTTTTGGTAAATAAGGATTTAAAGTAGGGATGTAACGAATACCTATACCGATACCGATATATCGGCGATACTTCAGATTTTCCGATACATCGGTATCGGCGATATTTTATTGTCGATACGACGATACTTTTAAAATTTTTTTCAGAGTTTTTTTTTAACAAATAATTTATTTTTGTTCGATTTTACCATGATTTTATTCACTTCTTTATTTTTTAAATCTTATTAATATCAATTTTAAAAATTAATAATATTTTATGCTGTTATTTTGTAAAAAAATTATTTATTTTTTGTTAATTTTACCATGAATTCAAGTTCAAGTCGTTGTTTTATAAATCTTATTCCGGCAAAAAAAGATAATCCAAAGAAGTCATGAAAATGTAGAATTCGCGATCTGGAAGTATTGCAAATTTCGATAATTTCTAATTAGTTTTACATATTCTTGCGATTGCAAGAAGTTCTGTTTTTCGATTACCAATTCGGTGGAAGCGATGCTAGGACAAATTTCTTTTTCGGTATTATATAATGATTTTTCCTCAAGGAAAAAGGATAAAAAATTACCCATTTTCAAAATTTTTTTATGCCAATTTAAACTTAGAACTGTATTTTCATGTAAATTTAAGTGAATAAATATAAACTTAGAAGTCTTTTAATAATTAAGCTATTAAGCTATTTAGAAAAATATTAGTTGATAAATGTCCTTTAAAAAATCGATTTTTTAAAAAGCATGGCGAGTATTTTTTAAAATTATAAAGGAATTAAAAATTTTTCTTGCTTTTCTACTAATTATCTGCATATTTTTAATACAGATTTTTTGGAAGCAAAGAAAATGTAGCTCCTCAAAAATTACTTCCAATGTTTTATCAATTTTAAATATTCTCTCTTATAATGTAATTTTGTATAATAAAAAAATTGCGCTTGAGTTTTGTTAATCTAAACTTAAACTCAATTTCAATATTCGTATCGTTATCGGAATCGGTATCGGCGATATTTATTTTTAAATATCGGTATCGGTATCGGATCGGCAAAACGGCGTATCGTTACATCCCTAATTTAAAGCAAATGTATTTTGCGAGAAATTTACGTATTTGATATTCTATTATGCCGTCACTGAATTATGAATTGAATTTGAAAAGCCTAAATATATTTTGCCAAAATGTATTTGGCTTTGCCAAAATCAATAAAAATTGTTTTTGTTATTTTTAAATATAGTACGTTCCAAAAACGTACAAACTTAAAAATATTATAGCTATAGGGTATTTTTTTATTTTTTTGATGTTTGTGGTTTTTATTGAAGATTGCAGAGATTGCAGTCGAACAACACTTTCAATATCATATTCTATCAAAATTGTTATCGTGCATTTCGACCATTTTATATGACTGTTATAATCGTAACAATTTGCAACAATTTTACGCTGCTCGTTTGAGCAGCTAAATATTGCAACCACTGACTATTCGCAACAATTGGAAATTGATTACTCAAGAAAAAGGCTGCAATTGAAATAACATTTTTTTATACACTTTTCAATTTAAAAACTCAACACTGCAAAATGTACAGACAGGGTCATTTGTTTATAAAAATAAACAAATAAATATTATTGCATGGTCTGAAAAATATGAAACAGTGAAAGACTGTGAAATTAGTCCACGTATTATAATTTCAACTCTTCTAAATAAAAATAAATATTCTAAGAAAAAAAAGAAACGCAAAATTGAATTGCTGAACTACCAGCAAATTGTGTTTACTTGTTTTGATCTGTGTATTGATGAAAAATGTAAACAAAGAACTAAAAATAATACAAAATTAATTTAAAAACACAACAAATAATGGAAAGAACGAACAAACTGATTGATTACAATGACAAAAATTCAAAAGTTGTTTTGCCGGCCGGTATTGCCACGCAAGATGTATGTATTTGCAAAAAAAAAAAAAAAAGAATGAATAAGAAGCTATCCGTAGGTAGTATAATTAAAATAAATAATAAAAGTCTTTAAAGAAAATATCGTGGATGCTGACTGTCGATGCTATTTCGTACTAAGAAATTCAGAAGACAAACTATTTATTGTTAATTTTAATTAATTGTATTCGCAAACACAACGAAGACAAAACTAATTTGAAAAAAGAATGCACGGTATCATGGGACATGGGATATGACTATCAGATTGATAAAACAGAATTAAACAATTCTCGTATTCTTTCTTCATTCACAATTCTATTAATAAGCTTGAGCTTTGTAACAAGCGGAGACAGATAAAAGGTGATGAAATACATAAAATATACATGAATATTGATGAAGGAGTGTGTGGTCTCTAAAAACAGCCTTGTTGTGTGCTGATAATAATAATAATAATAATAATAATAATAATAATAATAATAATAAATAATAAATAATAAATAATAATAACAATAATAATAATAATAATAATAATAATAATAATAATAATAATAATAATAATAATAATAATAATAATAATAAATAATAATAAATAATCATAATAATAATAATAATAACAATAATAATAATAATAATAATAATAATAATAATAATAATAATAATAATAATAATAATAATAATAATAATAATAAATAACAAAAATCATTTTGGTGAAAGATTTCTTTTAAAAATTTTTAGTTTATTTAAATTTTTATATAAAACAAACGAAAGATTTCAAAATTCCCTACACTTTGCATAATATTCAAAATCTGCCCTTTTTCCCTACGCATGGAATTTTCTAGGGAAATCCCTACAAAAAGGTGATATTCCCTACATCTGACACCACTGACTCGTAGTAACATACACTCTAAAACATTACTTCAAATTTACGATCATATATTATCTGAATTTGTGTTGAAAATTTCTCCTTGTCTAAAATTTCATCGATTTTGTAGTTATTTTATTAAAGAAAAAACCTTTCAAATTAAACATATTTAGTCCAAGTGGAAAAAAAAATATCATAAAGTATAATAAGGCTATGGCTGAATGGTATATACGTCAAACCATCAGTCAGGAGGTTGCCGTTCAAACCTGCACGCAGCCAATCGCTTTTTTTTTGCAAAAACATTTTGTTCAAAAATAATGCGTGTGTAAGTTTAGGTCGATAATAATCTGTAAATTGTTGCCGACTATTATGGACCTAATTTTCAACAAAAGTGTTTTAGAGTGTACATACTTATAAAGTGTTTAGAGTGTACAAAACTTTTATCAAGAGCCTGCAAGCTGAGAGTTTACAATGCCATCATAAGGCCTATAGTTACTTACGGATCAGAGGTTTGGTCTGTGACGAATTCCGAAGAAGAGTCTCTCAGAATTTTCGAAAGAAAAATCCTTAGATGAATATTTGGGCCAACACGAAATGAAAAGGTAGATTATTTCCTAAGGAGCAATGAAGAACTTTTACAGCTAAATCAAGGCGAGGATTTAGTAAAATACATTAAAGCGCAAAGACTAAGATGGATAGGCCATGCACTAAGGCTGGATCAAACCCGGGCGCAAAAGCTTGTTCTTGACTACACACCACAAATTTCAAGAAATAAAGGCCGGCCACGTAAGCGCCTAATTGGCAATATTGATGATCATATGAGAGCAATGGAACTAAGGAATTGGCGCACCCATGCTAGAAATAGAGAGGAATGGAGAAGAGTTGTGGAGAAAGCCAAAACCCACCCCGGGTTGTAGAGCTGAATGATGATGATGATACTTATATTTTAAAATTTAAAGGAAAAAAATTAGTGATAAAAAAGGACAATTCAATTTAAAAAAAAGAAACTTTTATTGAAAAAAATCTAAAAGGTCATCGTGTCAAAAATGGGACTGTCCTCTTTAAAAAAAGGACGAAAGATCACCGTACATATATTTAAAACTTTTAATATTCATTCATCAAATATATAATATTTAATAATCTTTAAATTACTTTTAAAGAAAAATATTAATTGTCCTTAATCTTCAGATTGCTGTTTATTTTAGACCACTTGAAAAAAGAACGTTTTTGGAAGAGATTAAAACTAAAATTTCAGACGCACACTTGAGAAAAATTAAGTATCTACATATTTGAATAAGAGTCACAAAATACCACCAGCAGCAAATTTAAATTCAAACAGAGATTATGTAACATTTTCGTTCGTTTTAAAAAGAACACACTTGAAACACCATGTAATAAGGATCTAGAAGGTATGCGTCAAAGATACACACACACATTTTACACACAAGCAGCACACAACGTGTTTATCTAATAAACTTATTTCATTTGAAAAAAATTATTTTATATATATAATTTAACTACTACGTAGTAGCTGGAGGAAAAGAAAACTAAAAGAAAAAAATAGCATCCTTCTATACACTAATATAAATACATAGTATACATAACTTGTATTTTTATATAGAATCCTTCTTAGTATTTACTTATTTCCTTCTTTTCATCTACTCCCACGCTGTCTTTTAAGCTCTTGCAAAATACTTGTATATTATAGAGAATAAAAAGGACATTAATTTCTTCCTTTCATATTTATTGATACAAATTTTGCTCGTGAGCATTTTGCCGTTTTATGTGATTAAATTTTTAACAACAAAATACGGAAGCTAAATATTTTTTTTTATTTTTAAGTAGGCGGAATTTCCTTGAAATGTTTTAGTAGTGATGCCAGAAGATGTCATTTATATTATGAGAGGACAGGATGTTTGCTCTAAATGATAACAGAGCGAAATTTATGTAAAAGGCCCAGCGGTAAAAGTAGTCATTGATTACATATATAATGAAAGATATAACGTATTATTTTAAAAAGCGAAACAATGCATTCCTTTGGAAGCGAGAAGGTAATTTGATCACACACAAAAATTACACATTCATTACCACGTACTTTACCACATCTTACGAAGAAGGAATTCCTCGTTTGTACTTACATGCATATTTGCATATTATTATATGTACTACGAATTCAAAAGAAATGGATTACAGTATTCATTCGCTGGACACATTAAAATAATAATTACTTTCCTAGGACATGCTCTGTGTTAACAATAATGAATTCTGGTATGAAATATTATACATTCTCTGCATGACTCTCTCGTTTACTATTCATTACCTTTTCCCGCTGGGGAAAACTGGAAATTTTCTATATTATGTCAATGTATGTATATACACAAATCATACATATATTTATCCTTTAGAGTTTATGAGCTACGTGACCTTTAAAAACTAAAACCAATTTTGTATACAGTCAAGAATGAAACGTTGAAAAAATACAGACGCCAATGGGTCTACATAAAATAAAGTTCATCAAAACATGTGTGTTTGATTCAAGTAATTTTACTTGTGTTTTTCTTTTTTTGGAAATTACTAGATATGTATGTACTAGATAGTACATACATATGTATGTAAATAAGTAAATACATACATACATATGTATGTATGTACGTATGTATGCATGCATATGTATGTATGTATGTATGTATGTATGTATGTATGTATGTATGTATGTATGTATGTATGTATGTATGTATGTATGTATGTATGTATGTATGTATGTATGTATGTATGTATGTATGTATGTATGTATGTATGTATGTATGTATGTATGTATGTATGTATGTATGTATGTATGTATGTATGTATGTATGTATGTATGTATGTATGTATGTATGTATGTATGTATGTATGTATGTATGTATGTATGTATGTATGTATGTATGTATGTATGTATGTATGTATGTATGTATGTATGTATGTATGTATGTATGTATGTATGTATGTATGTATGTATGTATGTATGTATGTATGTATGTATGTATGTATGTATGTATGTATGTATGTATGTATGTATGTATGTATGTATGTATGTTTTTTTTTTTTTTTTTTTTTTTTTTTTTTTTTTTTTTTTTATTTGTGGGATGAAAATCATCGAAAGACTCTGGCAGTGGTGGTGTTTGCCAGAAGTGCGAGACTTTAACACGCTAAAAAACACCCCTTCACACTGACCCAAATGCTCCCCGTGGTACTACCGCAAGGCTATACGTCTCGGGGTGGGAAAGGTCCTAGACCCTCAATCTAAACTACATGGATTCTTCTGCGAATCTCTTCTAACCTACGAAGTTCCAACAGAACCAATTTTATAAAATTACATACATACGTCCAGTTATACAAGTTATGTATGTATGTATGTATGTATGTATGTATGTATGTATGTATGTATGTATGTATGTATGTATGTATGTATGTATGTATGTATGTATGTATGTATGTATGTATGTATGTATGTATGTATGTATGTATGTATGTATGTATGTATGTATGTATGTATGTATGTATGTATGTATGTATGTATGTATGTATGTATGTATGTATGTATGTATGTATGTATGTATGTATGTATGTATGTATGTATGTATGTATGTATGTATGTATGTATGTATGTATGTATGTATGTATGTATGTATGTATGTATGTATGTATGTATGTATGTATGTATGTATGTATGTATGTATGTATGTATGTATGTATGTATGTATGTATGTATGTATGTATGTATGTATGTATGTATGTATGTATGTATGTATGTATGTATGTATGTATGTATGTATGTATGTATGTATGTATGTATGTATGTATGTATGTATGTATGTATGTATGTATGTATGTATGTATGTATGTATGTATGTATGTATGTATGTATGTATGTATGTATGTATGTATGTATGTATGTATGTATGTATGTATGTATGTATGTATGTATGTATGTATGTATGTATGTATGTATGTATGTATGTATGTATGTATGTATGTATGTATGTATGTATGTATGTATGTATGTATGTATGTATGTATGTATGTATGTATGTATGTATGTATGTATGTATGTATGTATGTATGTATGTATGTATGTATGTATGTATGTATGTATGTATGTATGTATGTATGTATGTATGTATGTATGTATGTATGTATGTATGTATGTATGTATGTATGTATGTATGTATGTATGTATGTATGTATGTATGTATGTATGTATGTATGTATGTATGTATGTATGTATGTATGTATGTATGTATGTATGTATGTATGTATGTATGTATGTATGTATGTATGTATGTATGTATGTATGTATGTATGTATGTATGTATGTATGTATGTATGTATGTATGTATGTATGTATGTATGTATGTATGTATGTATGTATGTATGTATGTATGTATGTATGTATGTATGTATGTATGTATGTATGTATGTATGTATGTATGTATGTATGTATGTATGTATGTATGTATGTATGTATGTATGTATGTATGTATGTATGTATGTATGTATGTATGTATGTATGTATGTATGTATGTATGTATGTATGTATGTATGTATGTATGTATGTATGTATGTATGTATGTATGTATGTATGTATGTATGTATGTATGTATGTATGTATGTATGTATGTATGTATGTATGTATGTATGTATGTATGTATGTATGTATGTATGTATGTATGTATGTATGTATGTATGTATGTATGTATGTATGTATGTATGTATGTATGTATGTATGTATGTATGTATGTATGTATGTATGTATGTATGTATGTATGTATGTATGTATGTATGTATGTATGTATGTATGTATGTATGTATGTATGTATGTATGTATGTATGTATGTATGTATGTATGTATGTATGTATGTATGTATGTATGTATGTATGTATGTATGTATGTATGTATGTATGTATGTATGTATGTATGTATGTATGTATGTATGTATGTATGTATGTATGTATGTATGTATGTATGTATGTATGTATGTATGTATGTATGTATGTATGTATGTATGTATGTATGTATGTATGTATGTATGTATGTATGTATGTATGTATGTATGTATGTATGTATGTATGTATGTATGTATGTATGTATGTATGTATGTATGTATGTATGTATGTATGTATGTATGTATGTATGTATGTATGTATGTATGTATGTATGTATGTATGTATGTATGTATGTATGTATGTATGTATGTATGTATGTATGTATGTATGTATGTATGTATGTATGTATGTATGTATGTATGTATGTATGTATGTATGTATGTATGTATGTATGTATGTATGTATGTATGTATGTATGTATGTATGTATGTATGTATGTATGTATGTATGTATGTATGTATGTATGTATGTATGTATGTATGTATGTATGTATGTATGTATGTATGTATGTATGTATGTATGTATGTATGTATGTATGTATGTATGTATGTATGTATGTATGTATGTATGTATGTATGTATGTATGTATGTATGTATGTATGTATGTATGTATGTATGTATGTATGTATGTATGTATGTATGTATGTATGTATGTATGTATGTATGTATGTATGTATGTATGTATGTATGTATGTATGTATGTATGTATGTATGTATGTATGTATGTATGTATGTATGTATGTATGTATGTATGTATGTATGTATGTATGTATGTATGTATGTATGTATGTATGTATGTATGTATGTATGTATGTATGTATGTATGTATGTATGTATGTATGTATGTATGTATGTATGTATGTATGTATGTATGTATGTATGTATGTATGTATGTATGTATGTATGTATGTATGTATGTATGTATGTATGTATGTATGTATGTATGTATGTATGTATGTATGTATGTATGTATGTATGTATGTATGTATGTATGTATGTATGTATGTATGTATGTATGTATGTATGTATGTATGTATGTATGTATGTATGTATGTATGTATGTATGTATGTATGTATGTATGTATGTATGTATGTATGTATGTATGTATGTATGTATGTATGTATGTATGTATGTATGTATGTATGTATGTATGTATGTATGTATGTATGTATGTATGTATGTATGTATGTATGTATGTATGTATGTATGTATGTATGTATGTATGTATGTATGTATGTATGTATGTATGTATGTATGTATGTATGTATGTATGTATGTATGTATGTATGTATGTATGTATGTATGTATGTATGTATGTATGTATGTATGTATGTATGTATGTATGTATGTATGTATGTATGTATGTATGTATGTATGTATGTATGTATGTATGTATGTATGTATGTATGTATGTATGTATGTATGTATGTATGTATGTATGTATGTATGTATGTATGTATGTATGTATGTATGTATGTATGTATGTATGTATGTATGTATGTATGTATGTATGTATGTATGTATGTATGTATGTATGTATGTATGTATGTATGTATGTATGTATGTATGTATGTATGTATGTATGTATGTATGTATGTATGTATGTATGTATGTATGTATGTATGTATGTATGTATGTATGTATGTATGTATGTATGTATGTATGTATGTATGTATGTATGTATGTATGTATGTATGTATGTATGTATGTATGTATGTATGTATGTATGTATGTATGTATGTACAATATGTAATAAGGAGTTTTTTGCAATAAAAATAAAACTTAATAAAACGTAAAAACACATCGAACACGGTTCATTCAAAGATTCAATTTCTAAGTAGCAATAACCTTGAACTAACCTTTTAGAAAGTAAGTTTAATGCTGTAAAGCTGTTCCAGATTGGTGTTTTTTTTTAATTGATTGTATTTTTGTTTAATTTAAGCTATAATTTAATTTTTTATTGCACATTTTTTGCGGTTTGACATGTAATTGAAAAAAATCACAGTTTGCAAATAACAATTCTCTGCTTGAGCCGGCAAAAAGGCAGCTACAACATCAACATCGAGACCACAGTGGCACAACAGTAGCACACATACAAAAATAATTATATACAAATCATATTGGAGAGTAAAAAATTGCGTACTTCAGAACCAAGGCAGGCCTGCCAGTAGTGGGAATTTGTCCCCAAAAGTGGGGATTTTACAAGTACTTTGGAGACAAAAAGATGTCGTTTGGGGATTTTTCTGGGGATGTCAAAAGTTATCGTGGAGATTTTTTTTGGGATTTCTTGTCAACAATTGAATAGAATTAAAGCTGACAACAAGCTTGTTTCAATTTCATTTGTTACAACTTTTTTCAAGTAAAACACTTTGAATTTCCATCAAAAATTGCTAAAATTAATTTTCAATACTTTAGACTTATTTGAGATCGGAATGGCCATACCTCGGAAAAGTTGCTTGAAGGATGTAAACAATTATGTTGAAAAAATTTTTAAATCTCTATTTTAAATTGAATATGTATATAAAACGGATAATTTTGAATACATCAATGAAATCTTAAAAGCTCAGAACACATTCCTTAGTATGGACTATATAGATTTTTGAGCCGAGCTTAAACAAAAAAGAAAAAGTAATAAAGCGCTTGCCAGAAAATATGAAAGTATAAACAGTTTTCTATTAAAAATGTCATTAATTTTTTATGGTAAAATTTTTCTAGGTACTCAAAATTTTTACACATAAGAAATAATTATCTTTCACTAATTGGGATAACTATTTTGGAAACAAATATCCAACAAATCTATATGAATTTTAATCAAGGGTGTACAGTTTCTGAAGCATTACTCAATATGCTTATTATTCCAACAAGTAATGCCTACATACTTAGAAAGAATATTTTCTATAATATGCAATATGAATAACTAGATTCATGGTTACGGATATCTTAACTTAAATAACATTTCCTGTCAAGCATTTGAGCCTAGCGATGAAATTTAATACAAAAACCATATATGCAACTTTAGATTCTTTTTGCAGTAAAGACACTGCAGTATATAATTTTATATAATAAATTCATATAAAATATGAGTATAAAATAAAACAAAAAGTTTTATGTGGGGATTTTTTGGAATTTATTTGGGGGCACCGACAAATATGACCTGCCAGCCCTAAACCAAGCAAACATTTTGTTGCCGATTTCAGTACGAAGTCGGTCAGAAAGTACACAAGATGCCGAATTCATATCCGAATTCGGTCAGAAAACGTACTAACAATCATATGAGAGGTTGACAAGAAAGCGGACCTCTTTGTCTGAGGAATTTCTGAAAACTTTGCCGCAATGTTTGAGAGAATTCTGTATGAGTTTTGAAGGAATTTTCTGAAGAAATTCCACAGAAATTTTCTACATGTCTAAACAATGTCGGAAAAACATTTCGAAATACATCGGAAAATTTTCAGATTTTTCTGATACTTTTTACATCCTGTCGTATTAACGTAGGAGAAAAGTCGGAGGTAAAATTATAAATTTAGCAGAAATGTGATATAAAATTCCCACATTGCATTAAACAATTTTAAGACTTCTTGTGCCATGAACTTTTCTTTATTTCTTTATTTTCTTAGTTTAGAAACTTTGATATTTAGGCACAAACTCTCAAGAGATAAATGAGAACTATTACGAAAACTGAAATCAGGCAATGTGCAGAAGTGACGGTTAAAAATCCGAAAAACTAATATTAATTGGATAATATTTCAGAAAATGTGCAGAAACGACGTGCCAGAAATTTCTGCTAATGTCTAAGGGAATCTTATGGTGCGTTTTCATTACGTAATTTCGGCCAAAATATTTGATTTCCCCAAATTAAGTAATTTGCGACATGATTTCTCATATATTTTTCATATTAGCAAATTATCTCATATGACTTAATTTCCTGCAAACTATGTCGAAAATACTCTATGCAACCCTGCGTTGCTTTTAAAATGACAAACTCCATCTCTGGGTCATCCATCAATTGTGATTGACAATTTCGAAAAAATGACATTAAAGAATATTTCATTAATTTTAAAAGTCAAACTATATATGGAAAAAATTCCATTACAGCTACTGCGTACACCTTATAAAGTAAGTGCATCATTTGACTACGAAAATTCGAATACCAAATCACTCACAAGCACCGTGGAAACACTTCGAAGTAATTTTCATAAATCCACGTAATTTGGTCATAATGGAAACGTATTATTAAACAACTCGATTCATTTTCTGGTAAAGTCTCAGATTTTTTCTAGTCAGAAATGTGTATGGTATAAGAAGGACCAAATAAGTCATTTTGATGCCATGTGCGAATTATATTTTTACAACAGGATGTGAAAAGTATCAGATAAATTGAAAATGTTCTCATATTTTGTCACAAAATATTCCGACATTGTTCAGACATGTCGAAAATTCCCTTAGAGTTTCCCTAGAAAATTCTTCAGAGTTCGCACAGAGTTCTTTTAGAGATTTCGGCAACGTTTTTGGAATTTCCGCAGACAAAGACGACATATGATTTTTGGTACGTTTTCTGACTGACTTCAGAAACGAATTCGGCATCTTCTTAAGTTGAGTACATAATCCGATTTGGTGAGAGTCAACAGCTTTACTCTCAGCTATTTTGAAACTTTTTGCTGTTATTATTTTAAATGGTACCTTAGCTGGGTGGTCAGCGCGTTGACTATAAAACGTGTGATACATAGTTTGAACCCCAGAACCATCTTTTTGTAAATATACTAACTATCAGGTGACTTAAATAGAGTCAATTTTAAGTTAGTGGAAAAGTAGTGCAGAGTGAGCCAATTGACTACCGCCTAGAACATCGCAATGTTAAAATATTTACTTGTTTCCATTGGAAAGAAATCCAAGTCTCAGTCAGCACTAGTTGCGAAATAGTTAGCTTAAAGTTAATTTAAAGTTAACTTAGTTTCCGACAGGGTATTTACTCGTTTAAGTTCAACAATACACTGACTGACCACGAAGTTTACACTAGCACGTCCTAATAGCTGTTTTACACTACCTCACAAGCCATTCGACTTCTGTAGAAAATGCAACCCTGATCTAATGAATAGAAAGTTTTAAAAAAGCAATAACAACAAATTATAGCAGGGTAGCATGTTGTGCAAAAGTCCAACAGCTTGTATAATAGTCTAAAAACAGCTTAAAGAACACTGTCACTTCTATTAGCACCACTATTTATACTTCTCATCAAGTGATCTTGATCAGTCTGGTAAGCTCTCGTTACTATTTGTGAAAGATTCCCGATAGTTCCTATTCCGGTAGTTTGAATTGTATCTGCTGTTGTTTATTGAACTGAGTCTGGCAACGCCACGATCTCAGTGCTACTAAACACAGCTTATCTGAGGCAGCATAATAAGTGTTATCAATTAGTATCGTTAATTACGAATTTGCATCTTCATTTCGTAACAATCGGTACTGTTCTCTAAACCGAATCCGAGTAAATTTCTTATTTTTCATACATAAATAATGACGCCATTGATGTATTTTAAGTCATATACATTAAATTACTTTCAGATATGATATTTTAAGGTCTAAAAAATAGAAAACTATAAAAATTTTTAATAAAATTTGGACATTAGAGTACAATTTTCTCTTTCGTTGATAATACGTACACAGGACTTGCATGCAAGTACTTGCATGTCTAAGCGGAGGGTAAATCGCATTGGAGACCATGTTTATAGAATGTTTTAAGAAAACGAAATGCACTCAAAACTGATTGCTAAAATAATTAATTTAAATTATTTATTTTGTCCCTCTTTTTAATTGTCTACATTGATCAGCTGTTCATTTTACAATGTATTCATCAAGCCGTTTCTCAGACGTAACTGTTGAGCTCAACAGTTGCCAACAGTTTAGTAGCAGTTGAGTTCAACAGCTACGTCTTTCCATTTTAGCCATTTATTTTAGTTTGGGCGATTTTTTTTGTTTTTGCTTTTTCCCGCTTGGGCGATTTTCCCATTTTAGCCACTTTTTCCAGTTCGGGCGATTTTCTCTTTTTAGCAAATTTTTCCGTTTTGCCGATTTATTTTCGTTTTAGTTTTTTTTTTGTTTTGGCGATGTTTTCCACTTTAATGATTTTTTGCAGACGTACTATGTATGTCATAAAAAACAAGTAAAAGCGATATATTCGACTATGCCGAGTCATATGCATACTTTCATGGCAGGCGAGGATTTTTTTTGCTGATTTTCAATGCCAATATAATTGACACTGCTCGTGACATATAAGTTTAAGCCTGAATTCTGTAGTTTTTATAGGGACTTCGGAAAATCGATTACACGTACTAAATATAAGGACCCAGAATATTATGGAAATTACAACGGGAATGACAAGCCCATAAACATTTACCCTTACCATTTTTGGTAAAGAGTATAACAACAAAACATCAGCAAACATAGGAAAAATTAAATTTTTTGCTATGTTTTGGTATTTCATACATTCGGTACATTTGGTATTTCATACATTTCATACATTCGGATACATTCCAGTATATTAAGATATAATTTTAGACTGTATTTTAGACTAGGCCCTTCATGATAGGCGTTTCAATAGTTTAAGCGTAACAATAAAAAAAGAAGACCTTGAGTTCGTAACTCAGTTTTGATCACTACTGTATGTATGTGTGTGTATGTATTTATCAAGAAAACTACTTACACAAATCGAACGTGGGGGAGGTAAGTGAGAAGAAGAATACTAAATCAGTAAAATAAACGTGCTGTTCAATTAATTTTTTTTGTAAATGGTAAGGGATGCATGCTTAGTACTAGATGTGGATATTTTCTTATGAAATTTGGTTTGAATATTGGTTACATAAAAATGTAGGTCGAATTAACGATATGCATAACATAGGATTTTTAACGGATATACATTTTCTTTTATAATAAAAAAAAAAACAACGAAAACACATATTCGTATATTACGTAACACTATTGTTCGTAACGTGTTTTAGCATATTTTCAGTAGAAATTCTCTGAACCATAACAGATCTCTAACCCCCTGCCCCTAAGAGCGTTACGTAATATGTGAACAATCCCTTAGAATGTATGAGTCACACAGTCAATGCGGTATGCAAACAAAATGGCTGTTTTTGACAAGTTCTTTCGCAATTTATAGCAGAAACATAATACCTAGAACTATTTGTGCCTGATAAATATGCCTCGGTACGTATAAACTATGATTCAATTTTCCCGAGTCATAGATTACCTACAGAAGTGATACGCATAATGTTGCTTTTACACGGTATTTTAAAAAATTTATAGATTTAACGGTACTTTAATATCATTATTAAGCTTTCATTGGCACATACATACAAGTGTCGGAGAGCTCTATATACCCAGTCGAAATGATATCTACATATATCGTTAATGTAAAATAAATATGTTGAACGCCATAACTCAGAAACGATTTGACAGCACCAAAAAAATTTCAATTCCATATATACATATATTCACTATATCGAAAACGAGCTACCATTTTATATAAAAATTTATTAATAACGTCTATTTCCGACTTATAAATTTTTGCACATACATACATATATGGTATTTTTTCCTCTAAAAATCATTAGATAACACAACAAGTTTTACTTTATGAGAATTCTTCGGCTCCAAAAATTCCCAGTCATAAGCAAAAAAAAAAAAACCACACATCATGCAAAAATAATAAACCCCAACTCTAGTTGTGTAACATATGGCCACCCTTCCCCAATGTCAGTGCTGCAAGAGAATTTTTGTGCTTTATAGCGGTTCGCATGTTGGAGACCGGGTACATGTACATGATTGTGAGAAAAACCAATATTTATGTTAGGATGTATGTACGCAAGTGAGTTTTAATGTTTGTTTTTGTATTTAATGTACAGGGATGGATGTCATTACTAACTATGTACATATGTATGTATGTATTTAGGCATGTGTGTAAAATACATGGATGTTTGTAAGCTGTCATGAATAGATGAATACGAAAGAGGAATGGATACAAAGAGCAAAACAACAAAAATGTGGAAAAAATTATCGATTTTTAAGCAGTCAAGCAAAAAAAGTACCCCCAGCACAGAGACAGACTCCTTATTAGAACGAAATTACTAAAAGTTGCAAAATATACAAATGTATGTACGTACATACATACTTACATGGCTGTGTTTTATAAATTTATAATAAATAATTGACTAAAATAATATATTTATTATATGTATATTTCATTTCTGAAAGTCCTTTCAAAAGAATTCGAAAATTCTCTATACTAGATATTGCAGAAAAAAGCATTTGGGTAACAATTGAATTATAATAATTTAAAGCTAAATTAAATAAAATTGCATTACATACTTTTTGTTTTTGACACACCAAAAATCGTTTGCTGTTGCAGTTTTTTCTACACTGAATTAACACTTAGCACTTTGTTTAGCAAAACCTTTTTATATGGATTTGAATTATTTTCTGTATAAGATTTTTTCTTTCAGAATTCACTTTATTCACAATTTTTTTTATAAAAATACTTGTGTGTATATTTGAACTTGGAGGATGAAAACGTTTTAAACGACTGATTCCTTCAGAAGACCGAACAAAACTGAGCGACAAGTTAAAGATTCTTTCTGGAAAAATGCACTCCAAACACAATTGCGCAAACAGCGTTACCAGTTGTACTACTTCGTTTTTTTTTGTTTCTTAATCGTGGGGAAACGTTTTTGTGGTATTTTATACTGCGCATTAATTTGAAATGACTAATATTATTGTTAAGTTTACAAGTTTCATCGTGTTTAACATTTTGATGCAAGATTTTATGGAAAAAGTTAAGAATATCACACTGGTGAAAATAAAAAAAAACTAATTAGGTAGTAAGCCTTTTTAACCACCGTTGTCAACTTTTTATACCCAAAAGGCACTATTCCCAAACGCACTAACATAAATTTGGATAAATGTCGATGCATATATTAGAAAAATGCAATATTTATTGAAACGAAATAAATAACTATCGATATATTTGTTTTTAAATTTTATTCAGGGACAAAAAGTGGATACAACTATTAAAAAAAATTTAAGAAGCTTAAAACGATAACAAAAACTTAAAACATTCTCTTGGTATATCAATATTTACTTTACTAAAAACGCGCCAATTTAGCGCATTTTTTGATTAAACGCGCTAGGACGAAAAATAGCGAGTTTGGCACAGTTAAAACGCGCCAAATATAGCGCGATACGCGGTAAATTATCGACACTTTTTTAATCCTAAAAAATGTAAGTCATGGCTGCCAGAAATGACGATTTTTTACGATATGACAAAAAACGATATGACATACTGTGTTGTCATATCGTAAGTTGTTTACGATATGACTACACTGAGACTGCCATACACCGTGTATGGTTTTGTCAGTGTTGTCATATCGTAAAAAACTTACGATATGACAATACAGTACGTCATATCGTTTTTTGGCATATCGTAAGAAATCGGCATTTCTGGCAGCTATACACCTACATGTATTTTTTCTCTCTCTCTCTCTCTTGGTTGGGGAGTTATGGTGTTCAAAACTTTTATTTATAATTGGTCATAACTCTTATAATAAGGAATTAATATAAACGATATAGGTACCATTTTAAAGTGCTCTCAAATACCTTTCTACTGGTGTACAAAATTTTCAAATCCATAATTAAATTGCGTGGAAAAAATTATATTCATTGAAAACTATTTTTAAAGAGCCTTAACTTACATATTTCATAGGTGACAGCATTTTTTGGTGAGTTTTCGAAATAACGGTGTTTTTACGTAAAAAATCTGGTTCAAAACATTTTAAAATTGCATTTGATTTGCAATGAATTTTAAGTGCAAAATCATAAGAAAAGAACGCGTTACACTTTTAAAATAACACATATTTTTCAGAAAAGAACGTAAAGAAATGTAAAGTACAAAATAAATGCAGCTATTACTCAGAAAAGAAAACGTCATAGGCCTTTTTCCTCTTTCATATTTTGGCAACACTGTTTCCTCAAGTTTCTAGTTACATTTTTCTATCCCGGACATTTCTATCTCTTCTTCCTTCCTCTTTTGATGCCATTCAGTTGCGACATCTATTGCCTAATAAAGGCAAGATTGTATAAGAAAATATTGACAGCATTGTCAACCCAGTGCTTTTCGCACCGTTTTTGGTGCTTTTTCATTTTTTTGTAAATTCTTATACAGATTCAGTTGATACAAACTTGTTTGAGGCATTACATGCATTTTACACTATGCCTTTTCTGGTTGCCTTTAAAGGCACGCCTTTTTAGTTTGTAGGTGTTCAGTGTTGAGAAGCTTACGGGGTAAGAAAAAGCGCACGAATTGAAAATTTTGGCTCTACTGAAAATTTGTAAACCATGAGTTGACCCCCTTTAGAGGAAGTAGTGCAATATGTTCTTTAATACATCAAAAATGATTAATTTTACTTTGTTTTAAGTGCCTTTTGCAATTTAAAAGCTGTTGACGTTGAATATTCGGACCACGAATTAGGGCCAGGTCTCATGGATGTTTTTAAGCGCGAGTTTCTGATATCTTGTAGTATATTTAAGTTTAAAATTTTTAATAGTGATGCACTTGCTAGTTGGGTTTGATATGGTTTTTGTCTTGGGTTCTGATAAACGTTCAGGAAACGGTAAAAGTTAATTTTAATTACAGCAGATGGCGTTTTATATTAAATTAAATATAAAATCTAGCAATAAATCATGCTTATTTGAGGTGAAGTCACTAGAACAGCTGACCTTACTCGATGAAACGTCAAACTTAGTAGAGTGATAAAATTATCATCTATATAACTGCCATCAAACTGTCAAACTCTATATAGAGACTCCTTTCTCTACGGTGTTTGACATATTCTTAAAGATCTAGCTACGCTGATAGTTCCACCCGTCTCAAGGTTACCTGGTACTTATTTCGCTTTGAATTTGACATTCAGCGTTAGGGCTGACAGGGCATTATTTTTTCACATTATATATTATGTTGTTATGAGAGACCTGCGCCGAGCGATTTGGTCGGCGGCGGTGATTTGTGAGAAAATCATCGGTAGCTGCTCAGATTCGGCTTCAGCCGGCTTAGAGCAAATATAAAAAGCAAATTTAAGATAAAAAATAAAAAAGAAATGAAAAAATTATGGAACAAATTTACTTTACCGACGTTCCTCCGATTTCAATAAAAATTTCCTATCTGATAGAAAAGCATATTTTCGGAGTTACGGACCCCCAAAGTTTTACAAATCATATACATTTTCTAGATAAATTTTTGCTACAGTAGAACAATATGGGTATCATATAAATGATTTTTTGTCTAGACGGCCTTCAGCCGGGCTTGTCAATTTTCTTCCCTAGGTATGTCTAAAAGCGGCTTCGCTGAAGAATAATCAATTTTATTTTTTCAATAATAAATAATAAAAATAGTTGAATTATTTGTTTTTATGCTTACTACCATACAATAATATTGACAATCTTTCATATGATACCCACATTGTTACACTGTATCAACAATTTATGTAGAAAATACCTATGATCTATGAAACTTTGGGGGCCGGAAACTACGAAAATATGCGTTTCCGGGGATTTTTGTACTTACAAATTTTTTCTTAGAGTAAAATTTTCTATTACATAGGAAATTTTTTTCAGATCGGAGGAATGTCGGTAAAGTAGGTTAGGTTGAACAGGCTGCCGGTTTCTAACAACCGGCTCACTTGGTCCCTTTGTGAAGTAAATTTAAGCCAAAATTATTTGATATTATACATGGAGAATCGGTGAGCGTTTCTCAGGCGACATAAGCCAAACTTTTTGTGGCGGCAGCGTGGCTGCCTAAGCTTATCGGCGGTTCGATTCAGCCGCCATGGCGCAGGTCTCTTGTTGTCATAACAACTGTTTTCCAACAGATGACATATCAAAAAGCATTTTTTGCACGTTTCTGATTGTCCGTACCGGGCGAAGCTAACAAAATCGTTTTGATTTAACAATTTTCAATTTAAAGCTAAACAAAGTATTTAAAACGCAAAGAAAATGTCCAACCAAGAAGAACAATATGACAATATATTCTTGGCCATGGCCCAAAAACACTCCGGTGGTATGCCTGAAGTAAGTAATAATTAAGTTAAATTTCATTAAAAATAGCAACCTATTTTTGAACTGGATGTGTTTTTCCTGTTTTTAGTTTCTAAAAACTTTTGCTGGTTTCCTGAGACGCAAAAGTGATTTCTATGCGGGCGATTGGGAAAACCTAATCATGGATATATTACGCAAAGAAGCTGTCATTGCCAAAGCTGAACAGGATAAAAAAATTAAATTCCAAGAAGAAAACATGAAAATCAAAGAAGAAAAAGAACGCGAACAAAGAGTTGCCCGTGAGAAGGTAATGAGCGAAAGTAAAATTTGTGATATTTCGGATGAGGAAGCTGCTCAAATTATGAAAGAAGAAGAGGATAGGTAAGATATTTATTTAATTTTTATTGATTAAGTATAATGTTATGCTATAATTCTTACTGTTGTTGGTCTCAGGAAGCGCCAAAAACTTTTAACTGAAACTGTTGCTGATGGTAGTGCACCAGTCACTATCGAGGAGGAAAAGTCAAAACCAATCGAAAAAGTAGAGGATGAATCTGAAAAGAGTGAAGTTGGTAAATTGATACCAAATGCTGGCAATGGATGCACTCTAGATAAATACATTTGGACACAGACATTATCGGAAGTTGAGGTGAGTCAGAAAGTCTATGTATTATTAAAAATTATATTTTTACTTAAATTTACTTTTCCAATCAACATTCCTCCGAAAAAAGTTATTCTATGTGATAGAAAATTTAATTCTAAGAAATAAATGTGCAATAAAAAAACATCGGAAGCGCACATTTTTCAGAGTTACGGAAAAACAAAGCTTTAAAGATCTGGCATTTGCTCTGTAAATTTTTGATTCGGTGTAACAATATGGCTACCATATGAAAGGTTATCAATATTAGACGATAAAACTATTTAAAGAAAAGTTAACCTGTTTAAAGCCTATAAAGGCTGGTTACGGAGAAAATCTTTATTCTGCGCCGAAGACCACTTAAGTAGAACAATTTTTGTCTGCAAAGCTACTATTCGACATACCTAGGGCAGAAAACCATTACGCCAGGCCCAAGGCCGGCTAGACAGGAAATCATTCTTCAGCAAATCTGCTATTCTACATACATAGAGAATCAGAAAATTATTAAGCACGTAAAAATTTGTGTGTTCGTAACTCCGAAAATATGCGTTTCCGAGTATTTTTGTACTTAACACTTTTTTCTAAGGATGATTTTTTTATTCCTATATTTTTATTGAATAAATATCAGATGTAATAAAAGTGACAATTGAAAATCTTTAATTTCAATTTGATTTGAGAGAGTTTTTGCACCAGCTACGCTGTGTAATGTATAGTATTGTTTAAAAATTTTAAAATCTTTAAAGTGAAAACAGGAAAAGAAATTTAAATTACAAATAACATTAGCAAAATAAAAAAAATGAACCCAGAAAGAAGTATTTTTATGATAATATGGGACTGCTGAACACGAATATGAGATTCATTTATTTTTTCTATAAAGCGTTTTCGAGATATCTCGAAAAACTAGTTTTTTGCAGTGTTTTAAGCTATTTCCAAAAACTTTGAACACTGTTTCTTTGGATCTATTCGAATTTTTCACAGTTGCATAGATATATTTTTCTTCTTTCAGGCAATACATATACTGTAATGTTCGCATCGAAATTCATTGAGTTACAGGCGTTAAGAATACAAAAAAACTAAAATCGTTTTGCCCCATATCTGAAAGAAATTTTTGTTCCCAACGTTTTGGGAGTAAAATTGTTAACTTCGGGCAGAAAATAAGAAAGTTCCAACATATTTAGTTAAAACATCTAAATTTTAATGTGAATAAAAAGTTTTTGTATGGAGAACAATGCCATTGGAGCAAAATGAAAATGTCTTGGAAATATATTAACCATTTCTAGACCGATAGTCCGATTAGTATGAAATTTCGCATGAAAATAGCAGACGAGTGTTCAGATTTGATTTAGAAAGATGGTCTTCCCATATTGCTCAGGAGCAGAGGTATGAAGTGCAAAGTAGTGCACTTCGGTCATGTAAAAATTTTCAACGCTTGTCATTTATCCGTTTTTTATCCGATTCCAAAAAATTTTTGTGACCTTACAAGGTTTTAAAAAAATGTTTTTGGTTAAACAATTTTTTTCTATAGTTTGTGAGGTATACTCATTTTAAAATTAAAATTTCTCAATTTTCTAAAACCTTGGAGCAGTATCTTCAAAATATAGGATCCAAATAAGGGCGGATTATCACAATTGTTTCTTTGTTAGTTAAAAAAAGCTGAAGGAAATATTTTTTCTGAGTTGGAAAATATTCATTTTTTTAATTTGAAATTTGAAAAATGTTGAATTTTTTATTATTTTTGCACAACAAATCACCATCATTCTTTTCACTATAAAAAATGTTTCTTGAGGATCATATAATTAGGTATTATATACATGTCTAAAAGTTATCTTCACAGACATGGTTTTAGAAAAGAATTTATTCCAATTTACACTTATTGGTGGGCGTGTGCACTTTCGAATTCCACCTATTTTTGGATTTGTTGGAACTTTCTTAGGAATTCTTATGATTGTCAGAAACAAATCATAGTTTTCTTTACTTGATATAAATTCCTATATAACTGCAAAGTTTCAGTGAAAATATCAATAATTAACGATTTAATAGTATTAAGAAGAAATTTAATATGCATAAAATACCACATAGCACAATTTTTTCCACTTCTTTTGCAAAAAGTGGCCGACTACCTAAATGCCAAAATGCATTGCAGTGATGCAAAGTCGTATGTACTTTGTTGTTGTAAACAATGTAAAGTCGCATCACTGCAATGCATTTTGGCGTTTCGGAAGTCGGCCAGTCCTTCAAACAATTTTAATTATTACAATTTGAATACACTGTTGAAAACTGCACATAATTTCGTAAATTTCGATATGCGATATGTCGACCTTTCGCTTCTAAATGTATAAATGTAATGGACTTATAAGTAAAAACTTAAATTTCGAATGAACATTCAAATTTAGATGTGTTGTTGTAACTTTGTCATTTTTTGTCCGATGTAACCAATTTTGCGCTTGCTAACTACGTTTGGAACAAAATTTTTTTTTAACATGTGGGTTTAAAATCAATTTTAAAAGTTTTATTTTCTGGAGCGACTTAAAATGGTAAATTTTGAAAAAATTTAAAAAATTCACACTTTCAAATCTTATGGCCTGTAACTCAATGAATTTTGAGTCCGTCAACAACATAACTGTATATTGGCTAAAAGAGAAAACACATATGTATGCAATAATGCGAAAAACGTTTCTTAAGAAAAATAAAAGAATGCCATATTCATGTTCAGCGACCACAAATTAGCTTAGAAAATATATCGTTTTTGAGGTTATGGTAAAAATTTAAAATTTTCTGAATTAACGTAGTGTGTATAACAGAACGCATAGCAAATAATTTAAGGCCGGGGCACATAGAATCCGTCGTACGTTATACGTCTCCTTTCTCATCCGTCTGTCACATCAGTCTGTCATATCAGTCGTATTAAAAAATACTTATTTTTAAGAAAAATTATTTATTTTTCACGCAGTAAATATTTAAAACAATCAAAAAGACTTCGGTCAATTAAATATGCCAAAATTATTGTGTACGTTATAGTCAAAATATGACAGAATTTATCTATTAAACTCATAATTCTTTAAAACTATTTCTAAAGTTAAACCCGTCGCAGCCTTCTGACAGCCATAATAAACAGAAATCGTGTTCTTTCATTGTTTACCTGTTATGCCCATAAAAAGTAAATATTAATTTCAACCACTTCTACTTAACTGATTCTTATGAAAATTCGGACAGAATTAGTTCTAGTGAAAGTACAACATTTAGATCAAAATTATGGCCTATTTTATGGTCGGGGGGTTTTTTTTTTTGAAGAATTATTTAAGTAAAATATTTCATATTCTTGATTTATAACAAAAAATCTGTGTAAAATAGTCACACCCGGCTAAATAAAACTACCCTTTTATAACAAGAACAAAATCAAAAAGCTATTTTCCATTTTTGCTTCAAACTTATATCATCCATCTTTTTTAGGTCCCTATTATGATTCACAACACAACTAGGTTGAGTTGCCAATGTTACGACCCAACTAAACCATTTTTTTTTTTTGTAATACGATTCACAACTAAGTTTTGTTGTGTTCGAAAAAATTTTCGAAAAAAATGTTCTTATCGATACTCTCTGTTTTTTTAAACCATAGTAGCCATCACAAAATATTTTTAGTTTTGACCTTACTATTTTTTCTTGAGATTTTATGTTTTATGGATATGGCAACAATATTGGTTGACAAATGGGATAGATTGGCGCCTAAAATCACCATTTTAAAAGTAAGCAAAAGTAACACAATAGTCGAAATAGCAACTAAAACACAACGAAATAGCAACTAAAACACAACAGTTGTCTCACTTTGATGAAAGTTGTAGTCCATAATAAGAATTTGATAACTACGACTCAACTATCAATTTAGTTGTGAATCATAATAGGGGCCGGGCCTTAACCTTCTGATCTGTAAATTGGGAAATTTCTAAAAATGATTTTTGCTAAACATTTTTATTGTGCAGTAATATTTAAACTGTTTAAAAACACGCAAATTTAACCGTTTTCCGTCGATGAAATTTATTATTAAAAAATAAAAATAAGTAAAAAATTACAATGTTAAAATAATATTTCCTTTAGGGGGAATTTTTTTAGTTCAATTTCTCATAAATGCCAAGTGCTTTTTGTTCAAATTATAAATCTATTTCTTAAATTTGCAATTTATTAACTTTTATGATTGCTATTTCGCAGAAAACTTAACTTTTATAATGTCAAAACTGTCAAGTTGTAAAACTATTTGATTTATTTTATTATTATTTTTTTATCCATCATAATCACGCAATATTTATGTTATGTAAAGGCAATGTTCTTTCCGCAAGTTCAAATTGCTCATTTAACTTAAAAGTTTTAAGATAAAGCTAAAAAAATTAATAAATACATTTTATTATGTGAATTGATAGTTAAAACAAAAAACGACTGCATCAGTGAAACAAGTCATGAGTAATTTTCCGGAAAATTTTTTATTGATTCAAATGAATCTTCTTCTATTGATCACCCATAAAAATTAAACTGTTTTTCTTATTTTATTTCGTACAGGAATTAAAAAATGTTTAAGAAATCTGTTAAAAAAAAAACAAATTGTGTCATTACTGGCACATGAATTGTTTTAGTTCAAAAGCTAAAAGCGAAATATCTGAATAGTCCAGTCAAATAAAAAAGCGTAAATTTTCCAAAAAAAAAAGTGCTTTCATAATTTTTTAAATTGTAAATACTTTTGTTAGAAATGTTAATTTAATTTTCTTACATGGTGAAAGGTCATGACAGGACATTTTGGGACATTTTCGAGATGTACCCAACATTTGGCAGTGGTCGAAAATCCTCAATTTTCAAACCCATCCAATTTCGAGTAAATTACGAACAAAGTTTAAAAACCTCCAAATACTTCTGTTTGTCGCAATTTACGCGAAATTGGAGAGGTAACGGGCCAAACCGACGCGGACCTCATGTTCGGATTCAGCACGTCGAGATACATGTAGGAAGGTGGGTCTGGTCCACTTTTTTTTGTATTTTGTATCAACTTGAAAATCATGCTTTTTCTGCTATTCCAAAATACTTTTTTATAAATCGGTTAATTTTCACACTGGTAAGACCGAAATGACAAAAGCTTAAAACAGTTGAACATGCTAAAAGAAAAGACAGTTAGTGAAGTTCCGAACATATAGAAAAAGTTCATTAATGATAGGTGCGACTTGCCGCGATGTGGCGACAAAGTCTGTTAATTGAGCTTACTAAAATTAGTAGGATTTTCGCTGGGATGTTGTTGCTGCCGTCACAGGTAGTGTAGGTAAAGGGCTCTGATAAGAAGACTGTGGCAGTCTCGAAACAGCTGTCAGTTCAACCTTCCGTACATCCAAAATTTTCTTTGTATGTTCAATATTTACATGCTTTAGAATTTCTTTCTTAAATAAAAATAATTTGATCGAAAGATTAAATTGAAAGCGAACTTAAGCCCAACTAATTAAATAACTTTGGATAAAAACCATACACTTTTCGACTAAAAATTCATAACTCATAAATGATCACCAAAAAACTAAAGAAAACGTTAAAAACGAAAAAAGAAATCGTCAAAACGAAAAAAACACTAAAACCTAAAAAAATCTCTAAAACAACAATATCGTCAAAAAACGAAAAAACCTTTGAAAATAGGAAAAAATCTCCTAAACGAAAAAAGAGCCCAAAAAAGCGCCAAAACTAAAAAAATCCTCAAAAACCGAAAAAATCGTCGAAACGAAAGAGTGCAAAAAAATCGGCAAAACTAAAAAAATCACGAAACAGCGAAAAAATCCCCAAAACCGAAAAAGCCCCAAAACTGAAAAAATCGCCAAAACCGAAAAAGCGCCAAAACTGAAAAAAGCGTCAAAACTTAAATAAATCGCTAAAACTAAAAATATCGTCAAAAAGCGAAAATAAAGTTAAAAAAAAACGCCAAAACCGAAAAATCGCCAAAACTAGATAGATCGGCAAAAATAAAAGAGAAAAATTTCAAAAAACGAAAAATCGCCTAAAACAAAAACGAAAAATCACCAAAATGAAAAATGCGTCAAGTAATCCTCTAATGTTTACAAAATTTTAATGATATATTAAACGATAATTTTTTATGAATTTTTAATAAAAAAAAAAAATAAGTGAAACTGTGGATATCCAATATTTTTCGGCCAAAAGTCAGTCTATTACGTATGAGTAATATGATGGCCTACGCCGATAGGGGCGACATGAACTTCATTGCAATCCGATGTCCTACGACACTGCGTTATTTTTATTTTTAATTTTATTTTTATTTTAAAATGTGTTATGTCATACGCATTCCATAGAATATCCATTAAGCCTTTTTTTAGACTATTCCACAAGCTGTTCGACTTTTCCACAAAATGCAACCCTGATGATGATGTTATTGTTTTTTTTTTAATTTCCATAAACTCATTTGATCAGGGATGCATTTTCTACAGAAGTCGAACAGCTTTTGAGATAGTGTAAAACAGCTTTTAGCGCTTTTAGCCATTTGTTGGGAATATCGGATTTTATTTTCTATTCCATATTCGTTTAGTACAAACTTGAAATATGGAAATGAGAATTACAACTGAAAATCTTGTCAGATTAAGAAAAGAGAAACTGTACTTTAACAATTTTGTTTGATTTTCTGATGCAGCGCAGTGATGCATTTCCTAATAGGCGCTCCATAATTGTATTTACTTACTTATTTTTACGCTTGATGCAAAACAAAAACTAACTGATTTTTACTAGATTTTTGTTTTGTAATTGAATTGATTTATTTAAACATATCACAGGGATAAAAATTTTTGTAATTAAAATTAATGATTTGTTGTTAAATAATACATGATTTTGTTGTTGTTGCAGTTTGTTTAAGCAATTAAGAGGCTTAATTATAGTACATGTAACGATTGTATTCTACTGTAGTCTACTCTAAACAAAATAAAATTAAACACATTCAAAACTAACAAAATAATAATGGAAAAATAATATAAATTAATAAAAAAAAAATACAAAAATTATAGTAATTTTTTTTACTTCTAAGAAAAACATGTTTAAAATAATTTTCAAGATTTTCAAACGAAACAAAATGTGCGTGACTTTGAGCGAACTTCTTAATTGGAAAACACTAATTAAAAAAATAATAATATGAAAAAATAATAAACTTAATTAAAGTGTGTTTGTATGTGCTTAACAAAGTGTGTCAGAGAGTGTGCGTGTGTGTGTGTGTAAGAAAGAAAGAAATTGTATGAGAGTGCATTTTCTTATGACAGTTTTGTGTTTATTTTTTTTTTCTTTCAAATTTTCTGTTAACAATATTTCTTAATTAGTTCATTAAAAATAATTTGATTTTAAATTACTTGTTTCTTATTAATCAAGACGCCTATATTTATTTTTAAATGTGATTGCTTTTCGATGACATAGAATGTGTTTGTTGTTGTTTTTCTTTATGTTTGAAATTTTCGTATAAAATAAAATAAATAATCTTATAAACTAAATTTTTCATTAATTAAAAATTTTTTTTGTTTTTGTTATTGTTGTTTTTAAAACTATTAAAGAAATGTAAAATTACATATAAAACAACTTTCTGTTGTAGACGTTAATTTCTTACAATGACTGTAAAATGAACTCTTTTTTTTAATATTAAATACTCTTGTAAATTTTTTATTGCTCTTTCTTTTAAACTCTCTTTACATCAAGTAACTTGCTCTTGATATAAAAAGGTTTGTTTTTGTAGACTCTTTTCTTTTTGTTATTTTACAAGAGAGTCACTTTTGCTGCTTTTTGCTTCTTTTTATTACAAGTTTTGTTAACTTTGAGGCATTTCACGGGCACGCACTGCAATGAAAAGAAAATAGACAAAAATAATTATTAATTATTGCGATATTTTTTAACACATGTTATTGTTGTTTAGCTCAAGAGATCTTGATAAAATATCTTTGAATTAAAAAATTTATTATTTCATATCAATCGTCACACAGTGGGCCAATTGCAGAAACTGTGGAAATAAATTCTTTGAAATACTGGTCCGATTCCAATAATATTGTAATCATATTATGATAAATGAAGAAGTCATAGAGGATGATTTAAACTTTCAGAAAATCAAGTTCTTGATCATCCTGTTGAAGTTCACAATGAGCTACAGGGTATCAAAGACGATCAGCTCGGGTATTAAAATAACACTGTGACACAAAAAAAAAATATAACGTGGTTCTAATGACTGATTCGGGCAGAGGCCATCAAAAAAATATATACGTGTATCGGCGCTTCAAAAGTTTACATTTGGGATTCATTTTAGGAAAAGTTCCGCCGTTTTGACTCGTCATAGGAAATCTTGTAAGCCTTACGTTTAAGATATACTATGGCTTCAGCACTTTTATGTAAAACATCATGAGAAACATTTTTGTGGAACCTTTTAACCCTCTAACTCCTCGTTGTGTGGGTCTTTTTGCCTCTTTCTTAAAAAAAGGAACAAAAAACTCCCCTTCAGCGGCGATACAGCGGGCTAAAATATTTACAAAAATATTTGCCATACAATTTTACTATAGGATTTCAAAGATACCCATGCGCCAGACTCAATTTCAACGCCAGAAATCATTCAAAACTTAAAATGTAATTAAGGGTTAATTTTGTACTTATTCACAATTAGTACTCGACATAGAAAATCTTGTAAGCCTTACTTTTAAGGCACCAGATGTGTTCAGCACTTTTATGTAAAACACCACGAGGAACATTTTTGTAGAACATTTCAGCCCGCTATATCGCCGATGAAGGGTAGTTTTTTTGTGGTTGAGAACTCAGTACTGCTAAACATAGCGCACATTTTAATCGACTCTTTTTCTTTAATAACCATAGTGAAGACGTGATTTTTCAAATATTAAAAAAAATTCTTTGTATTTTTGAAAAATATCGACAAAAACGTAAAACGATTACCTTTAATTTTTTTGCAAAATTTCAAAATTTTAACTTTGATTATTTTTCACGACTAGGCAAATGGAGATAATTAAAAAATTCTTTCAACATATTATATGAGATCTTATAGTAAATTAGAAAATATTTTTTTGGAGAATCTTTGAAGGGTTTTACCAAAGATATGTCCGAAATACTAAATATAGTCAAGGTCGAAAACTCGAATTTCAAAATTTAAAGCCAAATATATTTTGAACTATCAGAGATAACTTTATGATTTATTAAACAGTTTTTTCTTTATCTACTTATCTATGTCATGGAAAAAAATTTAGGCCCCTATTATGATTCACAACTATATTGATAGTTGAGTCGTAGTTGTCAAATTCTTATTGTGGATTACAACTTTCATCAAAGTGAGACAACTGTTTTTTATCAGTTGTGCTTTGTTTTTTATTTCGACTATTGTGTGACTTTTGCTTACTTTTAACATGGTGATTTTAGGCGCCAATCTATCCCCTCTTTGTCAACCAATATCGTTGCCATATCCATAAAATGTAAAATCTCAAGAAAAAAATAGTAAGGCCAAAACTAAAAATATTTAAAATGGTGATCTTAGGCGCCAATCTATCCCCTCTTTGTCAACCAATATTGTTGCCATAGCCATAAAATGTAAAATCTCAAGAAAAAATAGTAAGGCTAAAACTAAAAATATTTAAAATATTTTGTGATGGCTACTATGGTTTCAAAAAATGGAGAGTATCGATAAGAACCTTTTTTCGAACAGTTTTTCGAACACAACTAAAATTAGTTGTGAATCAGAATACAAAAAAAAAAAAATGGTTGAGTTGGGTCGTAACATTGACAACTCAACCTAGTTGAGTTGTGAATCATAATAGGCGCCTTAAATTAATTAAAATCGGTCTATATTTGTTCAAGTTAAGACACCAACAGATTTTTAAGGTTTCTAATGCCAGAGATAGTCGTCTTTGGCGCCCTGTGGTGATCGTGTATTTCAATAGGGTTATCAAGGACTTCATATTCGGAAAGCTTAGGTCCTCCACTAACCCAATTAAAGCGCTTTTTTGGCCAAATGAGCAATTCAAAAAAAAAATTTTTTTTAAATTTTGACTTTAATTATTTTTTCATGACCAGACCAACGAAGATAATTAAAAAATTCATTCAACATATTAGTTTACATCTTATAGCAAATCAGAAATGAGAAAATGAGAAATTTTGAAACGTTTTTACCAAAGTTATGTGCGAAATACTAAATAAAGTCCAGGTTAAAAACGTGAATTTCAAAATTTAAAACCAAATATCTTTTGAGCTATCAGATATAACTTTATGATTTAAAAAGTATTTTTTGCTTTATCTAGTCATAAGCTTTGCAAAAAGTTAAATTAATTAACCAACAGTTTTTTAAGTTTTCTAAAACCCAAAGTAGTCGTCTTTGACATCCTGATCAAAAGCTTAGATCCTTGTACGTTTTGTAATCCTCCACACTACTATGTAATGGGCGATCTGAAAGCTTAGTTCCTCCTCTTAAGACTTTTTCATACAACGTTTTGTTATCGGCCCAATAGTTCAAAGTACCTTCACTGTATGTTATTATTAAATTTGATTAAATCTCTACTTACTTTCCAGTGCATACACCATGCCAATAATGAGCAATAAAAATACTGTACTCATTGTTACAATTAAAACAGTCACTTGCCGGCCACGATCGCATAAACCTTTTTTTGTTTTCTTATTTGCTCCGGCCTCACCATTGACCATAGTAAAATGCATTGAACTTGCTATGGACACGGTGTCTAAATCTTTGGTTTTAATAAAATTCAAATTAGGATCAATATTAAGAACAGCATCATTTTGTGTTTGATCTTGATGAGCTGGCACTATTGCTTGCTGAAGAGAATGATCATGATGATCTTGATGCTCTGGATGATCTGGATGATGTTGATGTAGAACTTTTTCTCTAACATTTGTTGAGGGTATGGTGGTGGTCAATTGATAATCTCTAGAGACTTGAACCAAATTTGCATTGTAGGTTGAAGAGGCTGAATTATGATGACTCTGTGTTTGCTGTTGCTGCAACTGTTGATGTTCTTTTTTATGAATCTCAGCCATGCGTTCTAAATTCGCTGCTGTTAATAGCAAAGAACCAGAAGCGGCACTCTGGAAATTTGAAAAAAAAAATTTTAAATTATGGCAAATCAGACAAGTTTTGTTAGCATTTACCCTTGTACTACTATTACTATCGTCACTACCCTGTGATGATCTGGAACCTCTTTTGGCTGCTGCCAAAACTGCAGCTGCTGCAGCTGCTGTTACTGCTGCACTAGTTGTAGCACTCATTTCGCTATCACGTCTAACTCCACCTCCTCCTATAACTCCCACAACAGTTTGTTGCTGCTGCTGCTGCTGCTGTTGTAGTTGTTGTTGCCTATAATGTGTTGGCGTTAATTTTTGTTTATTTTGCGAGCGATTACTGCGCTGTGTTGATGATGCTGACGATACAGCCGATGATGCGGAGGATGGTGAGAGTGATGCTCTGGGTATATGCCAGTAATCATTCATCTATAAATAAATAAGCAAACATTCTAATCAGTTCTGCTTTTTTTTCTCTCGCATATTAATTATTGGCTTAAAATTAAGAATTTATTCTTAAATGGATGGCATTTAAGTGAAAGGAATATTTTTGTTATTTTGCAAAAAAAAAATACAAGTTTGAAGCTAAATTATTTCGATAAACGATTTTTTTGTTGGAATTGTTTTTTCTTGATATTTTAAATAATACTGTATAACAAATTAAAATTTTTTCAAAATAGCAAAGTTCTAAGGAATAATTCTGGTAGAGGGCATCAAAAAATATATACATGTATTGGCGTTTTTAAATTTTATATGTGGGACTCATTTTAGGGAGAGTTAAAATTCCTCTCATTTGCATATAGCTATTTTGACTCGGCATAGGAAATCTTGTAAGTCTTACGTTTAAGGTATAAAGATGTGTTCAGCAGTTTTATGTAAAACACCACGAAAAATATTTTTGTGGAACATCTTAATCCTGTAACGCTTCGTTGTATGGGTATTTTTGTGTTTTTAAGTCACCTTAAAATGAATCCCAAATCTAAACTTTCAAAATCCCGATACACGTTTATCATTTTTTGGTGCCTTCTGTCTGAATCAGTCGTTAGAATCATGTTATTTTTACACTGTAATAAAAATTGTCTTAAATTGTTCAAGCGCCGCCTTTTGAAGAGACTCGGTTAAATGCGATTCCATTTCGGTTAGTTTTTAAAAGACTTCGTTCAAAATTTTAAAGCTTGTTTTAAAATTTTTTTTATACTTAAAATTATTTTGCGGCAACGTCTTTTATTTGCTGATGTTAACGTAAGGAAATTTGTGTTCACACCTCCCATCTCAAGTCTGCCTATTTTTAACCTGATTATGTTTATGGCTTTTATATTTCTTTAGATGAACTTATTGCCTTTCCGTGTCAATACAATATTATGAATAGAAAAGTGGGTAGTGCCACGCCATACAAAAGTGGGCAGGGCCATGCCCACTGAAAATAAATATTAGTTCTCAAGTACATATGTACATACTTATATTTAACCGATTCTTATGAAATTTTGCACCCACATTATGTTCTTGTCACTATACAACAATATAATGAGAAAAGTAGGCAGTGCCACGCCCATTTAAAATAAAGCTTCTTTTTCAACTACTTCCACTAATCCCAAATGATTGTTATAAAAACTTAATATATTATTTTATATCTTATAGAAAATCAGAAAATATGTTTTTTAAATCTCAGAAACGTTTTTACCAAAGATATGTGCCAAATTATAAATAAAATCAAGGTCAAAACCCGAATTTCTAAATTCAAAGCCAAATAAATTTTGAACTATCAGATATAGGTTTATTATTTAAACAGTTTTTTCTTTATCTAGGTATAAGCCTTGGAAAAAATTTAAATTAATTAAAATAGGTCTATATTTGTTCAAGTTAAGACATCAACAGTTTTGTAAGATTTCTAATGCCAGAGATTGACATTTTGACACCCTGTAGTGATCGCGCAGTTCAATAGGGTGATCAAGGACTTCATATTCTGAAAGGTTGGCTCCTCCACTAACACAATTAAGGCACATTTTTGCCCATTTACAAATTTTTTTTCTTCAAAATTTTGATTTGAATTATTTTTCATGACCAAACCAATCGAGATAATTAAAAAATTCTTTCAACATATTATTTTAGATCTTATAGTTTATAAGAACATATTTTTTTAAGAACTATGGAAAAGTTTTTACCGAAGATATTTGCTAAATACTAAATACAGTCAATGTCAAAAATTCAAATTTTTTTAGTTCATATTTTTAAGGTTTCTAATACCCATTGAGTTCTTGTCACTATACAACAGTATGATGAGAAAGTGGGCAGTGCCACGCCCATTTAAACTAAATTTTGTTTTTCAGCTGCTCCTCCATAGAAATTTTTTTAAAATCTTTTCTTATAGATTTACATACACACATGTATATGTAGGTTATTTTAATAATCCATGTTGTTTATTATTTCTTTAATACAATGAATGGAAATTCCAAACAAAATCCTGTTCAAACCAATAACAAAAGATATTGATTTTGAACATGATTTTTAAGCATAAAACAAAAGACTTAAGAAACAATATTATTACTTAGTAATTCCCCTTTTTGGTTTTCTGTACCTGTCAGTCTATTTCATATTAAGTTGTTGTTTTAAATTTTTATTAACAAAACATTTGTGATAAATTGAAAAGAACGTTTTTATTAACAATCTTGAAAGTAGATTAGCTAAAAATATTAAAAACTTTTAACTAATTTTTAATACTATTTTTGGTAACGCCTATTTGTTAAATAATTTGAAAGTTATTGCTTGTACCTTGGTTATGTAAAACGTTTCTAAATTCTGCTCTAATTTAAAATCTAATCTAAAATTAATTCCTTATTTGTCTTTAAATGACTAATTAACTTGATTTATGCCATTAAAATACACTTAAATCAATTTAATGGTTATTTAAAACAAACTTTTCCACTATATTTGGGTAAAAGATTGTAAGTAATAAATCTTCTTACGGATGGCTGGGGCATTTAGTAAGAATAGTTTTTTTAATTTAAATATTGGAAGATTTTCAAAGTTAAAAAAAAACGTTTTAAAGTAAAGTTTTAGAGAGAAAATCATGTTGTAGCGTCCATAGTTACACACATTATGTGAATATTTAAGGTCTGTACCTGTTATGGCTCTCGAGATAGAACCCTCTGACGGAAAAAAGACAAGCAGATGGACAGCGTAGAAAAACATAGAGTTCCTTTGTCACATCCTTTGGGTGAAAAAAGTAAATTTAAAAAATCAAAAAATCCGACCGTAAAAAAACTAAAAGGGGGGGGGGGGAAACAAGTACAGAGTGCCGAACATAGCGACTTTTACATCCGGGAACCATCATTGTGAATATTTGCCGATTCGATTTTTAATACTTCCCCACTGTAAAAGTCGTCGCACACTGAACTTGTCTTTTATTAGTTTTTTTAAGCAGTAGGGTTTTTTAATTTTTTAAATTTATTTATTTTTTATTTGTTTCTATTTTAGTTTTCGTACATAGTTTGGTCTTAGATTTTTTGTTTAAAGTTTACTTTTTACGCAATTGGATGTTTTGGTTGTTAACCAACTTTAAAATGCCAAAGATCCTAAATGGTTATCCGAAATGAAAAATGATAAGAGAAACCTAAAGACTATTTTCAAATACCTGTTCAATGATACCCATTTTAATATAGTTCGTCGATTTTTTATACACACACAAACAAATTTTTTATAGAAAAGTTTGTTTCTTAAGTCTTTTGTTTTTTAGCTTGACCTTTCTTGGTGTTTTTTCTAAGTAAAATGTTTAATTATGTTACTAAAAAAAGTAACATAATTAAACAAAATGGATGGATCTTCCTTTTCCTAAAAAGAACCTAAACTTTATCAAATCTTGTGGACTCTTTCAAGAAGACTGTTTAGCTCTTAAGTCTTTCCTTTTTAACATAAAACTAGGGAAGCCGATCGGAATAGTTTGTCAGCAGTAGTCAGTTTCTGAAACTACTCAACAATGTTCAAGACTTATTTTTCCCTTACAATATTCTGATGAGAAACGAAGGCAGTCCACGCCCATACAAATTATATACCTATTATTTTTCAATTACATACATCTACATAATCGATTCTTGTGAATCTTTGAAAAGACATTGAGTTTCCCTCAAAAAAAAAATTATCGGCCATGTCACAGAGTTCAATTCCGTTCGGAAACGAAATTCAATCAACCCTAATATGTCAAGCCCTAGCTGGAGCTTACCGCATCATAATAGCGACGCCAACAGTCTGGACACACCTGACAAATTTGCGTATTTTAGTTTTCATTTTTAGACACCAGCTGCTACAAAAATGGGGTAGGTTGAATTCCGTTTCCGAACGGAATTGAACTCTGTGACATGGCCGTGTGACGAGAAAAGTGGGAAGTGCCATGCCCATTGAAATTAAAATTCTTTTTCAACTACTTCTACCCAACTGATCTTTATTAAACTTTCCATACACATTGAATGCTGTCACTATGAAACTTTGTGATAAAAAGGTAGGCAGTGCCACGCCTATTTAAAATAAATATTCTTTTAAACTTTTCCTACCTAACCGATTTTTACGAAACTTTGCATGTTTATTGAGTACGACCACATTAAAACTTTATGGCGAAAAAAGTGGGCGATGCCATGCCCATTGAAAATTAATATTCTTTTTCAACTACTTCTACTCAACAGATTCTTATAAAACTTTGCAAACACATTAAATTATTGTTATATTACAACATAATAATTAGCAAAGAGGGCAGTGCTACGCCCATTTAAAATAATTTTATTTTTTAAACGATTCCTATGAAATTTTGCACACACATGGTGATTCTATCACAATAGAACATTGTGACGAGAAAAGTGGGCGGAGCCACGCCCATTTAAAATAAAATTTCCAATTACTTTATTCAACAGATTCTTATGAAACTATGCAAACACATTCAATTACTGTTACAATACAATTTTGTGATAGGAAAAGTAGGAAGTGCCACGCCCATTGAAAATAAATATTTCGTTTAAACTATTTCTACTTAACCGATTTATAGGAAACTTCGCATATTTATTGAGTTCCCGTGACATTACAACATTATGATTAAAAAAGAGGGCAGTGCCGCGCCCATTTAAAAATATTATTTTGCAATTACTTTTTCTCAAACGATTCTTATGAAATTTTGTACACACATTGAGATCCTTTTACAATAGAACATTGTGATGAGAAAGGTGGGCAGTGCCACGCCCATTTTAAATAAATTTTCGCACAGATTGATTGTCATTATATTTTTTATGAGTTTATCCTTATATTATTTATATTAATTAAGTCAATAAAAAGTTTTATTTCTTCGAATTTGTCGGTCACACCCGTCGGTCACACCCGTCTCATTTTAAAAATAGTTTTTTTTTATAAGAAAAATAATTTTTTGTCAAACGGTAAATACATAATACAATTAAAAACACTTTGAACAGATATCTATATCAAAATTATTGTGTGCCTTATAGTCAAAATTTTACAGAATTTATACAGAAAGTCATAAGTATTTAAAACTAAGATTTGTAAGGTCACACCCGCCGCAGCTTTCTGACGACCATTCTGACGTCTTATTTTCTTATGAGTTTTTTTTTATTTTATTATTTATATTAATTAAATCAATAAAAAGTTTTATTTCTTCGAATTTGTTAAATTTTCGTACTAGGTCACACCCGTCGGTCACACCAGTTGGTCACACCCGTCTCATTTTAAAAATGAATTTTTTCTAAGAAAAATAATTTTTTGTCAAACAGTAAATACATAATACAATTAAAAACAATTTGAACAGATATCTATACCAAAATTATTGTGTACTTTATAGTCAAAATATTATAGAATTTATACTGAAAGTCATAATGTTTTAAAATTAAGATTCTGAGCAGAAATCGTGTTCTATAAGTGTCTACCCGTTATTCAACGACTTTAAGCTTAATGTCCTTGTGAGCCGCAGCGGTTTTTTAGGTAAAAAGTTTTATATTCTTGATTTATAACAAAAAATGTGTGTAAAATGGTCACACCCGGCTAAATGGAATTACTCTTGTACAAATTTAACTTTCTAATTTTGAAGTTCAGATTTTTAAGTGATTTCAAACAAAACGAAGAAGGCTATCAATACGTTTGAGTTGCTTTTCAATTTTTCTTCACTCATAACTCCGACACTTATAGACCGATTTGGAAAATTTGTATTGCACATGAAAGGTAATATTTCCAGCTTGCTGCTATTGTTTTTTATTTTGGGCATTTTCTCTGTTTGTCCTTCTGTCTGTTTGTCTCTGTACTTTGAAGCCGGTGTTTTTTGCAAGAACTATATTTTAAAATTTTTAGTTTGGAATATTGTTTTTAAAGATTTTAGATTTAGTGGAAACTTTTACACTGTTTTCAATAACATTTTCTTTCAAATTTTAAAAATGAGCCATTTTTCCTGATTTTATGTTGTAGAAATGCTTGTTTTTTGCACATGATATAACGAGTGATTTTTTTGCTATTATCTTTTTGGCAACACTAGTTTTGACAGCTCACGCACGTTTTGTATCTTGTGTCACTGTCAAACATCTTCAGTTTGGTCTATAATTTAATCATGAATCGTCTTACAAACGAACAACGCTTGCAAATTATTGAATTTTATTACCAAAATGCGTGCTCTGTTAAGTTAGATGAAGATCCACTTTTTTATCGAAGAATTGTGTTCAGCGACGAGGCTCATTTCTGGTTGAATGGATACGTGAACAAGCAAAACTGCCGTATTTGGAGTGAAGAGCAGCCAGAAGCATTGCAAGAGCTACCAATGCATACACAAAAAACAACCGTTTGGTGCGGATTATGGGCTGGCGGCATCATTGGGCCGTATTTCTTCAAAGATGATGCGAATCACAACGTTACTGTGAATGGTGAGCGCTACCGTGCGATGATAACAAACTTTTTTCTGCCCAAAATGGAAGAGCTTGACTTGCATGACATGTGGTTTCAACAAGACGGTGCCACATGCCACACAGCACGCGAAACAATGGACCAATTGAGAGGCGAGTTCGGTTCACAGTTTATTTCACGCTTGGGACCAGTCAATTGGCCGCCCAGATCGTACGATTTAACGCCTCTAGACTATTTTTTGTGGAGCTATGTTAAGGCTAATGTCTATAGCGACAAGCCCGCTTCGATTGACGCACTGGAAGCCAACATTGCCAACATTATTCGTGAGATACCGGCCGAAATGTTGGAAAGAGTATGCCAAAATTGGACTAAGCGGATGGACCATTTGAGGCGCAGCCGCGGCCAACATTTGCATGAAATAATCTTCAAACATTAAATTATATCGACCCAACTATCGATCCAAATAAATATTTCATGCATTTTTCTGAATTTTATGTGTTTTTTCTTTTTTACTTTCCGATAGTTCTTATAAAATCACCCATTATAATTAAATATACAAATATTTAAGACCTTTTACAAATTTCGTAAAGAATTGTTCGTTTATTTTGATTTTTCTAATTAAATTGCTGATAAATGGATTTTTTTAAATTAATTTGCTTTACAGCGTGTGTCTTAAGTCTTTTGTTTTTGTCAAACTTTCTTGCATTAAAAGCAAAGTTTCCTTCTTAACTTTTATTGAATCCACTTTTTTATGTTATTTAAGTGTTTGTAGGGTTTCTTTTTATAATTTAATAAATTTTTATTCAGTTTTTTTTGGCTTTCATAAGACTATTTGCCGAAGTACTTAATGTGAATTTTAATTTATTTGTGTGTCCATAACTGGGCAATTTTTTTAAATGTTTTTTTTGTATATGACAAATTTAGAACAATGAAAAATTTCACTATCTAGAATCAATCACACTTTTATATAAATTTAGAAATGAGCTATAAAATTTTATTATTTATTCACCAACTGTATTTTGTTTTGTTGATATTGGATATTTTGAAAAGGCGGAAGAAGTCTGCGACAATGTTCCAAGTCTTTTGTTTATTAAGGTCGCAATACAACTGTTTTATCAATTTCGTGTTAATTCTTAATAATTTGACAAATTTGAATTTTGTTAATGCATGTAAAGAAAATTTTTTTTAGCACAAGTTTGACTGACACACACAACTTTAGGGTTTTGATTTTTGATTTACGGAAGTTTAAGGAAATGTTAAATTTCATTATATTTTATATATAAAATTATTTTAACTTGTTAATTTGCATGTTTACAAAATTTTACTTACTTTGGCAGTGGTTTTGTTGTTGTTGTTGTTATTTAAATTTATAAATAAATATATGTCAAAATATCACAATTAGTTTATTTGATTTTTTTTGTAAATAAATTTATCTGTTTGATATTTTATTTTAGCTGTTTTTGTGGCTTTTATGCTTCTTTAAAGCAGTTGCTATTGATTTGGAAAATTATCGTAGCCTTTTTCTTTAAGGGATTTTTGTTGAATTTGCAGCAATTTTTGTTTAATTTGAACAACAACACTTAAATGCTTATTTTATTTCTTTTGTTATAGTAACAGAATTTATTTGTTATTAAATAAGTTTTAAAGTGTTCTTTGCTTTTAACAAATGAATTATAAATTAAATTCGTTCGCGTTTAAGTTCTTTTTTTTTTGGTATTTAAATTCAAACAACAACCGTATCCTAGAACCGATCTATCCAACATCAAGAATCAAACTGAAATCTCTAACTAACAAATGTTTGCTCATTTGTTCAGCTTGAAAAAAAGAAGCTAAACAAAATCTCTAGTAGCTGCTAAAACATACATATGGATGTGTGTGTGTGTGTGTGTGTGTGTGAGGTTTTTTATTTTAGCAAAATTCCAAAAAAAAGTATAAAAAATAAAATAAAAGGTTGGCTGTTGTTTGACGTATCACTCTGGTAACTGGCGTTGGATGGTAGCTGCTAGTTAGCGGGCTGAGTGGCTGGTTGCTTGCTTGCCTGTCTTTATGCTATTGTTATTATTGCTGTCGTTGTTGTATGAACTTGTTGTCAACAGGTTGTTAATGTTGTTGTTGCTAAATATTGATTTTTTAGATTGCCGGATTTTTGTTCCTACCACACACAAACACACACACACACATTTACACACTCACATTCATTATTATTATATATTTTTAAATAATTCTATGTAGTTTTATTTTTGACATAAGTTTATTAAAACTTGAGCGTGAAGTCGTTCATGATTTTTAAAGTTTGATTTTTTTTGCAATATTTTTGCAAACTCATTATTTTAATAACACTGTACAACAAAAAAAAGAAAAAAATAGTAATAACAAAGTTCTAAGGACAGACGCTGGCAGAGGAGTGATTCCACGTAAAACGGCCCTTTGCAAGGAAAAAATAATTTTCTTATTTTTAATAAAAATCTCTCAATTAATGTTTTTTTCATAGAATGACAGTTATAGAAAAAATAAAAAATACATTATTTAATATTTTTTAAGCAATTTGAAGCACTTTTAAATGATCATCCACGAAACATTTGGCTCTCTCCCTTTGTATGTTTAATATTTATTTCAGATTTTCTTTTTTTCCCTTTCTCATGACATATTAATAAAAACCCTTATCTCTGAAAAGAATATCCTTTTTTCGCTTTTTTTTTAATTTAAAAAAATACTCAGCTAGATTATTCTGCTGTCTGTAATAGAACGGAAAGCAAATAATTTAATGTGCTATTATTTTCTTATGATTTATTTTTATAGTATTTATATTAATGAAATCAATAAAAAGTTTTATTTCTTCGAATTTTTAAAATTTTCGTATTAGGTCACACCCGTCGGTCACACCCGTCACATTTTAAAAATAGTTTTTGCTAAGAAACACTTTGAACAGAAAACACTTTGAACAGACAGCTATACCAAAATTTATGTGTACGTTATAGTAAAAATTTGACAAATTTTATATTGAAAGTCATAATTCTTAAAAACTAAGATTTGTAAGGTCACACCCGTCGCAGCTTTCTGACGACCATTCTGAGCAGGAATCGTGTTTTTTCAGTGTCTACCTGTTATTCAACGACTGTAAGCTTAATGGCCTTGCGAGTTTAAGTAAAAAATTTTATATTCTTTATTTATAACAAAAAATATGTGTAAAGTGGTCACACCCGGCTAAATGGAACTACTCAGAGGCGACTAACAAAAATGTTCGCGTATCAGCGTTTTGATAATTTACATCTGGGATTAATTTTAGGAGGAGTTAAAGTCCCCTTCCTCCTCCCACTTTTGCACATTGTTATAGTGAATTGTTGTAGGAAATCTTGTAATCCTTACATTTTAGATACAAGATGTGTTCAGCACTTTTATGTAAAACAGTACAAGGAAGATTTTTGTGGAACATTTTAACCCTCTAACTCTTCGCTGTATGGGTCTTTTCCATGCCTTTCGTGAAAAAGGCACATAAAACCTCCCTTAAACAATGATATAGCGGGATGAAATGTTCTACAAAAATATTTGTCATAAATTTCTACTATAGATCTTCAAGGAAACCAAAGCTTAAACTTCAACTTGAACGTTAGAAATAACTCAAAACTTAAACTGTGGTTAAATGTTAATTTCGTACTTATCCCCAATTAGTGCGAAAATATCTCACAAAACCGGATTTTATGAGGCTTAATTGTATTAAAAATATGTCGAGACTCAACTGATTTGATTTCTAATTTCAAAATATATATGTACATATATGAAGAAACTCAGCTTGATCTAGTTCAAATTCAATAATATTTATTTATTTACTTATTTAAAATTTTTGTTTTTGATTTTGTTGTACAGTGTAATTTCATAAGAATTTTTATTTATATATTTTTTTTGAAATTTTTATAATTGGTTATGATGTATTAAAAGTAACGCACGCCATGCACGATTTGCCGTTCATCTTTTAATATGCGTTACCTCTTCTTTTTAATTATTTTGATTTCCTGCGAAATTGTTGTGCATTTTAGTTTTGTAGATTTTGTTTGATCTTTTGAAATAATCGTTCAGATGGAAGTTTTGTTTTGAAAAAATTTTCTCACATTGCAGTCTACCAGTAGAATTTATATATTTGCTCTAAATTGTTTTTAAAATTTGTGCCGATATTTTTTTTAAATATTGACTTTAATAAAAAGTTTTTTAAATGCAAATAAATTCTTATTTAACGACCCACGTGCTTCTTCATCTTAATAAATTATTCAGTGAATAACTTAAGTCGGCTTAAAATTTGCTTTGATTTTCAATTTTCTCAATTTATGCACTGCAAATAGTGAAGATTGTAAATTACGCAAGGTGCAGCTCAACTGGTATAACTTGCAATACTCGGTTTAATTTATACTACAAATAGTTGAACTGAAATAAAACAACAATAAGTAACAGTTGCTTCTAAGCTGCGTTCCATTGTGACAGGTGCGACATTTCACGAAAGGGATATTTAGTAAATTTTCTTGAGCACGATGTATTAAAGACCAAACAGTTACTTAGTTCTTTGTAACTATTATTTAAATGAATGTGACTGGCGACTTACTGAACAGGTAAACTTGTAAATTTGGATGTTATAATATTCTGTGTTATAAACTATGTACATAAACTATACTATACGCTTTTGCTTTTATTAAAAATTAGGCCGATAAAATTCGTAGAAACAATATGAGAAATATATAAAAAGTTGTGACTGGTCAGACAATTTATTGTGACTAGTGCGACAAGTTCAAAATATGTGGAAGTAAATCAGCTTTGTTAGGACTGTCATAATCATATAATTTTTGAAATTTATTCTTTTGAAATATTGAAAATAAAAAAAAAATTTGTTAAATTTGTTTGTCATTTTTTTTTGTAATTTTAAAGTCTTGATTTTCTTCCTTTTCACGACTAGATGAATTGAGATAACTAAAAGAAATGTTTCTGCATGTTATCAGGGATTGTGTTAAAAATCAGAAAATATATATTTTTTAAATTTTTGCTAAATAGAGAATAAAGTCGAGGCGAAAACCCAAAATTTTAAAATTCAAAGCTAAACATCTTTATAAAAATATAAAAGATATCTTAAGGCCAGATTTTGTAACTACAGCCGATTTTTGCGTTTTGAAATTTGTATGGAAAAAATTTTTTTTGAAACGTATTTGCGTTACTTTTCATACAAATTTGAAACTTTTAGAAACGAAATTTTTAGAAAATCTGCCTATTAATAAAATAAACTGTATATTCTTTATCTGCTTATAATTTTTACACAAGTCTATAAGCTCAAAAACGAGGTAGTCAACTTTGACACCTTGTAGCTCAACGTGTGTTTCAACAGGCTGGTCCAAATTTCAACATTCTTAAAGCTCAGGTCCTTCTCTATGATACACATAGATACATCGTTTCGTAATCAGATCGCTAGTCTCAAAGATACAGATTTATTACTTTTTTTTCATTAGAACCACTGTGCGACGTAACACTGCCCAGTTTTCTTATCAAAAAATTGTATTGCCAGAGGAGATCATGATATGTGAAAAGTTTTTTAAGAATTGTTTCAGTAAAAGTAGTCGTAAGAAATATTTAACCAGTATGGGCGTGTCACTGCCCACTTTTCTTATCAATAATTTATATTGTCAAAGGAGCTCAATGTTTGCGTAAAGTTTCATAAAAATCGTATCTGTATTAGCTGCAAAGATATTCCAAAAAAAAATGTGAGTCCGATCACAGGGGAGATGTGTAAACATCTAGTAATGAAACATTTCACCATCTACCGAAACATTCTTCTCATCATTCACGCGTTTCAACTTCGGCGAACCGGGCTTCATCCGCTTCTTTTTCACCCTCGTACCTTCCTCCACACCCGACAAATCGCTCAAACCGATAAGCTTCGCATCAGACACCTCTGACTCACTCCCACCAGGAATATCGCCCTTCCGCTTCCCCACAGACATAAATAATAGTATTATTTATCCACCACCAAAAAATAATATACCCGTACAAAATAGTTGTAATTACCGCAGTTAAACATCAAAATAACCAACAGTCAAAGACAAACGCAGTCAATACACCGTCAGCCAAATATCGCACCAAGTTCAGCAACAAATTCGGTAAAACCGAAAAACCGGTTTTAAAAAATAAAACCCGGGTTCAAAACCGAGACGAAACGGGTCTGGATCCCGAAAAACTGGACACAAAATCCCCTAAATCCCAGAAGTTCCCGGCAAAAATCAAAAACGGCAACGCCGAAATACTCACTCAATTCAAAAACACGGCAACACAGCACCAACCAACAAACGCACGAACTTACTGCAGGAGTTTGACCTTGAATCTCCCTTTGCCAGTGTTAGTGTATTTCTATGCAGCTGTTAAGTTTCTCTATACTTCTTGTTGTCCGTATGATTACACTAATACACTCATACACAGCTCACACCGCGTTATTACAATTGTAATATTAATCTTACTCAAGTAAGGTTAATCTTACTCAAAATTTGTGATTGTATTGTGAAAAAGATTTGTATCCCCTAGCGTATAGATGTTTACACATAAAAAAAATTTTATGAGAGGTGACACGCCCACTAATTTTATTCTGACTATTGCCTTTAAAACAATTCATAAACTCAATTAAGTGACCCCTCAAATATTTCAGGTATTTTGCAGTGATAGTTCCCAATATATTTCAAAATAAATATTTGCTACATAATGGGGGAACCACGCCTAATTGTCCAATCCATTATAAAAGTTGTTACTCGCGCAAAGTTTAAAGGCTAGCTGCATTAGTTTCATAAATATTCTAAAATAAAAATTTTCTCGCCCTAATTCTAAAATAAAAAGTGCCACGCCCACTTAAAATGTTAAAATATATCGACTAATTCGGTACTTTTGATCAACAAAATTAGTGTAAAATTTATATTTTGAAAATAGCAAAGCCCCAATGATTTCATAAAAAGTGAACATTTTATGCCAAAATTAGTCGGCTTAGGCGGTTCAGTCGGTCGGCTCAAATATTTAGCCGCACACATCGACGGCGGCTCTTTATGCTAAATACTTATCGGCGGCGGCTTTAAGCCGACTTTCAGCCGATCGGCTTCGTTGCCTGCTTATTAGTCCATAGCTTTCAAACATCCAAACAAGCAGACAACCGAACAGACAAACAAACAGGCATTCACTTTTATATATCGCTCATTTGCTGCAATGTCGTCATAACTCAAAATTTTGTGATTTTTGAGCTAATAATGCAGAGTTATTCACCATATCGTTCTTCATATTCTGTAAAAATTTCATATTAATATTTTGTATACTCAACTCTGGAGAGAATAATGAAATTTTCTTTTTCCATTAAGTTTCGGATAAATTGAAAACTTTAAACTCATTTTCTGCAAAACTTGTTTTTTTTGAGTTATGACGACGTTACAGCAAATGAGCGATATATAGAAGAAGAAGATATTGCTTTTTAAGCGGAGTTCTTTGCTCCTTTTTCAATAAATGGACAAAAATATCCATACCGCCAGCAGTCAGAGGTTTAAAATGATTCACAAAAATCTTCGTGGTAGTGTTTTACATAAAACTGCTGAATGCACTTTATACCTAAAATGTTAGGATTAAAAGATATGCTATACCGCCGCCATATTATAATAATGTGAAAAAGGGGGGAACTTTAACTCCCCTTTAAAATTAATCGCAGATGTAAACTTTCCAAACGCCCAAAACACGTATGTATATTTTTTTGGTCCCCTTTATCAGAATAAGTCGTTTGAATCTTGTTATTTTTTGTGTTGTACAGTGTAATCAAAAACTTAACATTTTTTTTTTAATAATTATTTTGTATCTTTAGTTTTCGGGTTTGTTTCATCTTTTAAATTATACTTTTTTATATATTCGTTTAGAATATTTATCTTTGCAATTTATTTCTTCTTTAGTTTCTTTATTATTTAATGCTAATAGTTAGTAATTAGTGATACCGTCCATTTTTGTTTCTTTATCTTTATTTGATAATCTTAAGCAAATGTTTTATAAAGTCGAAAAAAAAAACTTAAAAAAATCTTTAAAATTGTTTGTGGACAAATAAAAAGCAAAACTTAAATGAAAACAAAAATGAGCACACACACCCCTTTTTTGGATTTAGGTCAAGAATAGTTCAAATTCACAAGTTTAACAAAATATTTAGTTATCATAAAACCTCTAAAAGTAAGAACAGTAATTTCAAACAGTGTTGACAATTCAGCTATTTTTCTTGACAAAATATTGTCTTTAGCGCCTTTGGCCATTTTTATTTTAATTCGCCAAGTTTTTAAAGCATCTCAGACATTTTTGGCTTATAACTATTTCTCAACTTGGCGGCTTTTTTTATACTTGTCTACAGAAAGTTAAGCATTCAGTGTTCCAGTGGTCACTTTCCTTTTTGAATCAAAAAACTTTTAATGGAATTAAGCGGTTTTCGTATAGGAAATATTCTGACAAGACAGTTTTAAGACTAATACGAGTAGTTTGTTCTTTGGTCAATGTTAGTCTCTTCTTGGTTAATTGGTCTGTAAAAATGGTCAAGCACGAAAAATTAAAATTAATAAAATAAACAACAACTTTGTTAAACACAAGTGGATGTAAATAAGAATATTTATTTAATTTAATAAATTTTGTATAAATTAAACCAACAAAAAGAAAAATTTTGCGTCTATTTCGCAAGTCATTTTCAATGTTAAAATAAAAAAAAAAACAAAAACAAAAACCAAAAGAAGCTGAATGTGAAGACTATTTGTGACGTACGGAATTTTTTTGAAGTACATACTAGATCATCATCAGCATCATCATTATCAGCAATATAAATCTTTTACCACGCTTATGACTATGATGAAGTTGTGGAAGTTGTGAGTTGTGGAAGCTTATGATGGTAACAATACGTGTCTGGCACCCAAATAAACCAAACAACCATAAGAAACCTTAAAAATTGTTTGATCATTGATGCCATCTTTTAAATAAACTGGCATTTGAATGCTTAATTTTGATTTTGAACATGCAAAAATAAACAAACATGTTATGCATGGAATATAATTAGAAGTGTTGGTGGCACCATGAGCAGATAATGACTGGATTTACCATTTCTTCAAATTTCAAAATATCAGTCAGTATTTCATTACGAATCCTTGAATACGAGGGGTTACTATTTATAGAGACCGTATGGTAAATAGAACTGACACAAAATAAGTCCCGTAACCGGTCACCAGGTGGTAGGGCCCAGTCCGAGTTCTAACACTTCCTATGAAGTGGACCAGTCACTTTTACATAGGGATGGCCTAGGAAGGCGTCAATTGATACTTTGTATGCACCTTGTGACTTGTCCCTGAACTATCTTATGGCGACCTAATCAGAGTAGAATAATATAAATTATATATAAATATTATTCCGACAATTATCTGTAACAATTGATTAATAATTTAAAGTTTATTTATAGCCTCTGACATGACAGGCTAGCAGACTATCTACTCGATCACAGGGGAACTTATATTTCTAAATTATAAATACCAATTAAGCTGAAGTTTGTATTTATATATAGACACGGGACTGATTCCTGAGTGACATGTCGGTCTCATTGAAGGGAGACAATTAACATTATCTATATACTATGTGATAGGTCTTAGATCCAGCTGCATCAGTGCTATTTACTACAATACTTGCCAGAGTCCCAACTAAATTGACTTAAAATGGTTAATATTTGACCATTAACACGATGTCTTTTTTTACTATTCACTACTACTCCTTACTTTTGGTACCACTTCCATTTTCTCAAGTCATAGGACGAATATTTATTGGTGGACCCAATGTGTCTACCAGCGTTCCTGCATGTCTTATGAAACACAGTTGAACATTTCCGTAATGACTGCACCAGAACACGTGTTAATATTCTGCCCAAGTTGGCGGTAGTGCAGTAAATGTTGATAGAAATAAGCATTGCACTACCGCAAAATAAAATTGAAAGACATTTATTTTGCACTTTTTATCACCAGCTTAGTGATAATGGAGTTTTCTTCACTGGCACTAAAAAATATAAATGTAGTGCTAATTTTTTCATTATCACTAAACTCAGATTTAGTGCAAAAATCTTCACTACCCTCAATTGTTGCAAAATTTGAACCAGCACTAAAAAAAGCTGCATTTAAATATGCTCTCATTAAACTTTCAAAGATTTTAGCTTAAATTTAGTACACTAAATTTTGATAGAAATAAATAAAATTTAATGTAATTTATTTTGCACTATTTTTCTCCAGCTTAGTGACAATGAATGGGTATTTTTCTTCACTAGCACTAAACAAATTTTTGTGGTAGTGTTAATTTTTTCACTATCACTAAACACAGATTTAGTGCAAAAATCTGCACTACCTTCAATTAGTGCAAAATTTGAACCAGTACTAAAAAAGCTGCATTTAAATATGCTTTCACTAAACTTTCAAAGATTTTAACTTAAATTTAGTACAAAATTTCTACATTGCAATCAAATTAGTGAAGCAAAAAAGTGGAAATAAACTGAAGATTGCCGTTTTTAAATCTCAAATAATTTAATTTTAGTGCAATTTGTTTTAACATTACTCCCTATCACTAATGCTTAGTAAGGCTGCTAATTTTCAATTCACCACTAAACATCAACAGTATCGCTAATTATTAGAGAAAAGTACAAAATTAGTGCAGTATTTTCATCTATAATTGAGCTGAAGTGTTGGAGCTATCTAATCTCACGCTGCTCAACGCAGCTTTGCTCTGTAGCTATAGCAGCTTCAGATATCTTTTGGTTGGTCGAAGTTTGTAACTGGTCCAAGTACTAAAAAAATATCCAGTGCGGGAAAAAGTCATTGGAGCTTACAGGTTTCCGTGACACTAGATAGGAATCTGTTCAGCAGCGAGCAAATGTGGAATAACAAACTGGCCTGATATCAAGGTTTTGGGAATCTAGAAAACATGCTCTTTGGTTTCACACTCCTATGCTTGGAACCATGATTCTTCACAGCTCTCTGAGCTGTTGAAAAGTTATGATGATTTTGATTAATGTTTTGTGGCACGATCTTTTTTAAATTTCTCCTGCAGTAAATAACGTCTGCGATAAAATTTGTTAAACCAGTGTTTCACATTTCAAAAGAATCGACCTTCATTACCAAGATTTAAAGTTCATTTATTTATGCAGTCTTGTCCTGATAATTCACAGCCAAAGTCATTGCACTAAAATTATCAGATATTAATTTTAATATTTTGCTGTAATGAGAAAAAAAAATAAAAGTCCGAACCCACTTAGGAGTACCAGACGTTTTGAGAAGCGTTGTGGGCTTAAGCGGAAAAATAGTACTTATTTAGTGTGGGCGTGGCACAGCCTACTTTTCTAATCATTCAATATTATTGTCGGAGGAACTTAATGTATGCGCAAAGTTGCATAAGAATCGATTAACAAAAAATAGTTGAAAAATAATATTTATTTTAAATGGGCGTGGCTCGTCTGCCCAATTTTCTTACCACAAAATTGTATTGTGAGAGAAAGCCAAATATGTGTGCGAAGTTTCATAGGAATCGGTTAAGTAGAAATAGTCGAAAAAAATTATTTATTTTAAATGGGAGTGGCTCTGCCCACTTTTCTGCTGGGAGAAAGTAAATGTGTGTGCAGAGTTTCATAAGAATCTGGTAGGTAGAAGCAGTTGGAATGTAATTTTATTTTAAGTGGGCGTGCCCACTCTGCCCACTTTTCTAAGTACAAAATTGTATTGTTAGGGCAAATAAATTTATGTGCAATGTTTCATAAAAATTGGCTAAGTAGAAATAGTTGAAGAATAATATTTATTTTTAATGGGCATGGCTCTTCCTACTTTTCAAGGCACAAATTTGTATTGTCAGAGGAAGTGTGCAAAGTTTCATAAGAATCTGGTAGGAAGAAGTAGTTGAAAAATAATATTTACTTATTCGGGGCGTGTGCGAAATTTTATAAAAAACGGTAAAGTAAAAATTGTTGAAAAATAATATTTATTTTTAATGGGAGTGGCTCTGCCCACTTTTCTAACCACAAAATTGTATATTGTCAGGGAACCTCATATACATATGTGCAAATTATCGAGTTGACGGAATGACAAACAATTTGATACTATTGAAGCTTCAATTTCAGTGTTGCCAGCTTTGAAAACGTGTGATTTTTATAATTTACCATTTGTGTCAATATCCATAAGTTAGGCCCGCCAGTTTCGTAACCGGCCTCGTACATATGTATGTACGTGTATATTAATAGTACATATAAAGCAAATAATAAATCAAATATTTTAGAAAAATTATTCAATTCATACAATGTTAACATGTGTTCATGTCAAAATAAAAACTCTAAGCGCACTTATAAGGTGAGAACAACATACTTTAAGAAAACAAAAGTATTGTTTTAAATAATACTTTTTTTGTGTTCATATAAAAACTTTTTTATATATTTTTAACAAATTTTAATGTTTAAAAAAACCACTTTACATATTTAGTAAAAAAAATCCAAATCATGCTGCTAATGTAGAGTGTTGAAAAATAAATCAAACAATGATGTGTGTGCTTTCAAATTCCATACAAACCAACATTATTTATGCGATTTTAAATTCGTACTACAGATATTGATTTTGAATAAAAGTACTAGTATGACAGTAATTTTTGCATTACGTTAATATTCGTAACTTTTGTTAAAATTAAAATTAGACATCAGATAATTTCTAAGGAATGAGGAAAAGTTGATTACTTCCAACATACCCGGCAAAACACAATAACATGCTGTTTTCAAAGGTAGCACAAACACCTCAGCAGTGTTCATGTATATCCCCACTTTTAAGGTGATGTTGGTTGTATGTACATTTGAGTCCAATATAAAATCATTAGAACAAATAAGACTGTATTACAAAAAGACTCTAACGATGGAGGTGCTGCACTAATTTTGGACTTTTCACTAATACTTAGTGACAATACAAAATTATGGCACTAATTTTGTTGATGTTTAGTGGTAAATTGAAAATTAGCAGCCCTACTAAAGATTAGTGATGTTAAAAAATTTTGCACTAAAAGTACTCGGTAAGTTATTTGAGTTGAAAAAAAAACAATATTCATCTTTTTTTCTTCACTAATTTGATTGCAACGTAGAAATTTTGCACTAAATTTAAGTTAAAATCTTTGAATGTTTAGTGGGAGCATATTTAAATGCAGGTTTTTTTTAGTGCTGGCTCAAATTTTGCACTAATTGAGCGTAGTGCAGATTTTTGCACTACATCTGCGCTTAGTGATAGCGAAAAATGAGCAGTATCACAAATTTTTTAGTGCTAGTGCAGAAAAACACATTATCACTAAAAGTACGTTCATACTTGGCAAATATTTGCCGAAAAAAAACGTTACCAACAGACAAGCTAAAATTGTATTTCCTTTAATTCCAATATTTTTTTTAAATATGGGTTCGCATTTATTAAAAATAAAATAAAAATAGCCTTTTGCAGCATAATTAACTTTATTTTGTGATATAAAATCCAAACTAAATCACACTAACCCTTAGCAAAAGTAGTGGTTACGTTTTTTGGGCAAATATTAGCCAAATGTAAACGTACCTTAAGCTGGTGATAAACAGTACGAAATAAACTTTTAAAAATTTAATTTTATACGTGTCTATTGGCGTTTTGAAGACAAAAGCTGTTAGAAACTTCATAGGCAACAACTTTTTAGAAGAAAATTTTTTTGTAAATACCTATATTGCTTAAGTTATGAGACATAAAAGCAGAAAAGGAGCATTTGCTCTAACTTTGGTTGGCGTGCGCCACGCCTCAACCTCCTAAACTGATTTCCTTGACATTTTTTTAGGATAGTATTTTATCCTTCGATTTGAGGTATGAGACTTGAAGAAATCCAAATTTTAATTTTCTACCACTACTCTAATGTACATCGTTTTGTAATCGGATCATTTCAGCAGAAGATACATACATATTTAGTAAACAGAAAAAAACTAAATATCATTTTCTGTAAAGGAATTCAATGAAATAGTAAATATTTTTTCTAGGAACGGATCTACAAACAAATTTGTAAATATGGACAAAAATATCTCAACAATTTCATTGAAAAAAACGTGTTTTTTCCAGTAAACAAATTGTTTAAATCTATAAAACAATTTGTCTAAAAATATGTACAAATTGTAAATAAAACAATGTACTAAATCAAACAAAAATATTTACTGGATTTTCTGAAAAATATCGAACAATATTTTTGTATGAATTTATAAAGCAATTAGTCTAAAAATGCTGAGAAATATTAAACAATATAGTTTACTTAATTAAACAAAAATATTTATTGGATTTTTTGTAATGTATCAAACAAAATTTTTGCCTGGTTCATCATCATCCATTAAGCATTTATGAAATTTCACTTTGTTAAATGTGTTCATGTCTGAAGGTTTATCTAAAGACTCTAACAAAATGAACGCAACGACATTAACGAATTGATTCACTCAAAAATCTTCAGTAAACAAATTTGGTACAATTGCGTTCCTATTGCTATCATTGTTGTTGTTGTTGTTATTTGTGTGTATCATCATCATTTGTTGTTGTTATTTGTGTGTATGTCCTCATCGGGGTTGGTTTTAACGACACAGTTTTTCTTGTTGTTTTTGGTGTTTGCGTCCTAAATAAGAGTCAAACAAGCAATTCATTGATTATGTAAAGAATATTTACTGAAAATGAAATTTATTTTTAGACAAACTTTTGTCTGAAAATATTTTGGTGATAATTTTTTCTGTGTACCTTCGATCCGCCCGTCCGTCCACCCGTCCGTCTATCCATCTATTCCCAAGAATTATTGAACAATTGTTTTATCAGCAAAGCATTTTATTACTTTCGGAGTGAGTATTCGATTTATTTGTTAGAAAAGCTTTTTTTATTTATATTTATTTCCTGTAAAACATTTCAAAACCAAATTATTTAAACCGGTTTTACAATCAACATAATATTATTTTAATTAAAAACTGCAATAAAATCCGAAATTAAAAAAAAATGTGCAATTGCAATTGCAATTTTGTTGGAAGAAATAATTACTCATCATCATCATCATTAGCAACATCATTATCATTATTAGTAACCTCACACTCACTCACTACAAAATTAACGAAAACTTTTCGATGACACTAACTGAGTTAAAATGAATAAATGCAAAAAATCTTGAAAAAAATGTGAGGAAAACCTATATGACTCAACTCAGGAATTCGATAAAAAAAATTATAATAAAAATACAAAACACAAATATTATAAGCTGCTACTAAGAACTAATTAACATATGAAGAAGTAATATTGTTTTTAATATTTTCAATATTCATATTAAATGAGAAACTAAACAAAAAAATTTTTAAAGATAATGATGCTGGAAATTAATCTGCTAGATTTGATAATGATGCTGTCATTGATGATGATAATTATGATCACAATGACGATGACAATGACGACGATGAAATGTGTAAATGTTTAAGTTTATTAACCTTTTTATTGTTTGAGAATAAAATCTAGGTTGAAATGAAAAATTTCGCGAGAAGTTTTACTATGAATTGTTGTTAATCTTGGCATATATTTTCTTTATTTTAGATGTTTAGTTGAGATATTTACTAGCCAGACTTGTGGTCGTCAGGGAATCTTATTGTGATTTATTTCAGTAAATTAAATGTCTTACAGCAATCGATATGAAAGCGATACACACACACACACACAAACGTGCTTAAAAACTTAACCAATAAAAGTTAATCTCTGCCATTTTATTCAAGAGTTTAAGCTAAACAGACAAAAAAGAAAAAAAAACTATAATTTATTCAAAAACTTTCTGTTCAACAACAGAAAAAAGCAAATTAAATATTTCATCTTTTTTTATAGATGCCTTAATAAATATTAAAATTTTTAATTTTTATGCTCGATAAAATATTCAAAATTGCTTTCGTTTTGTAGGCGTGATTCGCAGAAAGCGTAACACTTAAAAGAAATAAAAATTAGAAGAAAAAAATGCTAAAAAAAATAAAAATATCTTTCAAATTAATTAGCATAAAAATCACCTAAAAACCCGCAGAAGTAGAATTGGAATTATTTATTTGATGACATACAAATACCGAAAAATACTAGTAAAAAAATATCAGCTTAAAAAATTCTAATACTAACAAATTGTCTGACTACAAAAAAAAAATTAAATTTTTGCATTTTTATTAGTTTTTATATTTGCCACGATTTCATAATGATATCTTATGAGTATATAATCTTAAATAAAAATAATTTACATTTTTAGCAATCTTTTAAAGTTCAATTGCAAAAAGAATATGAAAAAAATTGTTACAAGATTCTAATGAAATGTTGAAAAAAAAAACTTGATTGACAATCTTGTTATTATTTCGAAATGATAAAAATAATTTCAAAACAATTGAGAAACTGGCAACGAATTTAAGATCATAAAAAATATGTTAATATAAAATCAAAATTCTTTAAATAACATAAGATTTATGAGAAGTGTTAGCAGCAAAAACTTTTAAAAAATAAAATCACTTTGGGCCAACAACAATGTTAAACACAAAAAATTTCCAAGGTCCTAACCACTGATGCTAGCAGAAGGCACAAAAAAAAGAACGCATGGTGCTATGGGATACCGAGTTGGAACGAAGTTCTTGTCGCCTTCGGCTTGGGGCTGCCGTCTTCGGCCTCCTACTTTCGGCCTTTTGCCATCGGCAGACCATCTCCGGTCTGCCCCGTTTGTTCGCTATGTCAGACGGCCTCTCATCTTTAACGGCTTGACCCCTACCAAAAAATAAAAATTATAATTTATAAACAAAAATTTCATCTACCTTGATGACACCAAGTAAATGAAGATAGTGGGTCGTATTATTGGTAAGCTTATACACTCTAAAACACCTTTGTTTCAAATTAGGTCGATAATAGTCGGCAACACTTTACAGATTATTATCGACCTAAAATTACACACGCATTATTTTTGAACAAATTGTTTTTATTAAAAAAAAAGCGATTGGCTGCGTGCGGGTTTGAACCGCGACCTCCTGACTGATAGTCTGGCGTATCTACCATTCAGCCATAACCGTATTATACTTTATGTTAAATTTTTTCCATTTGGACTAAATATGTTTAATTTGAAAGGTTTTTTCTTTAATAAAATAACTACAAAATCGATGTAATTTTAGACAAGGAGAAATTTTCAACACAAATTTAGACAATATATGATCGTAAATTTGAAGTAATTTTTTAGAGTGTATCACAGGAATGAATAATTCAATTTGCACATCGTCGATATTTTTTTTTCCTGCGGAACCAATAATATGACCCAATAATTTCAACCCCTGGATGAAAAAAAAGCAAAACAATTCGTCAACAAAAACCACTATAGCCTGAAGATACTTTGGCCATACATCTCAATAATTTAGACGAGCACCTGGTGTTTAGCCGAGTCACCACCTACACTTAGCAAGGAAACCAACAATTATCCACGACAGAAACCTGGTCTAAGGATTCTCAAATACTAGAACAAAAGTCTTTCTTGGATTACCAAAGACTAGGACAGAAATCTCCCCAAAAATCCCAGAAGTTCCCTGAATTCCCAAAAAATAGAACGAAAATCTCCCCGAAATTCCAAAAGTTCCCCGAATTCCCAAAAACTAGGACAAAATTCTGCCAAAAATTCTAGAGCTTCTCCGGAAAACAACGGCACTACCGAAAACCGCGTAAATAAGAAAGCTGCAACACAGAGTTTTTAAGGAATTTACCGTTTGTGACGGCCTGTTGCCTGCATATCATATGTACAACGTGCCATAGGGAACTTCGTTCCAAAAATATACGTACATATGCATGTATACCGGCATTTTGAAAGTTTACATTTGAGATGCATTTTAGGGGGAGTTAAAGTTCCGTTTAAGGTACTAGATATGGTCAGCGCTTTTATGTAAAACACCACGTTGAACATTTTTGTAGAACATTTTAACTCTCCAAATCTTCGCTGTAAAGGTATTTTTGTCCCTTTCTTAAAAAAAGGGCAAAAACCCCATTTCAGTAGCGGGATTCTGTAACTTTTAACGATCCGACAATCGTAAAATTTGTCGACATATTTAATCGCTTGCAGTAACGATAGTGCGATTCTGTAATTTTATTTGATATCATGTAGCATCTCTGTTAAAAAAAGCGAAAAGCGTAAAGAGGTATAGAAAAAAAAGCAAATGAATTTGTCGATGCCAAACAGTGTACAGGAAATTGTTTTCATAATTTTTTTTAACTGGCGTGCATATCTCTGTTATTTCAGAGATTGGGTAGTAACATATCTTAAATAGATTCAGTAAAGTGCAACTTTAACTCGCACATGAAGGGCTCCGTACGAATACCACATACTACATACATATTATGTATATCCCTTTTTTCGTTTTGGCGATTTTTTTTCTTTTGTTTTTCGGGACATTTTTTGTTTAAAGGTTTTTGTGTTTTGACAAATTTGTTCGTTTTTTTTGGGGGTTTTTTTTAGTTTTGCCGATGTTTTTAATTTTGGCGATTTTTTTAATTTTGGAAATTTTTTGTGTTAATGCTTGTTTTGTCATATAGAAGTTTTTCTTTTAGTTTTTTGGAAATTGTTTTTAGTTTTGGTGCTTTATTTGCTTTGGTGCTTTTTTCATTTCAGCGCTTTTTTCGTTTTGGCGTTTTTTTTGTTTCGGCTATTTTTTCATTTTGATTTTTTTTTGGCTTAAGCGTTTTGTTTGTTTTGACGATTTTTCATTTTGGTGTTTTTTAGGGTTTGTTTTCGCTACGCTGTCCGTCCGTCTGTCTGTCAGTCTGTCACAGGCTGTTTTCTCGGGAACCGTAAGAGCTACGGACCTGAAATTTTCACAGGATATGTAGAGCTCTTGCCGCTACAACAACAAATATATGACAGTTAAAAATTAAAGGGTGTTCTAAAGCGAGAAACGAAAAATGTTGAAATACTAATGTAATGTTTTCTCGGGAACCGTAAGAGCTACGGACCTGAAATTTTCACAGAATATGTAAAACTTTGACCGCTACGAAAACGCTACGAGCAACGAAAAATGTTGAAATACTAATGTAATATGCAGACACTTATATATAGACACTTTAAATTTTCAAAGTAAGTGCTAATTGGTGTAGTCTGTAGAATAGACTACACCAATTAATACCGATATTTAAAACAATAAAAATTAAAGGGTATTCTATTAGTTATTGTAATTTTGACTATGTAATTGAGACAATATGCTGTATCTTGGAAACCGTAAGATGTAAAATCTTGAAATTTTAAAACACGTTAAAACTAAAAAAATCCAAAATTAAAAAAATTTCAAAACGAAAAAACGCCAAAATGTCAAAAGCGCTTAGAGGAAAAAAGTGCCAAAATTAAAAAAAATCGCTAAAACGCAACATATCACCAAAATTAAAAAGATCGCCAAAAAACTAAAAAAACGTCAAAAATCGAAAGTCTTCAAAACGGAAAATCGCTAAAACTAAATAAATCATCAAAAAATTAAAAAATCGCCAAAAAATGAAAAAAATCACAAAAACGAAAAAAAAAACGCAAAAACAAAAAAAAAAAGCGCCAAAACTAAAAAAACGCCAAAAACCAAAAAAATCGCCAAAACGAAAAAAGTGTCAGAACACAAAAAAAAAAAATCGGTAAAACTAAAATAAATCGCTAAAACTAAAAATATCGTCAGAAAGGGAAAACGTTAAATAAATGCCATAACCAAAAAATTGCCAAAACTAAACAAATCGGGAAAAAAGAAACAAATTGCAAAAAACGAGAAATCGCCAGAAAAAATTTAAAAAAAAATTACGAAAAGCGCCAAAACAAAAAAAAAACCCAAAAAAAACAACGAAAAATACTTAAAGAAATAAAAAACTAAAATTAAACAAGAAAGCACAACGAAAAAACTGCCAAAATGACAAACGGGACAAAAACAAAAAGGGATATACATATGTGTATTCGTACGGAACCCTTCGTGTGCGAGCCAAAGTCGCACTTTACTTAATTTATTTTTCTTTAATAGTTTTTTTTAATACACAATAGCGTTTTTTGTCGTTTTGGTTATTTTTTTTTATTATTGGCTTTTTTAGTTTGGCGTTTTTTGTTTGTTTTTGGCATTCTTTTCGTTTTTTGATTTTTTGATGATTTTTTTTAATTTGGGCGATTTTTTTAGTTTTAGCGGTTTTGTTTTCGTTTCAGCTTTTATTTATGTTGGCAATTTTTTTCTTTTTGACAATTTTTTTTTTCGTTTTGGTGATTTACTTTTAGTATTGTTCGTAACATTATTTGAAATGATACCTTTTAATTATTAATTTACCCTTTAATTATTTATTAATTTTGTTTGTTTCAAGTGTCGTAAGTATTACGGTATATTACCTAATAGAATAATCTTTAATTTTTAGCTTGTTTGCTTTTTAGCATTCGTTGCTGTTGCCTTTAGAATGAATACTGCACTAGTTGCGAAAGTTTCAATAGTTTATCTGTTACGGTTTAAAAGATGAACAAATTTAAAAATAAGTAAAACGACACCTTCTGCCTGTTTTCTGTGGGTTACGTTATTTTCGCGGTAAGATTTTGTTAAGAATATAAAAAAATTAACTCCAAAATTTTATCTTCTATATATGTACGATATTTGTACATATTTCTTGATGTGTCCCCTCGAATTATATAACATTGTAGATTTCTTTAAAGGTCTATTTAGTTCATTCACTCTTCCCGGGGTATTTTCTGAACGGGATCATTGTCTTCATTTATTACGAACTGAAGCCAGCTAGTCTAGTACTGCCGGTTTTTACTTTCATTAAAATGTATTTTTAATAACTCAATTGCAATAATTAATATACTTTTATCTGTTTAAAACAACTAATTGACATTTTATTTTGCTTCCAATTCAAATTTCGAAATGTACGCATAATTAGCGAAAAAGGACAAAAAAGAGTTATTTTTTATTAAAAGCTCGTTATTTAAGTTTTTTTTTTAAATATTTTTGAAACAAGTTTGAATTTAATTTTTTAATAAATTTGTGTAACGTGCTTAATCGGGTCAGTCAAAGATTAAAACAGATGCGAATCCAAGGGGGTGGGGAAATATCCTTCCGCTTCCCCAAAAAAAAGTTTAAAATATCCATTTGTCTGCGTTTTTGTAATCGAATCTTGTGAAAGCTTTACCTACACAGAAAACAACTCAATTTCCTTTTCTTTAAAGGAATTCAATGAAATAGTAAATATTTTGTCTAGGAACGGACATACAAACAAATTTGTAAATATAGACAAAAATATCTCAACAATTTCATTGAAAAAAAGTTTTTTTTAGTGAACAAATTGTTTGAATCTGTAAAACAATTTGTCTAAAAATATGGATGTTGTGCTTTAACGCCTTCTCTAGTAATTATCAGATTTTGAGTTAAGCTATCAATTACAAAGACATAATGTCCTTACATGTGTTTCCGTACCTCTGATAGCTTAGAAAATGTTTGGCTTTAAAGAAAAAAAATTTTTTGAGTTGACTTTTTTTTAGTATTTCGCCTATAACTTTTTAGTTTACAATTGGACTTTAAATTGAAAGTCAGCATTCTATTCTTGACAAAATGCTAAATAAAACTGAAGAAAAAAGTTTTTTAACACATATCTGTATTCTTGAGGTCGGAAAGAGGCTAAAAAGTCAAAACTTTGAAATTGACCGAAAAAGGCATTTTTTTAAAATTTTTTTATTTTCAATTTTGTAAAAAAAACTTTGCTTAACACTTTCGCTTTTTTATCACATATCGCAAAAGGCAATCCATTGACAGGCCCTTAATCATAGTCATAAAGAAAGTATACTTTAAGAGTTCTAAAGTTTACTTTTGTTAAATATATGCTTTTAGTTTATTATAGACAATAAAAAGTACACTTTACAGGCAAAAGTCTGTTTCAAACTTAAAAATAGCTGAAGTTGTTCATCACAAACTCAGTCGTATGTCTTATCGTTTAAAGAAAGACGATATTTGCTTACATATGTGCTTGTTAGCAGACAAATTTCTTGTATCGTTATTTTGTCGTATTTTAAATGTTTATTTAATAAATACCAAGGCAAGGCGAATTAATACCAGGGGGGGGTTACTCTGTAATTCTAAACGAAACAAATGCTTTTGCATTGCAATGTAAATAACATACAAATGCGAAGAGTTTTCCTTTCGCATCGCATTACAGAGTAACCCCCCTGATGGCCTCGAGAGATCAGGTGTCTAAGAACTGTGTTAATATATCAGCTTTTTGACATTCTACATATAAATTCGCCCTGAAGAATTTATATTTGGGCTGCCAAAAAAGCTGATACATTAATACAGTTGGCAGTTCAAATGTGGTAAACAATTCGCAGTCAACTGAGATCTCGGGGCCACCTGGTATTAATTCACCTTGATTTGATACCATGAAATGAAACCAGGTATGAGAATTTTAATTTGACGCGAAATAGAATAACTTTTTTCGTGACAAGCAATTTTGATGAAAGCAGTTTCAAAATTAAATTGAATCATTAAAATCAAATGCCGATTCTAATAATAATTTCTTGTATATCACATAATAAGCAAGTAATTACTTAACTACTTACAAGTAATGCAGGCGGTATGTAGTATATCATTAAAAAGTATGTTGTTTAGTAATTGTAATACATTACAAAGCTCTTGCTGGAATAGAAGATATTAACAAAGATAACAAAGTTATCTAGATAACAAAGTTACCTACTAGATAACTTTGTTATTTTTCTTGTTGAATAGTGTTTTTTTTTAAATAAAATTCTAACTAAATTTTGTAACGCCCTAAAGTTTTCAGCTAATCCTCTTAAATCACTAAAAGCTGGTGGTAAATATTTTGATAAAGAAAATTTAAAATTTAAAATAAAACGGTTACACATAAATAAATGAAAAAAAAAATCATGATTTTAAACGATATTCATTTGTTGTTTTAAACTTTCGAAAGAAAGAAGAAACTAACGTTAATTTGCAGAGAAACAATTTTGTTTTTTATTAAACTGTCAATAACATTTTAAAACTAAATAACAAGCATGTTTATTTATTTATACTCATTTTATTGGTTTTTGTTTTTTTTTCTTTAATTTAAAACATTTGAGCATACGAATTAATTAAATATGTAGAAAATTTTAATAATTTATGCAAAATATACAAAAAAAAAAAAACAGATATCGGAGACTGGTACCAAATGATGGCACAAAAGGCTCTGAAGTAAAAAAAAAATAAAAAAATAAAAATAAAAACAAATTTATACAGAATCTTATCATTCCAATTGACAACAAAGACAACAGAAATAACTCACATAACAATAATCATTTGATAACAAATAAAATAAAAACAAACATACTAAATTGGCATAACATTTTAGCCGTTCACTGAATTAGTTAAACAAATTTTAAAATTCAGACCCAAATAAAAAAAAATTAAAAACAAAAGAGTAAAACTGAACAGTACGACAAAAAATTTGATTTTTTTTATGACTTTCCTAGAAGGGCATTCGAACTTCGAGAGATGATCATTTTTAATTTATACAGTGTAGATATATTTTTTACTCGTGATGTAGATATTTTCCTTATTTGGTTCGATTTTTTATGATCATATAAAATTTTTTTTGTAGCAGCTCGTGCAATTATTACACGTGTCAAGAAAAGTAATTTAAATCCATAATTTATCAGTTAACAATTTTTTAGATTTAATTCAATAAAACCAAATTGTAGTTCAAGAGTAACTGTTTTGTGGAGGTCAATTCCACATAACACTGTACAACAAACTAATTACTTTTTTAATTACATGATTTTAACCACCGATTCTGGTAGAAGCTACCAAAAAAGTACACGTATATCGGCATTTTGAAAGTTTACATCTGGAACTAATTTTAGGGGGAGTTAAAGTTCCCCCAACTTTGCACAAAGTTATAATGAATCGGCATAGAAAATCTTGTAAACCTCCCCTTCAGCGGCAATGTAACGTTCTGAAATGTGCTACAAAATGTTTACCATAACATTACCCAGTAAAAAAGTTGCTTCCAATAAAGCAGGTTTCTACTATTATGGAATAAAAGTAGCGCTGACAAACCTGCTGATATCGCTGCTGATTTTTGTATGGCGAGTTCCCGGATTGGAGTACTACATTTTTGCTCACAAAATCGCTTTTGAAGCGCTGAAAATCTTCAACAATTTCAGCACTAGAACTGAAAATATATGAAAAAAATGGTTCGATGTGGATTACCATCGTTAACGCCACTTTGAATTCTTCTTATTTCGTTTCTTTATTCATTTTTATTAATTTCATATTTTTTCTCAATGTTTGTTATTTTAACTTCAACTAGTATCGAACTAAGAACCCTCAGGTTTGAGGTCCAACGTACCAATCACTCGACCAAAAACACTGTTGCAAAACGGCACCAAGAAACTCAAATAAACTTACTCTTCATTCTCGCTTAAAAACCTGCTTTGGATCAGCACTATAAAATCAGCTTTTTTGTATAGCTTGTGTACGAAGCTTTTGTATAAGTAAAGAGCAAATACTTTTCTCGCTTCAAGACCTGCATTGTTGTGACGCTATGAAATCAGCTTCTGAACAAGCTCATATTTTAAAGTGAATTATAAAGTGCTTTATTTCTTTAGTGCTTCAAAAAACATGAAAATTTTTTACTGGGTAGATACAGGTGCATCGAATTTGTTCGGTGCCGTTTACTACAATACTAGCCGGAGTACCAACTAAATTGACTGAAAATGGTTAATATATGACCATTAACACGATGTCTTTTTTTAGCATTCACTACTACTCCTTACTTTTGGTACCACTCCCATTTTCTCAAGTCATAGGACGAATATTTATTGGTGGACCAAATGTGTCTACCAGCGTTCCTGCATGTCTTATGAAACGCAGTTGAACATTTCCGTAATGACTGCACCAGAACACGTGTTAATATTCTGCTCAAGTTGGCGGTAGTGCACTAAATGTTGATAGAAATAAGCATTGCACTACCGCTAAATAAAATTGAAAGACATTTATTTTGCACTTTTTATCACCAGCTTAGTGATAATGGAGTTTTCTTCACTGGCACTAAAAAATATAAATGTAGTGCTAATTTTTTCATTATCACTAAACTCAGATTTAGTGCGAAAATCTTCACTACCCTCAATTGTTGCGAAATTTGAACCAGCACTAAAAAAAACTGCATTTAAATATGCTCTCATTAAACTTTCAAAGATTTTAGCTTAAATTTAGTACACTAAATTTTGATAGAAATAAGCATTGCACTACCACTAAATAAAATTTAATGTAATTTATTTTGCACTATTTTTCTCCAGCTTAGTGAAAATGAATGGGTATTTTTCTTCACTAGCACTAAAAAAATTTTTGTGGTAGTGTTAATTTTTTCACTATCACTAAACACAGATTTAGTGCAAAAATCTGCACTACCTTCAATTAGTGCAAAATTTGAACCAGTACTAAAAAAGCTGCATTTAAATATGCTTTCACTAAACTCAAAGATTTTAACTTAAATTTAGTACAAAATTTCAACGTTGCAATCAAATTAGTGAAGCAAAGAAGTTGCAATAAACTGAAGATTGCCTTTTTTAAATCTCGAAATAATTTAATTTTAGTGCTTTATTGCTTTAGTGCTTCAAAAAACATGAAAATTTTTTGCTGGGTATACCATATTATGTCCTCAAAGACACCCAAGCCTTAGACTCAACTTGAACGTCAGCTACCATTCAAAACTTAAAATGTGTTCAAGGGCTAATTTCGTACTTATTTTACAATAAGTACTCGGCGTGGGAAATCTTGTATGTACAATACCACGAGAAATATTTTTGCTTTACATTTTATCTCTGCAACTCTTCGTTGTATGGGTCTTTTTGTACCTTTCTTAAAAAGGGCTAAAAACCCTTTCAGCGGTGATATAGCGGGCGGAAATGTTCTACAAAAATATTTTCCATAAAGTTCTTCTGAGGGCAAGAAATACAACAAAAACTAGATTATGCTTGTCAAAAAAATGCACGTGTTTGATGTAACTATACACAAAACTACCAGAGCAAAAAATAGGTAGCAGACGTAACGCTGCCACCTGTACACTTTATTATGCCGCTTTTTAGTGATGACACTAAATTTATCGAATGATGGTGGGAAAATTCGCAAATTGATGGTAGATGTTAGATGTTGTTGAGTGTGAAAAGCCTATAAAGCAGTGAAAGGCAAATTGAGGGCACGGCACCTTTTTGCTTACTATTTTTTGTTTACATTAATTAAGCTGTTTAGAGTCAGCGTTGCCACAAAAAAATTTTTTTTCTACCAACTATTTTGTTCCTTTCATAGGAATTTAACATTTTTTCGACAAATATAAAAGTTTTTAAAAAGATATATTTTACTTTTTGGTAATATGTATTCCTAAACATTTTCCAATTTGTGTTAATAAAAACAAATTAATGAAAGTTATAATAAATTCTATAATAGCACTTTAAATAAACTTTGTAATACATATATGGTGGTTCAATGAAATTCTTAAATTTGCCCCCTGAAGCTCCTAGGAGGCCCCTAGACGGGTTAAATGTATTGCCGACATCCATTAGTTTTCTAGTGTGAACACTTTTTCTAAGCGGGCGATAGGTATGGGCGATAGGTATGCCCATCTCCATTCCTTAGGGGACTCCCTCACATAAAATTTTCTCTACTGAAGTAGCTATTTACCAAGCAAACCAATATAATTGCCAGTTTTTGTAAATATAATTGTGAATATCTAACCAAAACACAACTTTTTGACACGCGTCATTTTTGAAAAAACGAAATTTTGAAAAATCGACACGCCCTACTACACTAGTTAACACTAATATTTTTAAGACAATAAAAATTAATGGAATGGGTGTTCTATCAGTTAATGTAATTTTGACTATGTAATTTTGACAATTTGCTATATCTTGGAAACCGTAAGAGGCAAACTCTTGAAATTTAAAAAAAACGCTAAAATTAAAAAAAAGTTCAAAATTAAAAAAATGCCAAAACGAAAAATCGCCAAAATGAAAAAAACCCTTCAAGCAAAAAAAATACCAAAAGTAAAAAAATCGCCAAAATCGCCGCAAGAAAGCACCAAAACTAAAAAGATCGCCAACAAATTAAAAAAAAAATCGCCAAAAACCGAAAAAATTGCCAAAACTAAAAAGCGCCAAAACTTAAGAAAATCGCTAAAATTAAGAAGCACTAAAAACCGAAAAAATCGTCAAAAAATAAAGAAAATCTCCAAAAACCGAAAAAATCGCCAAAACGAAAAAAGAGCCAAAACTAAAAAGCACCAAAACTTATGAAAATCGCTCAAATTAAAAAGCACAAAAAACCGAAAAAATCGTCAAAACGAAAAAAAGCGCCAAAACTGAAAAGCGCCAAACCCAAAATAAATCGCTAAAAGCAAAAACAAATTGTCAAAAACCGAAAAAATCACCAAAATGAAAAACAGGCAAAACTAAAAAAATCGCCATAAAACAAAAAAAAAACTTTAAATAAAAAAAATTAAGTTAAACGAAAAAGCAAAACGAAAAAATTGCCAAAATGAAAAAAAGGCAAAAACGAAAAGGGGATATACATATGTGTATTCGTACGGAACCCTTCGTGTGCGAGCCAAAGTCGCATTTTACTGATTTTATTTATGCTCTATCTGACTATGCCATGGCATTTTTCCTATTTGCAAACATTTAAAAAAAGTTATATATCTACTGTATATATTGTTTTTGTTGAAGAAAATTACAATAATTTATTATGGAAGATAATGTAATGATAACAATGGAAGGGCTGCTTTGAATGGACGTGGCACTGCCCACTTTTCTTGCCATAATATTGGATTTTCAGAGGATCTTAATTCTTTTGTCAAGTTTCATAAGATTCGCTAAAGTAGAACTTACTGAAAAAGAATAATTCCTCTGAATGGGCGTAGTACTGCCCACTATTCTAATCACAATATTGCATTCATGCTGGAGCTTAATGTGTGTGCCAAGTTTAATTAGATTCGGTTAAGTAGAAGTAGTTTAAAAATATATTTACTTTGAATACGCGTGGCACTGCCCACTTTTTTAACTACAATTTTGCATTTATATCGGAGCTTTTGGCGCCCTATGCTCCAGTGGGAGTTAATGGAACATATATATCGGAGCTTAATGTGTCTGCCAAATTTTATTAGATTCGGTTAAATAGAAGAAGTTAAAAAAGAATATTTACTTTGAATGGGCGTTGCACTGCCCACTTTTTCGTCACTATATTGTGCTGCCACAGGAAAGGGATGTTTGCAAAGTTTTATAAGAATCGATAAAGAACTTCGCCCTAAAATAGTTTTGGCCACAGAAAGTAGTCGTCTGAATAAAATGAAAGCAAAAAAGTGTTGCAACCTTAAAGTTCTCCGCCTTAAAACGGAAAAAAGTTTTTTTCAAAATTATCAATTTTATGTTTATAATAAAAACAAGCAATAAATAACAAAAACATGTTCCATTTGATCATATCTGGCAAACATGCAAAATATTATTGTCGCTCCATAAAAAAAAGATCCAAATAAATATTTAGTTTCGCTTTTATTATTATTTATTCAAAACTATTATTTAGTTGATTTAGTTTTTTCCATATAAATTTGTTTATCAACTGATTCAGAACTAAATATTTGAAATGAGGGGAATTTTATTTTTTTTTCTAAACAGTTTTATTGATTTTATTTGAGATTTCAAACAAGTTTAAAAAATAAAAAATTTTACTACACCAACTAATAACTTAATAATTTGGGAGAGAATAAATTAAAATAACCCAAAATCGTATGTGGATTTGTACTTGTTTAGAATAAAAAGTGATAAAATAGTAAAACATAAATTACTTAACGAATTTTTTTTATTACTCGCAATTCGCGGTAGTCATTACACTCTAAAATATTACTTCAAATTTATGATCATATATTGTCTAAATTTGTGTTGAAATTTTCTCCTTGTCTAAAATTACATCGATTTTGTAGTTATTTTATTAAAGAAAAAACCTTTCAAATTAAACATATTTAGTCCAAGTGGAAAAAATGTAACATAAAGTATAACACGGATATGGCTGAATGGTAGATACGTCAGACTATCAGTCAGGAGGTCGCGGTTCAAACTTGCACATCGCTTTTTTAGTAAAAACATTTTATTGAAAAATAATACTTGTGTAATATTAGGTCGATAATAACCTGTAAAGTGTTGTCGACTATTATCGACGTAATTTTCAACAAAAGTGTTTTACAGTGTAGTATGCTTTTCAGTAGTTTTATGACTACAATATATATTTTTAAGTTCTAACTAAACACATTGTTTAAAATTAGTTTTACTATAATTTTAGATTCAATTAGTTTTTGTTTTTAGTATCTTAATTTAAATAATTTTTCGTTAAAGCTCAAGGTTAGTACCTTTATTTGAAATAGAACTATTTTTTTTATTTTATTAAGTGTTCTATTTTTTTTTTATCGATAGTTTGAACTCCTTTATTGTCTTCCCCGAGAAACACTGATTTGCTACATTACATATTTATTTACATGTTTACAAAATTATTTTGTAACTTTTTTACCTTCAATCGTTGCAGTGAAGCCAAACCTGAGTGTTTGCTGGGAATTAATGCCACAGCCTTTAGACTGATAGATTAGCAGATTACCAACTAGCCTACCGGATCCTGCATTGCAATAATTCATACAATGACAAATATTGAAAAATAATTAAAAAATTTGTCTGGATTATATTGCAGTGATAAATATTCATGAGCCTGTTTAGTTCGGACAGCTTTAAATTTATATGTGCATTTAACTCATGCATATTCATATATTTCGTATGCTTTTAAAATTTTTATTAAAGATCTATCTATGCGTCTTTCCTTGTTTGGCGCCGCTGCAAAGTTTATAAAGAAAATTCAAAGGTCGAATGTTGCACAGTGGCTTAAACATTTTTAGTTGTACTTTCCTTTGTTTCCTTAAAAAAACAGGGGTTCTTTTAATGGCAAAATATTTACATACACTCTAAAATATTACTTCAAATTTACGATCATATATTGTCTAAATTTGTGTTGAAAATTTCTCCTTGTCTAAAATTACATCGCTTTTGTAGTTATTTTATTAAAGAAAAAACCTTTCAAATTAAACATATTTAGTCCAAGTGGAAAAAATGTAACATAAAGTATAATACGGATATGGCTGAATGGTAAATACGTCAGACTATCAGTCAGGAGGTCGCGGTTCAAACTTGCACGTAGCCAATCGGTTTTTCTAGTAAAAACATTTTATTGAAAAATAATACGTGTGTAATATTAGGTCGATTATAATCTGTAAAGTGTTGCCGACTATTATCGACGTAATTTTCAACAAAAGTGTTTTAGAGTGTTTTAGAGAGAGCCTCACTTAAATAGGAAACTGTTTCATAGCAAACACTGTTCTACAACACTGTTCTACAACTAATAGAAATCGACTGTCTTACACAACAGGGCAACAGCACAGTGGGCCAAATCTGAAAAAAAAGGAATTTACAGAGAAAGAATTATCACCAAAAAATTTTCAAACAAAAGTTTGTCTAAAAAAAATTTAATTTTCAGTAAATGTGCTTTACATAATCAATGAAATGTTTGTTTGACTCTTATTTAGGACGCAAACACCAAAAACGACAAGAAAAACTGTGTCGTAATAAAACGATGATGACATACACACAAATATCAACAACAACAATGACAGCAAAAGGAATGCGATTGTACCAAGTTTGTTTACTGAAGATTTTTTAGTGGATCAATTCATTAATGTCGTTGCGTTAATTCTCATTCATTTTTTAGAGTCTTTAGATAAACTTTCAGACTTGAACACATTAACAAAGTGAAACTTCATAAATGCTTAATGGATGATGATGACCCAGACAAAAATCCAGTAAATATTTTTGTTTGATTAAGTAAACTATTTTGTTTAATATTTGTTAGTATTTTTAGACTAATTGTTTTATAAATTCAGATAAAAATATTGTTTGATATTTTTCAGAAAGTTCAGTAAATCTTTTTGTTTGATTTAGTAAATTTTTTTGTTTACAATTCGTAAATATTTTTAGACAAATTGTTTTATAGATTTAAACAATTTGTTCACTGAAAAAAAACACGTTTTTTCAATGAAATTGTTTTTGTCTATATATAGAAATTTGTTTATAGGTCTGATCCTAGACAAAATTTTTACTATTTCTTTGAATTCCTTTACAGAAAATGAAAGAAATTTTTTCTGTGTATGATTTTTTTTTATATCGAAATGTTGATTTTTTTTCTGCCAATCGAAGGATCTAATAAATGCAATGAACATTTATTAAATGCAATTTGTTCGAAAAATTTATATTTAACGAAATATAATGACAAATGTGTTTTTTACTATGGAGCGAAAACTAAGTTGCTCTAGTGCCACAAGTCCTCTAGTGCCCTAGATCCTGTCTTCTCATTTCAAAATTTCTACTCTATGAGTGTTTCGGTATCATAAAGTGAAAAAATAATATCGAAGTGGGTGCCGCTTTGTTTGTCATGACAGCTTGAAGGTAGACTCTTTTTTTTCCATATTTTTAAGTATTGTAATTTTATTACAAAGACTAAAATGAAGTCCGTATCTACTAGACATCTGCAAATTGCCATTTGAAACGCCTTTTTAATCACACTATGCTTTTCCAAATCGTGCTTTGATTTGACTTACAAATCACAGACTTGTAAGTAACAAGTCAAATGTGTGTAGAGCAATGAACAAGAAAAGGCAGTAAATCATTTTAGCTTGTAAGACATGATTTAAATTGCGTGTCACACATATCTAATATGTATGTGCTTAGTGTCATTTTTTCTTTTTTGTATGGGTCAAATCTAGTATGTAATTGAAAATTTTTAGCCTTCCTATTGGCCGATTTATCTGAAATTTGGTAGACACCTTTACTGAGTGTTGCCGTTTTGGTATTTTCGCGGCTTGTTGCCGTTGCTTTCCGGGAAACTTCTGGGATTTTGGGGAGATTTTTGTAAAAGTTTTTGAGAATCCGGGGAACTTATGGGATTTTGGTGATTTTTGAAAAGTTTTTGGGGATCTGGGGAGCTTCTGGGATTTTAGGGATGTTAGTAAAAGTTTTTGGAAATCCGGAGAACTTCTGGGATTTCGGGGAGATTTTTGTCCCAGTTTTGGGTAATTCTTGGACCGGTTTTGTGTCTAAGGATGGTTTCCTTGCTTAGTGAAGGTGACCCGGCTAAACACCAGTAGTGCGATTCTCTATTCAATTTTAGCAATAGTTGTCATTGTTAAAAAATATAACAAGCAAATTAACGATTTTGCCATTCTGTAAAATTTTTAACAATATTTACTGTCGCTTAACTAACGAAAATAATCTTTGTGTTGTTAATGAATAGCCAAGAGCCAGCTGTGCAGCCGTAGCATGTACTCTATAACAACAATTAAAGTTATTGTTTTACAACAATATACAAACATATAAAATTTTTACGCATAAATAACAATATTTCTATTACTTACACATGTAGTTTAATAATTATTTCGTAAAAGTAAAGAAATTAATTTAAAAAAATTTCTGTACACTGTTTGGCAATAAAAAATTCGTTTGTTTTTGTTGTACTCCTCTTGCGCTTTTCGTTTATTCTAACAGATATGCCACATGATGTCAGATTTAAATAATGTTGTTAACAAGAAGTCACAGAATAGAAGAATCGTTAGTGCAAACAAGTTAATAAGTTGAGAATGTAACAACTGTTGTTATTGTTAAAATTTACAGAATCTCACTACAGGTGTCTCGGCTAAATTCTTCAGAAGTATCACCTAAGTATCTTCCAGGCAATATTTAAAAAAGTATTAATTTTTGTAAAAAAAATACGTTTCCTATGAAATACTGTTTCTTAACATTATTTTTTTTTAATATATTTTCTTCATATTAATCTGAAATCGGCATTCGTTTTTACTTCCATACAATCTAAACAAATGACAAGTGTGACTTATTTGTTTCAAGTCATTTTGATGTTTTATAAATATTTCTTGGTTGTTGTAGGTATGCTCTTTTCGTTTGAGAGAAACACTTCATGTAATGACTTGATTCTCACGAAACAAGACATGATTTGATTCTTTTAAAACTGTTTGTTGCTTTCATTTGTTTTGCTTTGCTTTGAGATTTAGCAATAACAGGGCCGACTATTGCTAAATCTGTAAACCGAATGCGAGTAAATTTCTCGTTTTCCAAAAATAAATAATGCCACCATTGATGTATTTTAAATCATACATATGATATTGCAAAAAAGTCTGAAAAATTTTTGCTACTAGTGGATTTTATTTCTCTAAATCGAGCGTTTTTAAATAGAATCGATTTACAGAACAGGCAGGAGTATGTGTGATTTTAGTGTTATGAATTACTGTGAATTGAAATTCAAATGGTTTGTTGCATATGATGACAACATCATGAATTTTTCTGATGAGCATTGGTGTGCTATTATGTTGGTTGTTGTTGGACTGTTAAATTGATGAAGACATAGTCCTTACTGATCTGTTTGGCAGGACCGCCTGCGATTAATGCTAACATATCCTAATGTACTTCACAGCACCCTCCTTCGTCGGTATTGTAGCAGAACCGTCGGCGAAGTAAAAGAATTAATAAATGGCTACACAGCTTAAACAAATTAATGCCTCTACTTGACACCAGAGTGGCTGCAACACTGCTCTACAAAAAACGCGCAATAGCAGAGTTCTAAATGAATTAAGCTTTCTATTTCTCTCCCATTTCACTACTACACTATCGCTCTCTACACTGTCGCTTTCCCAAAGATTAATTTATTAATTAACTGATAGGCATTAATTGCCTGATTGTGTTACTTCTCTTAAAAAAAATATCATTATTTAAAATTACATTCTGTATCAATATTATACTCGTCTTTTTAATAGCTATAAATCTTTCATATGTCTAGATAATTTTTTATTTGAACATTCCATCATTTCTAAAATAAAACGAAAATATTAACTGTCAGTGTAATATACTAATGATTGTATTAATTGTTTCGTTTGTTCTTTTTCTTAATATTATATAAAGAAATCACATCATATCCCATTCTAAAAATTAGCCGTTGTAATGGCAGTAGCTGTCTCATCATTTAATATCAGACCATATATCCGTCTGTCATAATTCTAGTTAAGTAACTTTCGAAACATCGCACACTGGAGAGTTTAGCAAAAATTTACTACCGATTGGATTTGTGTGAAACTGAAAATTTTTGCTTTAGTGTATTTTTGCGAGACAACGAATTGAGATAATTAAATATTTTTTGAAGTCTATTTGGAAAATAGTCTGACACTTTACAGTATTAAAAAAATATTTTTTAAAGTTTTAAAATAAAAGCGGGAATATTTAAGGCAAAAAGCTATTTTTCAAGTTCAATATCCCCTAAACCATAAATATGTTTTCCCCTCGTCCTTCTGAACAAATTTGAAAATCTTTAAAAGCAGTTAATATTTGGAAAAGTTACAAGTCTGCGAAAAGTTTTTCTACAACAATATCCTGAAAGCTTTTCCGCTTTGGATATTTCAAATTTCAAAGAAATCTAAACTCTAATTTGACAGAAGTTCTATATATATTACCATTTATTTTGTGAATCCTCCCCACTGTGCATCATAATGATGATAAACCTTAAGTAATTGACTTTTAATTACTATAACACGTATATAAAATCTCAATTTATTCAACAGTTTTTTTTTAACTAAATAACCTACAGACAGACAGACAATCGATAAATATTAGCGGTTTTTGTTGTTACGTTTTAAACACTACGAAGTGTTTTTTGTCATATTTTTAATTTAATTTTTATTTTTATATAAATGTTTTTTGTTAATTTATTTATTTAATATTAATGGGTTCAAAGTTGGGTTTTTTTTAGAAATATTTTATTACAAATTATTATTTACACAAGGAATTAATTTAAGTATTAAAAAAAATAAACATACATACTCACATACATACAAAATACATACACATACATATTGTTACCTTAATGTAGAAAGGCCCTAACTATTTTTTCAAATCGAGTTTTTGCCTATTTGTAGTAGAGGTTTATCTATCGAAATATGCAAAAACTTCAATTTGAAAACAAACAAAAAAATTAGTTAGGGCATTTCTATATTAAGGTAACGATATACAATTTTTAAACTTGATATTTAAATGAAAACAAAGCGCAAATTAACATAAATTATTTAAAGCGTTTGTAATGATTGTTAATTTCGTGTAGCGAAAAAGGGCAAACGTTTTACAATTTTTTATTTTTATTAATTAGACTTATCAAAAACGATGTAATAGTTATAATCAATTTGTTTTAATAGCAGCCAATTAAGGCGCAATGAATTTTTTTTATATATTAAATTTCTATAAATAAAACAAACATTAAAAAGTAATAAGGTGTCGTGGAGATAGCAAAAGGGAATTTTATGTAGAACAAATAAAGAAATAATGAAATCCACCATTTGAGGATAAGGAGAAAAAGGGCGAAATGGACCTCACCCTCTCCGATTTTAATGAAACTCGGTATTGGTAGCAAAAATACCGATATAAACTTCAAGTCAAGTCTTAAATAAAAAATCTAAAAAAAATTAGTTTAGTTATAATATAATTACAAATATCTCAAAAAATGCTTGAGGTACAGAGCTCAGCAATATATCGTTTAAAAGGTAATGATGTGCTTAACAATTTTCATAAAGTATGCACTCAAAATATTCTATACGTAAAATTAACTGAAATTGTAATATAAAATAAATTAAAATTCTACATATTTTTCATTTAAGTTTAACAAAAAATTTATTAAACTTTGTATGTTGAAAAATTCATAGACTTGAAACAGCAAAAAAATTAATGATTCTTTCTTTGTTTGAATCAATTTAACTGTCACAAGAACTAATTGCAGCTTCCGTAAAAATAAAGTATGTTTCCGTTGTTTCTGCTGTTTTTACTGTTAAATAATCAACCTCAAATTCCGTAAAAATAAATGATTTTTCTTTAATTTTAAATGTTAAAAGGTTAACATATACGTAGGCAAAACATATTCGTATTTTCTTGAAAATTTTAAAATTTATCCTTTTCAAGATACATATTGCGACTTTAAATTTCGGTAATCAATTTTTTTTATTTTGAAATGTTTTTGTGTTCCGAGAAAATTTTACGTTACGTATACGGAGCGGGTTTTATGACGTTTCAAACGGTATGTTGCTGAGGTCTGTAACTTAAGCACTTTTGGAGATATTGACAATTTTTAAGTAAACTCAACTTTATAGATAAATATTTTTTAATTTTGATAACATCATATATCCACAAACGATCCATCCGTTGGTTAATTTGAAGTAGTTTAACTCACATGCACGATTACTCACAATGGAATGTCTTTTATTTCAGCTCATTTACGCTCGTCATGTATCATGTATCATGCACGCTTACACAGAAAAAAATAGACAAGAATTATGTTCAATAAAACCATGGTATTGAAAGAAATATACAACACAGAAAAAACAAAATTTCATTTTCTATAAAATAATTCAATGCAATAGTAAATATTTTGTCTATGAACGGACCTACAAACGAATTTGTAAATATAGACAAAAATACCTCAACAATTTCATTGAAAACAAAATGTTTTTTTCAGTGAACAAATTGTTTAAATCTATAAAACAATTTGTCTAAAAATATTTACAAATTGTAGACAAAACAATTTACTAAATCAAACAAAAATATTTACTGGATTTTCTGAAAAATATCAAATAATATTTCTGTCTTAATTTAATAAACAATTAGTCTAAAAATGCTAACAATTATTGAGCAAAATAATTTATTTAATCAAATAAAAATACAAACAAAATTTTTGTCTGTGTCATCATCATCATCCATTAAGCATTTATGAGATTTCACTTTGTTAAATGTGTTCAAGTCTGAATGTTTATCTAAATACTCTAAAAAAATGAATGAGAATTAATGCAACGACATTAACCAATCAATTCACTCAAAAATCTTTTGTAAACAAACTTGGTACAATTGCATTCCTCTTGCTATGATTGTTGTTGTTATTTGTGTGTATGTCGTCATCGAGGTGGTTTTTTACGACACAGTTTTTATTGTTGTTTTTGGTGTTTGCGTTCTAAATAAAAGTCAAACAAACAATTCATAGATTATGGACAGAACATTTACTGAAGAGAGCATGCTTTACGTCCGGAAAGCCCGGGTTCGTATTCCAGCCTTGTCAAAAATTTTTTTAATATTCATACATAGTTTTTTTCTTTTGAAACAATTTTGTTGTCATTATAGCGGAATTCTTTATTACAGAAAATTTTAAAAAAATATTTTTTTTCAATACCGGGACTTATTTTTTTCTGTGTATCCACTGAGCAGCGACATTCTCTTCTCGAAATGATGAATAAATAGTTTTTTTTATGATTTTCATTGTTATAAATTTTCACAGCAACGTTAAATTGTAAAATTGGTGTAAAACTAAAATTAGAAGATCTGCATTTTTAATGGATATTGATCAAAGATTTTGATTAATGGCTTTTGGAAAAAATTGCTTTCAAATTGTCTTACCATTCGTTGTTGTTAAGTTGAAAACTTTTGATTGTTTTCCCTTCCTTTTTTTGGAGTCTTTGCTAAAGTTTTAAAATGTTTGTATGTACCTATGATTATTTTGTTTTGTTCTTAACTTCAAATTATTCTACTTTGTATTTAAGATAGGTCAGCATTTTCTGAACAATAAGATTTTATTTTTAGCCACTCACATCCAAATGTCCTTTCTTAACCACAACCAAGTGGCATAAAACATGAAAAAATCCCTTTTCCATATTGGATTTATTTACTTAATGTTATTGTTTTTCTTATTTAGAACAAGTTTTTCCACATTCCTTAAGAAATCGAAACAAAACAGAAAGAATAAAAGAAACCATCACCTTTGAAAACAGAAAAAATAAAACAATAAAATCAAAACAAAAAGTAGTAACTGACTGCAAGATCATCATCTTTCTTCATCATCATCAACAGCACAAATATAATAAGAAGAAACCGACATCTTTGCAATGACCTTGGAATCTTGTGGCCAATTAACCAACAAAATACCGTTTATTCACATTGCAAACGACTACGACAAAGACGATGGATGTTGTTTACGGCACGGCACGCACGATGATGTTCATTCAATGGCAAACAAAAAGCAAAGTTTAAAGATCGACAGACAAGAAATAAAGATCCCCAATTGATCATAAAAAAGTAAAACAACAAAAACCATATAACTTAACTACAACTGAAAAAAAATATGAACAACCTTGACAAAGGGAAAAACAATGCTGGACAGTGACTTTAACATGACCGGCCCTAAAACACGCAGCAACGACTACATGTTTTATTTTTTTTTAATTTTTTGAAGGTCACTCTTGATGACGTTTTAATGTTGTTTGTTTTTTATTTTATTCATTCTGTTTATTTAATTTTTAAATTACAAAAAGAAGAAAAAATTATCATGTCATTTACATGAGCTTTGTATCAAAAAAATGTTTAAGAACTGATGAACATGCAACAGGCGAATCAAAAATGTGTCTAAATGAATGTAGAACTTAATTACAAGATTATGCTTCAAACACATTTGCCTCAGTTTTATAAATAAATAAAAATTAAAAGAAGGATTGAGAAACGAACTAAATATTTTTGAAAGCGTTTTACATATATACAGCGGAGTTCTGAGGGAACCATCGCACAATCATGCATGTTTACGCGTGAACATGCGTGATATACGGCAATCACGCGAGCAATGGTCATTGCAATCTTAAAGCCAGAAAATATTTATCACAGACCACAGTGGTGTATCTTTCTAATGCTGTACAGTAAAATTTATAAATAACTACATACGAATTTTTGAAAACAATAATAAACTAAAATAGTTTGCACTTGTCTCACTAGTCACAATATATTGTCTCACCAGTCACATTTTTTAATATTTGTTCCTGCTGTTTCTACGAAGGTTATCAGTCTAGTGTTTGAAATTCAATAGCGTTAGCTTGAATTTGTCCTTTTCAATGTTCCATTATTCACATTCAGTCCAATAATACTGTACAACACAAAAAATAATAGGAAAATATACACGTATGTCGGCGTTTTGCAAGTTAACATATGGTATTCATTTAGACGGAGCTAGAGATCCTTTGGATATTGCCATATCTGTGGTTTTCTTGATAAGCGCGGATGTCCATTTTTTTCGATTTTGAGTTATTGTTACTTTTGAACACATTTCCGATATATGTTTTGGTTATTGTTCAGTTAATAAAAACTTATAGTGCGCATGCATTTTTCATGTAAACAAATTTTTTGTGCTCGAATTAGTTCAATATAAACAACTGTTATCGACATAAGCTTTTTTTCTGAACAGAGTTTTAGTGTCCTTGGCAAATTGTTTTTTTTTTAAATTATTTTCTAGGATCTTACCCTTAGGGAATTTTTGCCTGAAATTTTTACACAAACTTCTTGGGACATATCGCACCTGTTCATCAAAAGTAACACAACTCAAAATTTACAAGTTTTCAGTAGAGGCAAAAAACTAATTGCGCCAATATAATGGAATTATTGTTATAAACAAATATACCGTTGTAAAGGAAACTCAATAATATTTCAATAAAATAATACAATACCAAAATTTTTGCAGTGGTTAGATTGGTAATCATACACTGTTTCCTTCAAAAAAGTGGAAAATAGAATTTTTTGAGTTGTGTTACTTTTGATGAACAGGTGCGATATGTGTACATGACTGTCAAAAAAAAAATTTTGATAAAAATCACACAGAGTCCGTAGTATTAAAATTAAAGAATTGTTACGGTTTAGATAACGTATACAGAAATTTTTCTAAAAAGCGTTACAAAGATGGGGTGGTATAAAAACTCCGAGAATAGCTTTCGTAATATGTGAATGGCGGCCCCTAACCACTGCAGCCTCAAATTGCTTTAGATATACACTTTCCCCCATATGCAAGAAAAATAAAGTGTGTTTGAAATATACGGTGAAACCGGTTTTTCTATGGAAATTCTGTTTTAACATGCATTTCAAACACACTTTATTATTTTTTTTGCATATGGGGATAAATAAATACCATCATAAGTAACATGACTTTCGCTATAATACAACATGATTTAATTAATAATTTAACTTAATTTAATTGAAATTAAAGTTATAGTCATGTTGATTTAAAATGAAATGTAACGTTGATTTGTCATTGATTCATGTATTCAACTGTAATTTAACATGATAAAAATTTATTTTACTATAAAACAGTATGTTATGGATATTTACGAAGTGAACTAGAAAAACTAATGTTATTTTCGTTTTTATGGGATCCAACAGAACGCAATTGGTACATGAGAGCCCCAGAATAATTTTTGTGTATCGCAATGTAATTTTTCGTTTGAAATTAATATGGAAAAAATTCGGGATTTAAGAAATCCCGAAACTCGGGATTCTTAAATTTTGAATCCCGGGATTTTCGGGACATTGTATTAATACGAGTGGCCTTATCATTACAATAACGTACATACAAATTTGTTGTAGGAGTATTTTTATTTGCACGTTGACAGTTGGGTTAAAAGTTGTATTCTATTTTATATGGAGTTTGACGGATGGTGTAAGGCCACCTGGTATCAATTCGCTTTGGTTGAGACGAAAAAAGTAAAAAAAAAAAGAATTTTGTATGCATCCTTGTGAGCTGAATAAAAATTAATTTTGAGGAATTTTAATGAAGGACAAAATTTCGGATTGCAGTTCAAAAATGCTCTGTTTATCAATTGCAAACTATGCAAGACAATTTTTTATACGTCAACGAAAGGGTTCGTAAGTCACACTCTAAAACACTTTTGTTGAAAATTACGTTTATAACAGTAGACAACACTTTACTCATTATTATCGACCTGAAATTGGACACGCATTCTTTTTGTTGATTTTTGAACAAAATATGTTTACTTAAACAAAAAAAAAAAATTAGGGCGAAGCAGTTGGCTGCCTGCAGCCTCGAACCGCGACCTCTTGGCTGATAGTCTGGCGTATCTACCTATCAGCTATAGGCATATTATACTTTATTTTTGCCATTTTATCCACTTGAAATAAATATGTATATTTAATTTGTTAAGTCAAATTAGACAAATTATTTTTTTTTATTGCAAATGCCTACAAAATCGATGCAATTTTAGACAACGAGAAATTTTCAACACAAATTTAGACAATATAGGTATGATCCTAAGTTTTAAGTAATGTTTTAAAGTGCATATAAACAACACTGAAGAAGTTCGGATGATTGTATTAAAAAAATATTGAGAACGAACTTTGTTAGCTTGTTAAGATCTTGGCAGGAATTGAACCTTCGTTCGCCATACAATTGTAGCACAGTATCCAATAGTCTATGGGGGCGTAAAACGCTTTGAGCTCCCGGATTCTGTATTGCCAAGTCAAAAGTATGGAATTTTACTGTAAATGTAGAGAAAACAGTATTATTTCAGAGGTTTTAAACAAAATATAAAAGTTTTCAATTGAAAAATTATAATTTCTTAATTATATTTTCGAGATTAAGAAATCCCGGAATCCCGGAATCCCGGTTCGGGATCTCGGGACTCTATTTCTAAATCCCGAAACCCGGGGTTTTCAAAAAGCAGTCCCGATTGCCATCTCTACATAGCACTGATCCTAATGCACTTCACAGCACCCTAATTCGTCGGTATTATAGCAAAACCGTCGACGAAGTAATAGAACTAATAAAATGGCTATACAGCTTAAACAACTCAATGCCTCTACTTGACACCAGAGAGGCTTGCAACACTGCTCTACAAAAAAAAGCACATTAGCAGGGTTGTAAATGAATTAAGCTTTCTATCTCTCTCCCACTTCACCACCTGTTCTCTCTACACTATCCCTTTCCCAAAAAAGACAACACATTAGCTCTGTTCCAGATGCATAACAAAACAGTCCGAACTTGTACAAAGTTACCTAAAAGCGTTCCACATAACAATTTGTGTACAATTTTGAGAGCAATTGAGAGCGAATGAGAGAGTAATATTTTTCATTTCCTGTACAAAGTTGTACCAACTTTTTCTTTTGGGTAAGTTCGGACAAGAAATAAATAATCAGCTGTTTTATGTTTACATATGAAACTGAAATTATAATCAGAAAATTTCCAAATAAACGAAAAAGTTATTATTTAAAAAGTTATTAAAAAGTAAAATGGAAAGTTTAAAAAAAAAAAATGAAGTTGTTGTAAGTTTAAAGTTTCAGGAGAACGTGCAATGGTTACCTGGCTTTCCATTTGACAAAAATTATAAATTTAGGTTGCTTTTACTTTTTTTCAGTTTTTTTTAATTTACTTTTTACGGCTGTTGCCAATGATGCAAATTTTTGTTTTTATGATGTTATGCGTTTTAAGCGTATAAAAACAACGATTAAAATCGCGAATTTAACTTTAAAGCTCATAAGTTGGCACTATCGAAATGTTTGGACTTAAACTTGTGGTTTTTCGCGTTCCAGAAGTTTTGAGCAACTTTTATAATTTGAGAGAATAAATGTTGAGTTTACTCTCATTAGTCCAAACTTGTCCGAGGTTATTTGGAACACACCTATTAATTAATTAGGTTAGGTTAGGTTAGGTTAGGTTATCAGGTCGCTGGTGAAAATTATAAAGAAAGGGTTCCAGCCCACTTGGGTCCAATAATAATGGTCCCTTTGTGATACCTGTACAGAAAAGGAAAGGGAAGAGAGAACAGGACAGTGTATCAGATAGAGTGAAAGGAGAGGAGTTAATAGAGATATTAGAAGTTAGTTAGAAGAGAAGAGAGAGAGAGAGAGAGAGGTAAGGCGTACGGAGTTCCGTGCAGGAAGGGTCGCTCGTGATTTAAAAACGCCATTTGGGTAGTCAGCGAGTGAACCACCCGCTGCTCCTAATGATGGAACTTATGTTCTTGAGTTCTATTTCTGAGAACTCGGAGAGGCTACCGAAGAGTCTTTTGCCCAGTAGGCGAAGGCGGTGGTCCTCCAGAGCTGGACAAAGGCATAAAAGGTGCATTACATTCTCTTCTTCTTCTACGTCATTACAGCTTGTGCAGTAGTCATTGTATACGTCTAGCGTGGGTTCCAAAGGTGCAGTCCCCCGTGACCGTGGCCATGAGGTTGCGCAGGTGTGGTTTCGTGAAATCTAGAAGTTGTTTAGTTCTGTTTGAGTCAAGGCGAGGCCATATTGTTCTCGCAGTAGAGCAAGTTGGTTCATTGTACCATCTGGTTTGAGCCAACTGCAAGAAGGCAGCGTCAATTCGTCTCCAGCAAGATGAGAGTGGGAGCCCGCAGATATTGTCAACACGACATCCGACATCCCGAAGCAGGGTTCCCCTCTTAGCCAGATCATCCGCAATGATGTTGCCTGAAACGGACTCGTGCCCGCGTACCCATCTGAGGGTGATACCTAGATTGCTCGCCATCGTGTTAAGTGCTGTGCGGCATTCCAGGACTAGGCTGGATGTGGTGTACACACCAGTGAGTGCTTTAATCGCCGGTTGACTGTCGGTTATGATCTGAACATCGGCATTTGATATCCGGTAAAACCTTAGCCAGTATATTGCTCGTTTGATGGCAGATATTTCTGCTTGTAGGATGCTACATTCGTCCGGGAGTCTCAAAGACATTTTGATCCCGAACTCCGCGATATAGACACTCCCGCCAACTCTCGTTCCCCATTTTGAGCCATCGGTGTAAATGTGTATGGCCCCGTGTGGTGTTGGGGAAAAGTCCTCCGTCAAGGAGTATCGGAATTCTTTCCTGAAGGAGGGCTTCGGAGTGCAGTAGTTGATGAGATTCGGAATGGTATCAGTAGTCTCTAGAATGCTAGCATGACCCCACGGTAGATGGTTCCATGCGCCGATTGCGTTAAGCCTGATTGCTGTACGTAGTGCTTGCTTTCTGGCCAGCAGATCCACTGGTAGCCAGCACAATGCAGCGAAGAGAGCCTTTGTTGGTGTGGATCTTAGGGCACCAGTTATCATGATTGCCATTATGCGAAGAACCCTCTCTATGCGAGATCGATTGCTCGCCAAGTCCAGTGCTTTCTACCAGACGGATATGCCGTAAAAAAGTATAGGCTTAATCACTGTCTCTAATATCCAATTGACCCCTTTGGGATATATGCCCCAGGAGGGGCCAATGGCGTTTCTGCAAACATAAATTGCCGTTAAGGCTTTAGCTGATCTTGCATGAAGATTGTCTCTCTATGTTAACTTGCTGTCAAGGACTACACCTAGATATTTGGCGTTGTCCGAAAGGGCTAGTGTGATGCCATTTAATTTTGGTAGCGTGAAAGCTGGAATTTTGTACCTTCTTGAGAAGAGTACTAATTCCGTTTTGGTTGGATTGACACTTAGGCCATTCTGTGAACACCAGTCACTGACCTCGTTAAGTGCCGTCTCCAGCCTTTGTGTTAACGTGTCTAGATGGAATCCAGATATCGCCACCGCAACATCGTCTGCGTATGCAACGGTTTTGATATACATGGACTCCAATTTCTTAAGTAAAGCGTTTGCCGTCACATTCCACAGGAGGGATGATAGTACTCCACCTTGCGGCGTACCTTTACGTGCGTGCCTGGTGATGCGTGCTACACCCAAAGTGGATGTGATCGTTCTACTTTGAAGCATATTCTTTATGAGTTGATATATGGATCGGTCAATCCCTAGCTCCATGAGAGCCTGGATGATTGCCGCCGAGTTAATATTGTTGAAGGCGCCTTCAATATCCATGAAGGCTACCAGTGTGAAGTTTTTATGCTCGAGTGACTTTTCTATGTATCCTACGAGCGAGTGCAAGGCCTTGGTATAGGCGTGCTGAGAGGCTGAGAGGAGAGTGCTATTAATTAATTAACTGGTAGGCATTAATTGCCTAATTGTGTTACTTCTCTTTTAAAAAAAATGAAGATCTACACCTTTGACTGTGGGTATACTACTCAAGGGTTTGTACTTTCATATAATTTTTCTAAAAATAAAATCATGGACCATGAAAAAAGGCTTTTTGGAGGCCTTCCCTTACCACCACAGTCTCTTCCTTGTTTTGTAATTTTATTTTATTTGCTTAATAAACTAATATATTCATTATTATGATAAGCCGGACTAATGACATTCACTAGTGCTGTACTTATAATATAAAAAAAAGAAAGGAAATTTACCAACAACTTGGCAATAAAGTTGTTGAAGATTTATTTGTGGTTTGAAATGCTTCTTTGCTACAATTGGAATGGTAAGATTATTATGGCAGTTTTTTCCTTCCACATTAAAAAAATAACTTTTAAAAAGTCAAGGTTTCTTTCTGATTTTTTTTCTTACCTTTTAAACATCTTAAGATAAAAAAAGATTCTTAAAAAAAAGGTTTATCTACTTATAGTTTTTAATCTTTATAACTCTTTTTTTTTAATTTGAAAAGCTAAATTTATATTTATGTTTTTTTTGCTCTCTTTTTTTTATTTAAAAACAACTCAAATTACAACCTTTAAAACAAAAGTAAAAAAACACTCATTTTTGTAATTTAATTTGCAGATTAAAATTCCATTTACTGTAACATTCAATTTGAGAGCTCGTGACTTGGTGGTGGACATACAAAAGAAAACCCTCAAGGTGGGCCTTAAAGGTCAAGAGCCCATTATCAATGGCCCATTGTGTGCCGAAGTAAAGGTGGAGGAATGTCTTTGGGTCCTACAAGATAGTAAAACTGTACAAATTACATTAGAAAAGGTATGAAGGAGTATTTATTTGCTCGTAAGTTGAACTTATTAATTTAATCTAAAACTTTCGTTTTACTATAAAGATCAATAAAATGAATTGGTGGGATCGTTTGGTTATGTCAGATCCTCCTATATCAACACGTAAAATCAATCCAGAACCTTCAAAACTGTCCGATTTAGAGGGTGAAACCAGAAGTTTGGTAGAGAAAATGATGTATGACCAGCGTCAAAAAGAAATGGGTTTGCCCACCAGTGAAGATCAAAAGAAACAGGATATTTTGGAAAAGTATAGAACACATTTGTTTTTAAAAATGTGCAGTTATTTGAAAAAATATTTTTATTTATTTTTTTTAACAGATTCAAACAACAACATCCAGAGCTGGATTTCTCTAAATGTAAATTTAATTAGAAAATTTCGTTAAACGGCATTAAAACATTTTCTAACACGATAGTATGATGCAGTTGTTGCAGTGAATATTCAATAATACACTTTACCGCCATTCGTTTTAAAGGATTTTTAATTATCTAATTTAAAATTCTTCTTAATTTAGTTTTAAATATGAGGCAAGTTTTTAAAAATACATTTCTTTTATAATATTAATTTATCTGTCTTTTGCAGTGCAGTTTTTCTTATATAAAAATTTGCACTTCGTTTTTTTTATAAACCGAATATCTTATGAATAAATATCTATTATAAAAAATATTAAAAAATAAACAACGATTCTGTGTACTTTTATTTTTGTCGAAATATTTTATAGCCGGTAAAAACAGCTCTTTAAGGGAGAGCATCCAGACTATCGTTTACAATTCTGCTGGCAATTGAATTTTTTTTTTTCAAATTAGTTTTTTTAACCACCCGTCTGTACAAGTCATCATGATTTGGTTTTTTCTGTTTGAAAGATGACTTGATCGAGAGTATTCTTAGCTTTGTTTGAAGAAAATCGGTCCCGCCGTTTAGAAGATGTTAATTCTTTTCTAGATGTATCCCGTTGAATCTGTGTGTCTTTGACACCATAGCTCCCAAACGGGTACATCGATTTTAATTTAGCAATTTTTTATTTTATTTTTTTGAAAGGTGACTTGATCCGAAATCTTCTAACCTATGTTTAAAGAAAATTGGTCCAGGTGTTTTGAAGTTACCATCTATTTTCGTCGGGGTTTTTTTAAATTTTTAATTTAATGTTATTTTAATTTTTAAAGTCAATGACAAAACAAATTGAATTTAAAAAGAAATCTTTTAAATGATTAATTATCCATAAATCTTAAAGATTTTTTTTATCTATATTCCCACTAATCAGCTATTTTTATTAGTAATTATTTAAATTAAAAAAAAGTTACATACATAAAAGCCAAGTTAGTAAAAAACAATTATTTTAATAATGATTAAATCACAAAAAATACTTTTTAGCACCATTTTAAAGAAAAATGATTAAATTGTGGTTTTTTGATTCTTTATTATTTTCTTTTTTGGTCATTTAACCTTTGCAACAAAGCTTTAACAAATTTAATTTAATTGTAGTTTATTTTTAGATTTTTATTTAAAAATAATACTAATGGGGAGAATTACTGTTTTAGAATGTTTAAAAAATTTAATTTAAGAAACATTGTGAAAAAATGCCAGCCATATATATTTTGCCAAAAAAATACTGTACGACAAAATCCAATTAAAAAAAAATTCAAGGTTCTAACGACTGATTCTTGTAGAGGGCACTAAAAAAATACGGGTGTAGGCGTTTGGGAATCATTTTTGGGGGGTTCCGTTCGAATACCATATAAGTAGGGTACACTCGCAAATTCAGTTATTGCGTAGTAATCAAAGTCCTGCGTTCAAAAATCATCATTTGGCAATACTTTTTTTTTCGTAAAAAGTTTCTTTAAGCAAGCAATTGACTGTGTTGCCGTAGATTGCTGCAACCACGGCAGCATTTTTATTAGTGCTGCAATAGTTTGCATACCGTCTCCACATATTTACTGCATTTACGAATTCACCCATACATACATTTGTATCAGTGATGCCGTTTGGCTACATTTGTTAAATTTTTCGTAACTTTTAAAGGGCCAACATGTATAATTTTGTTATATTTTGCCAAATTTGCGTAACTTTTGGTACATGGCACAGAACGAAGTAATATTTTCGAAAAAGGACTTGATAAAATAAAAACTGCCCATGTCTTAAAGCATTTTTTTTAACACATCAATTCGATTTGAATTATTATAACAATCATTTACCTCTGCCTGCATACGTTTGTTGTCACGTTCTATACGAAAAAATTGTTAACGGTGGAGAACATTTTTTTTTTAATTTTGAAGCAATAAGCATGGGCTGGAAACATACACAGCTGTACGTGTACGTAGGCACCCAGCAGCTAAATTTACAACTAGATGCGCTTTGGTACAGGCATATACTAGTTGTAATGATACTAGTCAAAAAACGACAGTCATATTACTAGTTGTAACAAGACTAGTAACGATATTAGTAAAAAAAAGGACAATTATATTACTAGTTATATCGAGACTAGTAACGATACTAGTCAAAAAAAGGACACAATTTTCAGGTATACGACTTATACATAAAACATATTTTAGAAAGTGGCTCAGTGGGTAGAGTACTTGCCTTGAAATATGAGGAATGTGTGTTTGCACCCCAGTTGAGCAAAAGTTTTTTTTATGAAATACCAAACCATAAATAAAAAAACTAGTAAGAGCACTACTTTACAACAACTGGTATTCCAACTGGGATATAACTCTATACAAATGAACTAGTTGTGCTCCTATGACAACCTAATGTTAAAATAGATAGTTCGATATATGAAAAAAGGACAGATAGACAACTAGTCTGAGTTAAAAAGCAACTAGTATATTTCCAAACACATACTAGTCATTTTGTCTACAGGGTATATCTCTTATATTAAAATTTACGTTTTCACACACATTTGACGAAAAAACGTAACTTTTTGGAAAGAAAAGCGCAACTATTTTTATTCTTCGATTTTTGTTGATTTATGGCGATTTTTTTCATTTTTGCTATTTTTTTTTCTTGTTTCTGCCGATATTTTTATTTTTGTTGATTTTTTAGTTTTTGACGACTATTTTAGTTTTGACGACTTTTTTGTTTTGGCGATTTTTTTCGTTTTTGGTGATATATTCCTTTTCCTTTTTTCGCTATATTTTTGCTTTTTTTTGCGATTTTTTTAGTTTTAGCAATTTTTGCATTTAGCGATTTTGTTATTTTTGGTGCTTTTTCCCTTTAAGTGCTTTCTACATTTTGGTGATTTTTTCGTTTTGACATTTGTTTAGTTTGGGATCTTTTTAGTTTTAGCGATTTTTGTTTGTTTGTGGCGACTATTTCGTTTTGGCGATTTCCTTTCATTTCTATTTAGGATACCCTTTAATAACTAACTTACCCATTAGTTATTAATTTTGTTTGTTTCAAGTGTTTAATTATGTATTATGGTTGAGAAGATACAGGTAAATTTAAAAATTACACAACCTGATAGAATACCCTTTCATTTTTAGTTTGTTTGTTTGTTTGTTACCTTTAAAATGCTGCACTAGCTGTGAAAATTTCAAGAGTTTTCCCCTTACGGTTTCAAAGATGCAGCTAATTGTCAAAATTATATTAACGGATAGAATACCCTTTAGTTTTTATTTTATTTAAATTTTAGTATTTATTGGTGTAGTCTGTATAATCAATCATACACAGAAAAAATATCTTCAAACTGCAACTAACAATTTCAATTGTTAATATGTAATTTAAATTCAAACATATATTTTGTTAATATAACAAAATGCGTTGTTGATACGACAAACACAGAAATTTTTTTCAACAAACTGAACTAACCAAATTTTTTGTTATGTATTGTGAAAAAAATTAACAATCATCATTGTTGATATAACAAATGAGTGCGCACAGGTAAATGAAACAAAGCAAATCACGTTTTGTATGAATTCATTATTTGCGTATTTAATAACGAATTGCTCTGTAGCTGAGAGATAAGAACGTTAGTCTATTAGTCCAGAGGTCGCCGGTTCGATTCCGCCCAAAGACATTTAGTGTTTTTCGCAGACAAGCAAAAAGTCGCTTCGAGGATTATGATTGTATAAAAAAAATATTGTGAATACAACAATTATGATAGCTAAAACTTGTTCGAAAAATAAACAATTCAAATTGTTGATATAACCATTATCTTAATTGAAATAATTTTTAAATCAACAAAAAAATAGTTTAAATAAAAATCTTTGTCAACAAATTATTTGTTGTTATATTTAATTGAATTTTTTTTCTGATTTTCCTTTAATTTGCAATTTCGTAATTGTTTTTACAAAAATTGTTGTAGGTTCAAAATCAATTACTTATTTAATTGATATAACAAAAAAAAAATTAATTGTATTTACAAATTGTTTTTTTTTCTGTGAACACTAGCTTTCAAAACTTCGAGTATTACATTAGGATTTCAAGATTTTTCGTTGCTCGCTTTAGAACAACCTTTAATTTTTAGCTTTCATCTATATGTTGTTGTAGAGGCCATATTTTTTGTACATATTTCTTGAAAATTTCCGGTCCGTACCTCTTACAGTACTCGAGAAATCAGCCTGTAACACTTTTAGTGTACGGAACCCTAAAAATGCCTCGTGGTGTTTTGCATATAGCGTAATATGCAGTTCTCACTGAAATTCAGGTTTGGAGTTTTGCATTTATTTCTACACGGAAAAATAATCGTGTAGAATTCTATACAAAATGTTGCTTGCATAAACACAAATTTATATATTGCTTAATTTACAACACACAAAAACACTAAAATTTAATTATAATTTACGAAAAATTTGAAATGTCAAAAATTCCGTGACCAAACAATTGTCTGAACATTAATTTTTGTTTCAGTTGACGGAAAATATTCTCCACTTATTGTTATAACATGCCTGTAATAGACAATAAATGCCAAAATTCCGTGTACTTTTCTTTTGGAACTGCGTACTAGTAAACGGAAATTTCTTTAAGAAATTTACCAACCTGAATTTCAGTTTGTTTTTTTTTTACACATACTTCTTATGGCAGCCTGAATTTCAGGCAGAGCTGCATTCTGCGCTTATACCTTAAATGTAAGGGTGACAAGGTCTCCTATGCTGAGTCACTATAACTATGTGCAAAATCGGGGAACTTTAACTCCCCTTAAAATGAGTTCCAGCTGTAAACTATCAAAACTTCGATATATGTACGTGTATATTTTATTGGTGCCCTCTGCAAGAATCAGTCGTTAGAACTATGCATTTTTTGTGTTGTACAGTGTAATATATTATGTATTTATTTAGTTGAATAATCCATATTGAATATACATAAGTATGTATGTACTATACTTACATATTTATTTAAATATTCATCGCCATAAATTCATCCAATCATTCATGCGTGTTTTAATTACACTTTACATTTTTTCACTCACGTGCTGTCATCAGCTGTTTGCTGATGGGAATGCATTTAATCCGGGAGTGACGCAACATTGTAAGCTTTTATTTATTTACTTTTTATTTTTGTCTTTTTTGTATGCAAATGCTAAATATTTCTTATTGTTTTTATAAAAAAATGTCATTTGTCATTTTTGCTATTTTTTTTATATACATATGTACATACTAACATATCGTTACCGTAAATAGAAACGCCCTAACTCATTTTTTCAAATCCAGTTTTTTTGCATCTTTTGATAGATAAACCTCTAATTTATCGAAGTATGCAAAAATCTATCAGCCCAATTATGAATTTTCCCGGGGAGTTTTTTCTCTTCCCATTCATTTGTTCCCGGGGAAAATCCTCCTATTCTAACAAGCAGGGGAATAAACAAATAAGGGAGAGGAAAAAAATCTGGATCAGCTGTTTAGTGTTTACATTTTATTCTGCACTAACGCAAGAGTTCAGTAATAGAAATTAATAAAAATTTCATGTTTTCATTAATAATAAGATTGTGTGTTAATATAAATAATTGTTTTTGCTTAAATAAAAAGTAAAATGTACAGTGTAGTCACTCAGATGCTTCGGAAGAACTTTATGCGGAGGAAGTGCAGCCAAAACTGGGCCAAGGCCAGGGCCAGGGCCAGATGCATTAAATCCCCAATGATTGTGTGTAAAAAGGAAATTGTAAATTTGTTAAACCGCAGAAAATCTTATCTATCTTATCTATTATGTGAACTTAAAGGATGCGTGGAAAACTGAGTGTGTTTTAAAACTTTATTCCGAAGGTAGAAGTAGTTCATGTTTTTGAAGCGCATGATTGCACGGCGTCTATAAAAATGCCTAAAACAAAAGAGAAATATAACATTCCGGTGTTTATTTAAACTTGTTGTCCTAAATAAATGCTTATACAATTGTTTCACAACATTTTTAAGTTTGAATTAAAAATTTTTGCATTAGTTCTCTTCAAAATGTTTGAGGAAAAAACTCGCAAGAATTTCTCCCTCTCCCTCATATTTAGAATACTTACTGTTTTCCCTGGGAGTTTTTTTCCTGGGGAAATTGTAATTTAGAATAGGAGGAATGGGAAAAGGGAAAATTTTTCCCGGGGAGATTTTATTTAGAATAGGGGAACATGGAATAGGGAAAAAACTCCCGGGTAACTGTTATTCATAATTGGGGTGTATATATCAAAAATTATGAGTTAGGGCCTTTCTATATTAAGGTATCGATACATACTTATGCCTAATTTTGCTCAACGAATCAATCGATTTTAATTGAATTTGTAGCCGTCAACATTGTTTCTTGACGTTTAAGACGCTGTTCACATATTACGTAACGCTATTTTCGGAGTTTTTATAAAAGAAAACTTTTACCCGAAAACACCATTTCCAAAAATTTTCAAAATTTACCGAACCGAATCGGCTCATATATCAAGAAAGCAACGAAAAAAATTCGGTTTAGAGCTTTTCTTCGTTGCTAACCTATGGAATTTCGGAATTTCGTTTTCGTCGACGATTACGTTGTATGGGAAAACGAGCCTTAGCTGATTTCAATGTTTTAAGAATGCCGTAAATTTGGTTCCGATCGGTTAAGCCATTCCTTAACCCGCCAATGGTGACGCAAATTTGACTTTGATTAATGTTGAAGCCGGTCTCATGCACCGGGGCTTTCAACTGAAGATTTTTCGAAACGTGTAACTAATAGTTCATGTTTTCTTTTTATTTATGCACTTTGACAATAAAACAAAGATATTTTTTAATCAATTTAAGCTCTTTTGTTTCAATATTGAAATTCACAAATGTTTTTATTTTGAGCATTGAAAATAACTTAAAAGAAAAAAATCAAATAAATTAAGTAAAGTGCGACTTTAGCTCATAAACGAAGAGTTCCGTACAAATACACATATATCCCTTTTCGTTTTTGGCCTTATTTAATTTTAGCAATATTTCATTTTGCTTCTTCGTTTAATTTTAGTTTTTTATTTTTTAAGTTTTTTTTTCGTTGATTTGGCAATTTTGTTTTTGTTTTTCCGTTTTTTTTGTTTTTTGCGCTTTTCCGTTTTTTTTAAATTTATATGTTTTTTTACGATTTTTTAGTTTTTGTGATTTTTTCGTTTTGGAGTTTTTTTTTGTTTTAAGCGAAAATTGACGATATACTTAGTTTCAGCGATTTATTCTAGTTTTGGCGCTTTTTTTCAGTTTTGGCGCTTTTTTCGGTTTTTGGTGACTTTTAGTTTTAGCGATTTTTTTTTGTTTCGATACTTTTTTCGTTTTGGCGATTTTTTCGGATTTTGGCAACTTTTTTCAGTTTTAGCGTTTTTTTTTTGTTCTGGTGGTTTTGGTGGTTTTTCCATTTTTGGCAATTGTTTTCGTTATTTGGCGATATTCTTAGTTTTAGCGATTTTTAGGCTTTAGTGCTTTTTTCGTGTTGACGACTTTTTTCGTTTTTTTTTTTTGTTTATTAGCGATCTGTTTAATTTTGGTGATTTTTGGTGTTTTAGCGTTTTTTTATTTTGGTGCTTTTTTCCTTTAAACGCTTTTTTCATTTTGGCGATTTTTCGATTTGACATTTTTTTAATTTTGTAATTTTTTAGTTTCAGCGTTTATTAAAATTTCAAGAGCTTGCCTCTTGCGGTTTCCAAAATACAGCAAACTGTCTAATGTACATAGTCAAAATTACATTAACTGATAGAACACCCTTTAGTTTTTATTATATTAGATATCAGTGTTATATGGTGTAGTCTATTCTACAGACTACACCAATTAACAGTGTCTATATATAAGTGTCAGTATATTACGTTAGTATTTCCACATGTTTCGTTGCTCGCTTTAGGACACCCTTTAATTTTTAACTGTCATTATTTGTTGTAGCAGCCGAATTGTTACATACTCTGTGAAAATTTCAGATCCGTAGCTTTTACGGTTCCCGGGAAAACAGCCTGTGAGAGACAGACAGACGGACAGCGTAGCGAAAACAATAGGGTGCTTTACACTTTTGGTGTACGGAGCCCTAAAAACTGATTCTTATAGAAAATCCTCTTATCTTTAAGAAAAATATTTTATAAAAAAATTTCTGATTTCTGACGTTCCAGTTGGAGTTAGGGCTTTATTGTTTTCAACGACTTGTAATAAAAATTTATGAGAAATTTTTTTAAGACATTTCAGCCCGCTATATCACCGTCGAAGGGGAATTTTTTCCCCTTTTTAAAAAGGGGTCAGAAAGACCTATACAGCGTAGCGCTAGAAGGTTAAAATCTTCCATGAAATTTTTTCTCGTGAAGTTTTACATAAAAGTTCTGTACACACCTAATGCCTTAAACGTAAATGATGAAACAGAACTGGGGCTAGACGAGTTTTTCCATACAAATTGTCATTAATCATACGCCGTAAAATGCGGTCATGGGATAGAATCTATTTTATTTTGAGAACGTTTTTTCTCCTGCTCTCAGTTTTAGCTACTCATTCTCTCAACAATGTTGCCGTGTTTTAATAAAATTTCATACATTTTTCATACGAAATATAAGAGCAAAAGAAAATAAACAATAATATGGGAGCATTTTGAAACTAATGCCGTCGATTTAGTTTTGGGCCTGTTTATTTGGCAGCGTTTTTGCCTGAAGTTGCAGACTTAGTTCTGTTTCATCATTAAGGTTTACTTACACGATATCTTACAGCGATTCTCTATAACAATAAGCAAAAGGGTGGGGGAAATGTAAAGAAATTTGCATAACCTTTAAACTTTTGGAGACCGCATTATTAAACTTTTACAGTAAAATGAGAACACTCTAGGCTAATTTGGTAAAAAAAAAAATAAAAATGAATAAAACATGTCGAAGTCAGGAAATTTTTAATTTCAATTGGTCATTTCCGGTTTTGAAAATGAAATTTTTTTTTAATAAAATATGTATTTTTATTTTTTAAAAATCTGACAATTTCCTAAAAGAATCAATTATTTAAATTTATTTTGTTTTTTTTTCTAGTTCGAAACAAAATTTAAAAAAAGTTTTCAAAAATGGCAACACTTTCGCACCCCATAGCTCGACAAATAAACATCATACAAAAAATTTTTTTTGCATACACATGTATAACTACTAGAACTATAGTTATGCCAAATATCAAGGAATTTCGGAAAAAAATTTTGGGTTGTCCGCTTCAAAAATAATACCCCCGATATTACTTCTGATGAGTAGAAAATTTCAGTAACAAATTTGAAGTTGATATTTATAAAACGCAACAATCATGTGCTTCTAGATCAAATCATATAACAAATGTTTTTAAGAACTTGAATAACATAAAATTAAGACGCCACACATAAAACCAACAGGAAATTAGAAAAACAACGTATTTAGTTTTTTTTTAATATTTTATAAAATATGTGTACTGTGTTTATATTTAAGAATGAAAAATAATGTAAATGAAATATGGTGGACACACCAAACAAACAAAAAAAATATAACTTAAATAATTTTTGTGAACTGTGAATAATGAATTGAATTGTAAAGTTATTTTTTTTGTTGTAACCGAAGACGCAAATAGTTGAATTAAAATATGTAAAAGAATTTAAATTCAAGTTTTTTTTATTCATAATTTGTGGTGTATTTCCGAAAGTCATTAAATTTAATGGTGTCATAAATATTTAATCTGTCTGCTGCGAATATATCTAAAATTAAAAATATAAAAGACTTAGATAACGTTGTAATTTGAAGATCAGTAGAATTAGCATTTAACCTTGCATTTTATATCGGATGCAATTAGTTTTTTTTTTTCTTAATAAAGTTTTGATTAGTTTTTTGAGATGGATGAGATCGCGTGAATTACAGGAATTGTAAACATTTTATAAATATGTTTTTTTTACAACTTTTTGGTGTAAAATTTACAAGTTACAAGCAAAAATTGATCTGAAATTATGGTATGTGTGCATATAAATTAAACCTTCTTTCAGAGCACAGTTTTAGTTGCCCTGATCGTGACTGTCTGTCTCATAGTTTCTGGCAATGAAAAATTTGAATTTAAATTAGCCTAATAATCAATTTCGATTCAATTCGAATTTTCATTTATATTCACATAGCAAACAATTTCCCTCCATAAATATTGAAATAATATCGTTATATATGCTTGGTATTTCTTTTGCCGAATTTCGAAATTTAGTTCGAATTTTGTGCTATAAAAAAACTAAAGAATAAGTGAATTTCTGCAAAAATAACTAAAAATGTTAAAGTGATAATTTTGAACTTATTTGGTTTTGACTCCAAATTGATTATTAGGATAAGGTTCGTAACGTTATATTCAGAAAGAATCAGGCATGATTAATATTTCAAGGAAAAATGGGAAAATTAACTTCAAATTTAATTTTCAACATACAGAGCAGAACATAACAATGCTGTTTTCGGAAGCCACTACACTTACATAATCAGTGCTCGTGTGTATTATGCTTATCACCACGTGTGAGGCGGCTCTGTTGAATGTGATTGCATTTCTTATATAAATATAAACTTTTCGTGAAAATTCCATACGAGAATTGAAGCACTACCACTGATGTAATAAGTATACAGGTGGCCGCATAAGGACAACAGATACAACTTTATAACAAAAACTAGATAATGCTTGTCGAAGAAATATACTTGTATGACGTGGCTGGCTTATGCACAAAACTAACAGAGCAAAAAATAATCAGCTGGTGTTATGCTGTCCCCTGTATACTTATTACACCATGATCACTACTAAATTATTGTTAATCTGATCATAATCGGAACAAATTACCAGTGTTACCGTTGGCTTATTTTTCTTTATGTTCGTTTTTCTGATTTTTTTCTAATTAAGTCAAAGTCGGTTTGATTTTTATACTCTATTTTTAAAGCTTTAGGATTTGAAATTGATATATTATTTAGTTTCGAAATTAAGTTTATTGGATTTACACAAACTCAAGTATAAATATTTTTGTGGTTTGCCATTAAAAACCGATTTGTTTTGGTCTATTGACCTTGAAAATAGAATATTTTCATTTTTCGAAAATTCGCAATTAAATTCGAATTTTCAAAAAACAAAAACATTATAATATTTACTAGTATATCTTTTCAAAAATGAAGATAAAAATTTTCTTTTTTTATAAATAATTTTTTTTCGAAAATTTAGTAAAATATTATCATGGTATTAACTAAAAATGATGTCTAAAAATTTGTATTACACTTAACTTGTGAAATTCGAAATTAAGTTCGAAAATATTTTTGTGCTTCTTTAATGCAGAGCTGAATGTTTTTTACGTCAATTGTTGTTAAAAATAATAATTTTAATTACTACGAAAATTCGAATTTAAGTTCGAATTGAAGAAAGAAATATATAAATTAATTTTATTTGAAGTACGATAATTCGTTAATGATTTTTTTTGAGAAAAAAGCATGTGTATATCAAATCATCGTCCGTATCATGTACAGTATATGATATGGATGATGATAATTGTGTCTCATGAGGATAAAAATTGCATTTTTGTTAAATTTAAAATTCAGTTCGAATTTTCAATAATGAGTAATTCCATTTAGCCGGGTGTGACCACTTTACACATATTTTTTGTTCTAAATAAAGAGCATAAAATTTTTTACTTAAAGAAAGGTTGCGAGTCGCAAGGCCATTAAGCTTAAAGTCGTTGAATAACGGGTAGACACTGAAAGAACACGATTCCGGTTCAGAATTCTCATCAGAAAGCTGCGACGGGTGTGACCTTACAAATCTTAGTTTTAAAGAATTATGACTTTCAGCATAAATTCTGTAAAATTTTTACTATAACGTGCACAATAACTTTGGTATAGCTGTCTGTTCAAAGTGTTTTTAGCTGTATTACGTATTTACTGTTTGACAAAAAACAGTTTTCTCAACAAAAAACTATTTTTAACATGTGACGGGTGTGACCGACGGGTGCGACCTAATACGAAAATTTAAAAATTCGAAGAAATAAAACTTGTTATTGGTTTCATTAATATAAATAATATAAAAATAGATCATAAGAAAATATTAGCACATTAAATTATTTGCTATCCGTTCTATTATAGACCGCAGAATACTCTAGCTGAGTATATTTTTAAATTCAATAAAAAGCGAAAAAAGTATATTCTTTTCAGAGATAAGGGCTTATATTAATAACGAGAAAGGGAAGAAAAGAAAATCTGAAATAAATATTAAACATACAAAGAGGGATAGCAAAATGTTTCGTGGATGATCATTTAAAAGTGCCTCAAATTGCTTAAAAAATATTAACTAATGAATTTGTTATTTTTTCTATAATTGTAATGCTCTAAAAAACATCAATTGAAAGATTTTTTTTTTAAATAAGAAAATTAGTTTTTCCTTGCATAGGGCCGTTTTACGTGGAATCACTCTAATATCTACAAAAAAACGTAAAAAAATAACATAAAACGTAATTAATTTAAATTTGTACAACGCGACATCTGTTCGGTCACTTTTTGAGAAAACTTGTAAGTTTTTTTTGTTTATTTAATTTAATCCATTTTGCATTATTTTGAAAATAATTTAAATATTTCCCAAAATTCTTAATGATTCCAAAGAAAGCAGCCTCAATTTATTTGTAAACTCTAAAATTAATCATTTACATATAAGCCATAAAAACAAAAGCTAACGTGGAACATTTCAAATAATTTTTATCTGTTCTAACACAAAATAAAGTGAAATTTCGATATACTCGTACATACTTATTATGTAGTACATACATATGTACATATGTACTATCTGATTCAAACATTGGGAATTTCCAAAACAAACATGGTTTTAAGAAACAATTAACAACGTCAATTTAACAAATGAAATGATAAATGAAATTTGTCTGGTAATTTTGTATGCTCCTCCTAATAAAATGTATAAAAAAACCAATTCGCATAAAAATAAACCCATTTTTTACATAAAGTAGTTAAATTAGCAAATAAAATTAAAATTTTAAAGACATCTGTCTCTATTAAGGTTTAAACAACTTGCATGCTGTTGTACTTCTCATTTGGATTTGCAAGAGAAAAGTTAAAAAACCTCCACGATTTATTTGGCTTTTATATAGCCAATTAAACTAAATACAACAAAAAGATTATAGACAAAAACTGGAACAAAATTGGATTTGAACTACAAAAATATTGTGTTAAGAAGAAATCAAGATCGAAAGAGGAAAAAAAAACTTAAATTGGAACAAAGGTAAAGAGATCCGGGAGCTTAAAAAGATATTAAAACATTGTTGGCTTGATCACCAAAAGCAGCAGCAAAAAAAAAACAAAGAACTCTGCACGTACGCAAATGTAAAATAAGACAAAAAAAAATAATACAATTCGGACAGAGCTGTAAAATAATGTAAGCGTACAATTTGTTGTTTTCGTTCAATTTTGTTGTTCAAATTGAACTACTGTGTAAAAAAAAAGTATTTTTAAATTTTCCGGAAACAATATTTTTCAGATTTTTATTTTTAACTTTCCACTATTACGTAATAGGAAGTTACTGACTTTCTGATTAGATCCTAGGAAACTATTCGGACTATTTGTACGATATGTATGGGTGTAAGCCTCTCATAAATACTGAGCTACTGAATCGATCGAAAAAAATTTAGCATGCTAAAGATTTTTACTTACCTTAGACATTGTTCATTGTCGTACCTAAAGCACACATTAGTCCCTACAGTTCCCTTATACATATTATCAAAATTACTCTAATATCTTTCAATTTAAAGGAGGGCTAGAGTGTTTCTGTGGTGGCTTAAACCCCCCCCCCCCCCTCCTCCAAAAAAGGGCCTAGCTACGCCAATGTCATCGTCTGAATATTCAGACTTGATAGACAATTTTCGCAAATAATTTGTTAATTTCAACAAAACGCGAGCGGACTATTGTAGCATATGGTATAAAGCTCAAGTGGTGAACATTTCACTCAAATCGTATAAGATTTGGGTTGAAATTTTTTTAAAATTTACCAAAATGAAGCAAAATAAATTATGTAAAGTGCGACTTTGGCTCGCACACGAAGAGTTCCGTACGAATACAGATATGTATATCCCTGTTCGTTTTTGCCCCTTTTTTCATTATGGCAGTTCTTTCGTTGTGCTTTTTTGTTTAATTTAATATTTTTATTTTTTAAGTATTTTTTGCTGCTTTTGGCGATTTTTATTTTGGTTTTGGCGCTTTTTTAATTTTAGTGATTTTTTTCTGGCGATTTTTCGTTTTTTGCAATTTTTTGTGTTTTTTTGCCGATTTTTTTAGTTTTGGCGTTTTTTTCGGTTTTGACGTTTTCTTCCGTTTTTTTCACTTTTTGACGATATTTTTTGTTTTAGCGATTTATTTTAGTTGTGGCGATATTTTTCAGTTTTGACGCTTTTTTCCGTTTTTGGGATTTTTTCGGTTTTGGGTGATTTTTTTTAGTTTTAGCGATTTTTTTTGGTAAGATACTTTTTTCGTTCTGGCGATTTTTTTAGTTTTTTTTTGCGATTTTTGGTATTTTGCAATTTTGTTTTTTTTTGCGATTTCTTTTAGTTTTGGGGTTTTTTTAGTTTTGGCGTTTTTTCGGTTTTGACACTTTCTTCCGTTTTTTCACTTTTTGACGATATTTTTAGTTTTAGCGATTTATTTTAGTTGTGGCGATATTTTTCAGTTTTGACGCTTTTTTCCATTTTGAGAATTTTTTCGGTTTTCGGTGATTTTTTTTAGTTTTAGCGATGTTTTTTGGTAAGATACTTTTTTCGTTCTGGCGATTTTTTTAGTTTTTTTTTGCGATTTTTGGTATTTTGCAATTTTGTTTGTTTTTTTTTTGGCGATTTCTTTTAGTTTTGGCGTTTTTTTAGTTTTGGCGTATTTTTCGGCTTTGGGGAATTTTTCGGTTTATGGTGATATTTTAGTTTTAGCCACTTTTTGGGTTTTGACACTTTTTTCGTTCTGGCGATTTTTCGGTTTTTGGCGATTTTATTTTCGTTTTGGTTATTTTTTTTAATTTTTGTCGATTTTTTTCGTTTTTGATGATATTTTTAGTTTTAGCGTTTTTTTAGTTTTAGTGCTTTTTTCGTTTTGACGACTTTTTTCGTTCTTTTTAGTTTTTTTGCGATCTTTTTAGTTTTGAGGTTTTTTGTGTTATTTTCTTTAAGCGCTTTTTTTCGTTTTAGCTTTTTTTTCGTTTTGAAATTTTTTTTGATTTTTGATTTTTGATTTTTTTAGGTATAGCGCTTTATAAAATTTCAAGATTTTACCTCTTACGGTTTCTAAAATACAGCAAATTGTCTAAATTACATAGCCAAAATTACATTAACTTATAGAATACCCCTTAAATTTTTACTGTGTTAAATATCGGTGTTAATTGGTGTGGTCTATTCTGCAGACTACACCAATTAACACTAACCTTGAAAATTCAAAGTGTCTATATATAAGTGTCTGCATATTACATTAGTATTTCAACATTTTTCGTTTCTCGCTTTAGAGCACCCTTTAATTTTTAACTGTCATATATTTGTTGTTGTAGCGGCAAAAGCTTTATATATTATGTGAAAATTTCTGGTCCGTAGCTCTTACGGTTCCCGAGAAAACAGACTGTGACAGATAGATAGACAGACAGACAGACGGACAGACAGACAGACGACAGCGTTGCGAAAACAATTGGGTTCCTTTACACTTTTGGTGTACGGAACCCTAAAAAAGGGCAGCTTTCAGCCTTACAGCTCTCCAATTCCGCTCAAATTTTTACCTCCACCCAAAATTTTAACTTTGACCACTAGAGGTCGCACGTTATAGTTATTCGAATCGGGACAGCATTTTTACCTACGCTAAATGAAATATCACTTTATGTTAATTGACATTAACTTTGGCAAATTAAAAAAAAATTTTAATTTTACCTAATGGGGCACGTCCGAGAGTTACCCGATTTGGGAAAAATTTGTACCACGTGACTTTTAGCCCAATTATCATAATACCCATAGCTATATGTATGTGGGTGTGTGTACATATGTTAACCTCTCATAAATTAAGAATCGCTTACCGATCTTAATAATATTTACATTCTAAAGAAATTAACTTCGCTTAGATTTCGGAGATAATGAAGTGATTCAGTTTGGTAGATTTTGGCAATTATGAATTTTCCTGGGGAGTTTTTTCTCTTCCCATTGATTTGTAGCCGGCGAAAAATCCTCCTATTCTAAAAAGCTGGGGAATAAACAAATATGGGAGAGGGAAAAATCTGGATCAGCTGTTTAGTGTTTACATTTTATTCTGCACTAACGCAAGAGTTCAGTAATAGAAATTAATAAAAATTTGATGTTTTCATTGATAATAAGATTGTGTGTTAATATAAATATTTGTTTTTGCTTAAATAAAAAGTAAAATGTACAGTGTAGTCACTCAGATGCTCTCGGAAGAACTTTATGCGGAGGAAGTGAAGCGAAAACTGGGCCAAGGCCAGGGCAATGATTGTGTGTAAAAAGGAAATTGTAAATTTTTTAAACCGCAGCAAATCTGCCATTTTCCTATTATGTGAACTTAGAGGATGCGCGCAGTGTGTTTTAAAACTTTATTCCGAAGGCATGTTTTTGAAGCGCATATTTGCACGGCTTGGATAAAAATGCCTAAAACAAGAGAGAAATATAACATTCCGGTGTTTATTTAAACTTGCTGTCCTAAGTAAATGCTCATACAATTGTTTCACAACATTTTTTAATTTGAATTTAAAATTTTTGCATTGGTTCCCTTCAAAATCTTTGGGAAAAAAACTCACAAGAATTTCTCCCTCTCCCTCATACATGCAATTTATACGGTGATTTTTTCACTTGTCTTTAAATCACGTCTTATTTTGTGTGAGAGTGAGCGGAGTAGAAAAAAAGACAAGATTTCTGTTTTCGAGATTTTTTTTCATATATTTCTTTAGTTCCATTTGCATTTTCTCTCTCTTATGTGATTGTGTCAGGGTCTTTGTTATTATGAACGAGTAAATAAAGCAAATTTTGAGAGTAACGTACAAAAAAGACATGAAATGAAAAATCATTGTATAAATGCAAAAAGTTTTTGATAGCAACTTTAAAAGAGAATAAAAAAAAGACATGTCTTAAAAATCTTTGGCATTTTTTTGCCGGGGGAAATTGTAATTTAGAATAGGAGGAATGGGAAAGGGAAAATTTTTCCGGGAAGATTTTATTTAGAATAGGGGAACAGGGAATAGGGAAAAAAACTCCCGGGGAATAGTTATTCATAATTAGGTTGATTGTTGACGAACAATTTTGAAAAACGCCTTTTTTTATAACTTCAAAAGTTCTTGTTAGATCGATTTTCAGGATTCACTTACTTCTTGGCGTCGAATGTCGCCAATTTGATCTAAATCGGTAAAATGGTGCCAGAGATTGTTATTGTTATGGAAAAATTAGTTTTTTTTATTACTCGTCGATTTCAGCACTTTTGTATACAAACGGAATGACAAACTTTCCACCAATTGATTGCTAGGGTTTTTTTTAAGTATTGTTATATAAGTTAGACTTCTCATTTACTTAAAAGAGCATTTGTTATAAAGATATTTTTAATTTTCTAATAAATATTAAGTTTGGTTGGCGACTTAACTGAATATAATGTCAGTTTTTCGGCGAACTTAGTTAAATATTTTTTTTACGTTTTCAAGTTTTCTTTTTCAAATTCGGTGAAGGAATGAAAAATTAGATTCGAAGTTTTGTGAAATTAAATTATTAACAATTAAAAAATATTTTTTAACATTTCAAAGAACTAATTCTTTTAATTATTTTAAGGCAATGTACAGAAACAGTAACGACTATAACAATTTTTGCATGTACCAATTACTATTTAATTATATGCTCCAACACTAGATTAAAAAAAATTTTTTTTAATGAAACGGTCGTGATGGTTTCACAACAGAACTTTGTGGAACAAAAATAAAATGATCAAAAATAAAAACGCATTGGAATTCCAAAACGGAACAGTTAAACTTACAACCAACTAAAATATTGCATAGCAAATGAGATCGTAATGAAATAAATAAATGTAAAACAAAAACAAAGTTTAATTACACTGTACAACGAAAAAAAAAAACAACATGGTTCTAACGATTGATTCTGGCAGAGAGGGTAACAAAAAATATACATACATGTATATCGGCGTTTTGAAAGCTTATATATGGGAGTTATTTTAGGGGGAGTTAAACTCCCCGCTCTTGCACATAGTTATACTGACTAGGCGCGGAAAATCTTGTAAGCCTTACGTTTGAGATATTAGATGTGCTTCGCACTTTTCTGGAACATTTCAACCTTCTAAATCTTCATTGTATGAGTGTTTTTGTAACTTTCTTAAAAATGATGCCAAAAACTCTCCTTCAGCGGCAATATAGCGGGCTGAAATATTCCAAAACTAGGAGCATGAGACTCGAAGTAGCGCATAACAGCCGGTTCGTACAATTCTCAAAACTCTATATCTCATTAAAAAGGCTTAGTGCTATATAATATTACCAAATTTAGAAACATTAAAATATTTTTCTTTTCTGCTTCACGTACTCTCTAAAACATTACTTAAAATTTAGGATCATATATTGTCTAAATTTATGTTGAAAATTTCTTCTTGTCTAAAGTTACATCGATTTTGTAGTTATTTTATTAAAGAAAAAACCTTTTTCAAATTAAACATATTTAGTCCAAGTGGAAAAATGTAATATAAAGTATAATACGGCTATGGCTGAATGGTAGATAGGTCAGATTAATAGTCAGGAGGTCGCGGCTCAAACCTGCACGCAGCCAATCGTTTTTTTTAGTAAAAACATTTTGTTGAAAAATAATGCGTGTGTAATTTTAGGTCGATAATAATCGGTAAAGTGTTGCTGACTATTATCGACCTAATTTTCAACAAAAGTGTTTTAGAGTGTATAATGTCCCACACATTAAATCACTTATGTATTATATTACTAGACTTACGAATGGTTGGTTATATCCGTCTTTATTATTCTTACCTGAAAAAAAAATAAAAATAAAAGTTATTATTCAAAGTGCATTATTATTTGAAGTGTGTTGGTTTTATTGAGAGTTATTACTCAGGGTTCAAATATTATCTTAAATTTTTGGAAAGAGACAAATTCTAATCTTTAATTTAATTAAAAAAATTTTGAATTGAATCGGTTAAGTGAAAATTCTTAAAAACCTAACGACCCGAATCAGTTCATTATATCACGGAATCTAAGTAAGGTCAATGTCTTTAGAGTGCTATAAATATGGTTCCGATCGGTTAAGCCATTCGTGAGTTATGAGAGGTTTACATAAACATATACACACACATTCATACACACGTCCACACGGACATTATCGTAGAAATGATCAGAATAGATTCCCATGGGCTCAAAACGTCGAGGGTGAAATCAGTAACCTCCTATTTTTGATAGTGGGAAGTTAAAAATCAGTACGTGATAGAAAAAAAAAACTAAAACCGGATTTAAATTTTCCGCATTAAGCTCTTTATATTCCAAATATTTTTATTTAAAGGTGCGTGGAACTTTTTTTTGCAGCCCAGTGTTATTAAAGGAGTTCGCTGCAGTTTTGATAAATGTTGTTTAAAATCATTGTTTAGTGTGAAAATAAAATTTTTTTTTGCCGAATTCGGTCCGAGCTCGATCAGAAAGTCTTCGTATCCCAAGTCGATCAGAAAACGTATCAAAAATCACTGAAAACTTTACCTAAATGCTTGACAGAATCTTGTACGAATTCTGAAGAATTTGCGCAAACCGCAAAAACGAGCAGCGATGCGCTCGTACTCTGCATTTAGCACAATAGTTGGAAATTTTCTGACACGATGTTTGTGCACATTTTCTGAAATATTATACGATTAATATCACACAGAAAAAATTATCACCAAAACATTTTCAAACAAAAGTTTGTCTAAAAATAAATTTAATTTTCAGTAAATGTTCTTTACATAATCAATGAATTGTTTGTTTGGCTTTTATTTAGGACGCAAACAACAAAAAAAAAACAAGAAAAACTGTGACATAAAAAAAACAATGCCGATGACGACATACAGAAAAATAACAACAACAACAATGATAGCAAAAGGAATGCAATTGTACTAAGTTTGTTTACTGAAGATTTTTGAGTGAATCAATTAGTTAATGTCGTTGCATTAATTCTCATTCATTTTTCTAGACTCTTTAGATAAACATTCAGACTTAAACACATTTAACAAAGTGAAATTTCATAAATATTTAATGGATGATGATGACCCGGACAAAAATTTTGTTTGATGGATTACAAAAAATCAAGTAAATATTTTTGTTTGATTAAGCAAACTATTTCGTTTAATATTTGCTAGTATTTTTAGACTAATTGTTTTATAAGCTGAGACAAAAATATTGTTTGATATTTTTCAGAAAATCCAGTAAATCTTTTTGTCTGATTTAGTAAATTCTTTTGTTTGCAATTTGTAAAAATTTTTACGCAAATTATTTTTATAGATTTAAACAATTTGTTCACTGAAAAGAACACGTTTTTTTTTCGATGAAATTGTTGAGATATTTTTGTCTATATTTACAAATTTGCTTGTAGGTCCGTTCCAAGACAAAATATTTACGATTGCAGTGAATTCCTTTTCAGAAAATGAAATTTAGTTTAGTCTGCACATTATCTAAAAGTAATTTTATTTCCTTTAAGATATTTAACAGAATACTCTGCACATCTTCTAACGACTTTTATACGTCGCTTTAGCACATTGTCTGATTTTAGTTTTGGTAATAATTCTCATTTATCTCTTGCGAGTTTGTGCATAAATGTGTGATTTCTTAAACTTATGATATATGTTGAAAGTTATTATTTCGACTTAAGTTCTATTTAGATAAGTTAAAATTTTCATTGAGAAAAAATTATTAGAATAATCGGAATAGCAGAGCGCATCAGTACTGATTTGGAGACCGTTTCGCCTTGTCATCAGCGTTCTTTGTTCATTTTCGTTGGTTATGTACTCGTGCATAAGTATAAAATTGTTCATGCACATTTTACTACAAAAATAGAACTTACATAAAATTATCTATACCAGTGGTGGCCATTCTTTCAGTTTCCTATACTCACGAGTATAGGCTGTGTTGTTTTACCATCAACCCACGTACACTGTGTGTGAGACACACAGCCTATCTATTTAGCGGCGAAGCACAATACACAAACAATTCTTTGTTATTGTGTATGTATGTATGTATGGCCACCACTGATATATACAAAAGAAATTTTATTTTACCTTGTACTCATAAATTTCAAAAAGTTTTCACACATGAAAACACCCACTACATATGAAAATTATTTATTCTAGACATTTGATATTTTTGCAAATGAAAATGTCAAAGAAAAACATAAGCAAAAAAAAAAAACTAAAACACTAACTTTTAATTTAAACAGAAATAACAACAGACTGAAATGACAAGAACTAGCATGTAAGAGCGTACAGAGGAAACCATGATCTTTTCATAGTACATACATATGGGTATTTCCACAGGAAAGTCTACTTTCCGTCACGTTCGACCCCAAGCAATTATGCTGATTTTTTCAAAGCAACGTAAGTTTTTTTATACTTCTTCACATGTTTGTGTAGTCCCTAAGTAGCTCTACAGTTAGTAAAATTTTAGGAAAAATTGAACCAAATGGTTCTGAAAAACAAGCTTACTTTCTTGCTGTCGAACGTGACAGAAAGTGGACTTTCCTGTGGAAATGCCCATATGTACTTATATCAAGAAAAAAATAAATGAAATACATAATTACAAATATCATTTTAAAAAAAAAGTCTTTGAAAAACCAACTTTATCACACGGCTTATGACAACTGGGTGAAAAAAATGCTAAAAACGATCTGGAAATTGCAAAATTTGCAAATGCATGTCAAGATTGCACCAAGAGCAAGCAACAACAAAATACATAATACGAGAAATAATACACAAAAAAAAGTGCAGTTAAAATGAAACTGAAAACTGGTTATAAAAATTGTGGAGGACTAAAGAACAAATACAACAAACATTATCATTTTACACACCCAACAACATAAATTAAAAAAAATTTTACAACTATAAAACAAACAATGACAATGAATTATACTAACATATGAATGAGTGTGTTTGTGTGTGTTTATTTATACAAAATAGTCTTTGAATTTATGAATTTATAAAATGCTTACCGTTATGAGTTTTTCAATCTCTCTGGTTTTATTATTCTATACATAGTTAGGGTTGCCATCCCTCCTCTTTTCCTCTTTTTACAGCGTCCGGGGTGGTCCTACTTCTTTTTAAGCAATTGTCCGCAGTTGTCCTACTTTTTACACTTAAGTTTTTTTTGAAGCTTAATTTTCTGCTTAATAACAAGTAAGAGGAATTTTATATAACAACGAGTTATAGCACAAGGTTATCTACCTCGAATAAAATGCAAAGAGGAACTTAAAACTGAAGACTACAAAGTCATTTAATAAAACTACTCGAAAGGGATCATAGATCGAAATCGCAAAAATCTAATTCTAAGTAAAACATACTATTTTTCCAAACTTCTTTTAGAAACTCTATAGAAATTTACTCGTTTTTTGGGGTGGAAATACTTGGGGTGGGGCACTGTGAGGCAGTTTAATTTACCTCAATATTGCAGTGATCAGGAAATCAGCATAGTCTAACATGATATTTGTCCATAAGCAATTTCAAGGCTCTCCTGCAGTCAATAAATAGTTTCGATTTGACATTGTGTCCCTTCAAAGTTTTTAGCGCCGCCTAACTGTCAGCGTATAAGGTTACCTCCTCGCCTTCAGCCACATTTCCGGCCAATAGTTCCGCGGCCTTGAGGCTCCTCAACGATCGAAAACGTTACATTCATTCGATAGTCTGAAAGAATTACGAATGCCGGTCCCCAAGATATAAACACCAGCGCCCGTGCCTATCGCCATTTTTAACCCATCTATAAAGATCGCGCAACTTTTATAGAGCTTATCAGATTTGACCCAAATGTCCCTATCCGGAACTACCAGTGATGCTTTCCTACTAAAATAAATTTCAACGACTTTATAGTCCATGAGACCAGGGGTTACGAAGACCCGCCCGCTCAAAACTGATCTCATTCAAGATTGCTGTTTGACTTGTTAATACTGTCCTCACCAAACCTGCCTCTAAGAGTCTATAGAGACTCTTTGACGTCCGAGGCATCCGAGGCATCCTGGGCATCCTGATGGGCGCCAGAGAGGCATACCTCTGAAACTTAGCAAGTAATTTCCTATGACTCTCCTTCCTCAATGCCACACAACGATAGGAAATAACCGGCCTGACGACTGATATATAAATCCAGTTTACCACATTCGATTGCAGACCCCAGCTCCTTCCAGTGGAGTTTCTGCCTGCGTATGGGTATTGTGAACAACCACTTTAGAGCTTTAATGCCTTTGAAGACTTTTAGTAAAATTTTATGACCAATATTTTTGTATGATATTTCATTATACTAAATCACGCTTGAAGGAAAGTATTTTGTCCTTTTCCAAAAAAAAAAAAATAAGGACCCAAAAGACTTATACAGTGGAGCGTTAGAGAGCTAAAATGTTCTTACACAAATATTCTTCGTGGAGTTTTTCATAAAAATGCTAAGGACATCTTATATCTCAAGCGTAAGGATTTCAAGATTTCCCATGTCTATTCACTATAACAATGCAAAAAAAAGGAGGGAACTTTAACTCCAACTGAAATTAGTCCGAGATATTAAATTCTAAATCGCCGATGCATGTATACTTTTTTTGGTGCCCTCTAGCAGAATCAGTTGTTAGAACTTTGTCAACTTTTTTGTGTTGTACAGTGTTATTTGCCACAATTTATGACGCACTAATTAATACTTTAATTTGGAGCAAATATATGAATTTGTTTAACAATTAATATGTATATTAATATGATTGCATATCGATAAATTACACAAATTATTTATAGCAACAAAAACGACAACGAAAATTATAAGAAAATATTTTGTACTGGAAATTTAAAATGAGTGTCAAAAATGTTTGTTGCTTAAGTCTTTTGTTTCATTTCGCTTTGAATTGAATGAAATTTCAACGAAAAATTAAACATAAATCAAATGTAAATTAATTTTCAAATTACACCAAAAAACAAGAACAACCAGATAACTTTTCAAAAAAAAAAATTATAATAATAATAATGGAACAAAATACACTGACATTGAAATACGAGTAAAATATATTTCATTAAGAATTTACTCATATTTAACGATCTTTTTTATTCATTCTTTTTATTAAAATTTTAATTTTTGATATGCAAATTTGAAGCGCATGTAATAAAATGTTTATTATGATGTTCTCAAATCTATGCATAATAGCCACATTAAAAAAAAAAATATGTAATAAAAAGAAAAATTCAAATATTTTATGGTGTGTGAATTTTATTAGTTTTAGTTTTTTTCTACTTTGTAAAGATTTTATTCTCATCATTAAGAATTTTATTTCAGCTTTAAGATTTTATGCGAATTTTGCTCTTTGTCTACGACAAACACAGAAAAAAAATGAAACTTCCAAAACATGAGTAAAACTTGTGAATTGGCACATTGCATGTCGAAGAAACAAGAATTTTTGTATAATTTTTCAATGAAAATAAATACACAACAATTTTAAAAATTGATATTAAAAAAATAAAATAAAAAGAAACAATAAAACTAAAAGATTGTTTTTTTAGCAGGGAGAGGAACGGGTAAATAAAGCCATTGTTTGATGTTTTGTTCTCAAGTTAAATTTTAAGCCGTAATAATTAAAGAATAAAATCTCATAACTTTTGATGGCATTCAACTTTAATTTCACTGTACAACACAAAAAAAAATAACATTGTTCTAAAGACTGATTCTCGCAAAAGAAACATAAAAAATATACGTCTATCGGCGTTTTGAAAGTTTAGCTGTGAAACTCATTTCAGGAGCTAAAGTTCTCGCCCCAAAAGGGAGGATCTTAAAATATATCCCGGATGTAAACTTTCAAAGCGGCGATACACGTACATATTTTGGTGCCCTCTACCGAATTAGTCGGTAGAACATTGTTGTTTTGAAGAAAAAAAAAATAATTTTATTGTACAGTGTTATTATAGGAGGGTACCTTAACGGAGGAGCTTCAAATTTATCTGGTTACTTGTGTGTTAGATTCAAAACAAATAGATATTTTTTTTTATATTTCTTGTTTCATTGGTTTTTAGGGTTCCGTACACCAAAAGTGTAAAGTGACCCTATAGTCTGTCTGTCTGTCTGTCACAGGCTGTTTTCTCGGGAACCGTAAGAGCTACAGACCTGAAATTTTCACAGAATATGTAAAACTTTGGCCGCTACAAATATATGCCAGCAAAAAATTAAAGGGTGTTCTAAAGCGAGCAACGGAAATTTTGAAATACTAATGTAATATCTAGACATTTATATATAGACACTTTAAATTTCCAAAGTACACCACATAACACTGATATTTAAAATAATAAAAATTAAAGGGTGTTCTATCAGTTAATGTAATTTTGACTATGTAATTTAGACAATTTGCTGTATCTTGGAAACCGTAAGTGGTAAAATCTTAAAATTTAAAAAAACGCTAAAACTAAAAAATTCCAAAATTAAAAAAATTTCAAAACGAAAAATCACCAAAATTAAAAAAGCGCTTAAAATGCGCCACAACTAAAAAAAATCGCTGAAACGCTCAAAATCACCAAAACTAAAAAGATCGGCAAAAAAACTAAAAAAACCCAAAAAACGAAAAAAGTCGTCAATATGAAACAAAGCCTAAAAATCGCTACAACTAAAAATATCGTCAAAAACGAAAAAAAAATTGCCAAAAAAATTGGAAAAAAAATCACCAAAAGAAAAAAAATTGCCTAAACAAAAAAAAAAATCATTAAAACTAAAAAAAAAAACGAAAAACCGAAAAATAGCCAAAACGAAAAAAAGTATCAAAACAAAAAAAAATCGCTAAAGCTAAAAAATTACTAAAAACCGAAAAAAGCGTTAAAACTAAATATATCGTCAAAAAGCGAAAAAACGTTAAAACAAAAAAAAATACGGAAAAACGAAAAAATCACGAAAACTACAAAAATGGCCAAAAAAAACCAAAAAAATTTTTAAAAGCGAACAATCGTAAAAATACCAAAATGAAAAAAGCGCCAAAGCCAAAAAAAAATCGCTAAATCAACAAATATAATTAAAAAATAAAAAAACTCAAATTAAACGAAAAAGCGAAATAAAAAAATTGCGAAAATGAAATAAGGGCAAAAACGAAAAGGGATATATGTGTATTCGTACGGAGCTAAAGTCGCACTTTACTTAATTTTTAATATTATTTCTTCGACACCTTCACTGTAGGCAATATACTTCCTTTGCAACAAATACATCATCATCTTATACGAAAGAAAAAATTTAGTTTTTTTTTAATATTTTTTCTGCCTATAAAATAATATCTCACTGCCATATAATAAACTTTTTTAAGCGTTTTGAGATGTAGTTTTACGCATTGCGTTATTTACAAAAACAGAAAATAAATGCAAAAAAAAATCGTAAATAAAAGTAAACATATCAGTTTCGTTTCGCATTCCCAAAAAATAGAGCAAATTGCCATTCGTGACTTTTCTGTTTAATATTAAATATAACTATCAAATAAGCCAATGAAATGATGAGGCGTATAAATTAATCAAAACATTGAAATTGAAATGTTAATTGAAAAATTTGTAGATTTAGCTTTATAAATTTGCCAAGAATTTTTCATTCGTTACTTGATTATTTAATCCTAAAATACAGGCCAGTCTTGAATAAAAGTAAAATTTTTTTGAATATTTTAATCTTAATAATTTGAGTCGTAAGCAATTCAATTATATTAGACCATTTGCTTACAATTTGTTTGCAAAGAAAAAGAAACATATATAAAATTTGTAGTTCGTGACTTGTCAGTTTGTATGAATTTTGTTGTGGTAGTTTCTAATATCTGAATTCCATGTTTTTGTTATTGTTTGGGTATTGAAAGGAGAAAAAAGCAAGCGAAATGTAAAGGAAATTACTCTTAAAACAACTTATTTTATTTATTAATTTCTTGGCTTTGATTTAAAGGAGTTTGAAGTAATTAAAACGAGTTGAAATAATATCGTTCGTATCGTGAGGTAACGAATGACTAAAATGTTATGGTAAAAGAAATATATATTTATTTAGGAGACCGTTATATTTCTATAATCTAAAAACAATTGCTTGTTTATTAAATATTTTAAAATTTATAACTCAATTTTTGTACGATGTTAAATAAATTTTCCTCTTGTGTACAAAATACGAAATGCTACGAAAAACTTACAATTGAAACGATATGAGCTGGAGAGTTCTAACCCATTAAGAGAAATAATACAGAAAAATGCCTCTTAACCCCCCTCCCCCGCCCTCTCCTCGCAGTCCTGCTTTTTAAAATACATATGACCTATGTATCGGTTTGTGGCTAACGGTATGTTCACACTTGGCAAATATTTGCCGAAAAAAACGTGACCAACAGAAAAGCTAAAATTGCACTTCCTTTAATTCCAATATATTTTTAAATATGGGTTCACAATTATTTAAAATAATATAAAAATGACTTTTTGCACCATAATTAACTTTATTTTGTGATATAAAAACCAAGTTAATTCACACTAACCCTTAGCAAAAGTAGTGGTTATGTTTTTTTGGGCATATATTTGGCAAGTGTAAACGTACCTTAAAGCGTAAAAAACAAACTTACTTTCGCATTTATAATATTAGTAAGCATAGTTAGCAGAAGCACCTTCAGCTATCACTGCCACGAACCACTTAGCCGAGTCATAACATATATAGCAAAGACACAAACCATATTGGATATTCCCAAAAACTAGGGGCAGAATCCTAGGAGTTCCCCAGCAGTTCTCCGGAGGAGCCATATCATTTTCAAGAATTGATATAATTAGCAGAGACACAAACCAGTTAGCAAAGACACAACCCCTATTGGGGATTACCTAAAACGATGTCAAAATCCCCGGTACTTCCCCGAAAATTACGGTAGCACTGGAAATCTTAAAAATCCGCAGCGGCAAACCGTTATGCTATGTAGTTGTTACCAGTATTTCTGACCAGTATTAGCGGCCAGTATATTTTTATTTAAAAAAATTTTTGTTTTGCAGCCCAAAAGCATTGATTTTTGTTATTCAAAGCATTGATGTGCATGGCGCGTCATAAGAAACTAAAGTTCCAAAAAATTATAATATCTAATATTATTCAAAAATTTGATTTGTGAAATAAGAGAGGCAAATGTAAATATTCTATAACCGTTATAACTTTAATTTCGGTTTTGGAAAAATCAATACTTCCTTATAATGTGGAAAATCAACAGCATGCATTACGGACACGCCATTTTGTATGAAGAGAGTATAAACAGTATTTTCGTTCTTCGTTTTTAGCAAATAATGGACAGTCTTATAAAAAAACGTATGTAAATATATGTATAATCTAATAAATCATGCTAAAGCAGTTTTCATTTTAAAATTTATGCGTTTAAGTCTGAAATTTCTTATTTCGGCTTTTTAGTTCAAAATTTGAATTAATGTAAATTCAAATTATTTTTATTAATAGTTGTGTGTTGGAATATTCAAATCAGATTAGCAGAACGGATCAGTACTACTGATTTCGACAGGTCGCTACACCTTCAGCCTTCTTGTTCACTTTTACCACTTATGAAGGTGGATGCGTCTTATGCGTTAATTTATGAAATATTTTACTATATTTTCAACAGACACGAAAAAAAGCATTTGAAATGAGAATCAGCCATGTAAATATTCAGTCAGTTCGAAAATATAACCACATATGTATGTTTATTTCATTTTACATTATAAATTAGTTTTCTATGTAAACATTTGTGTTTTTCTTGTTTAACATTCACAAGTAAAGTGCACTTGTTATTAAAAATAATCTCTTATTAGATTACGCTTTTTTCCCACTTTTGCTTTAATTTTGTTACATTTCATTGTTTTTTCTGGCCGCCTACCTGTCCGTCCATTTGTTTATATTTGTTATTTTCACCAACTGCTAAAATATTAGAGATTATAATTGAGTTTGTGTACATACATATTTATTTATTTCATTATTTAGCTTGTTTCATTGTGTGTTTTCTCAAGTTATTATGAAATTATTTGAAAATTATGTCAAGGTCAAATTTGCATCAACATGTTGAAAAAAAAAACAAACAATAACAAAGAAATAGCGGGAGAACGTGTTGCTTTTGTTTATGAAAGTATGTATGAATGATTGTGTGTAAATAAGTAAATCTGAGTGATTGAACTCTCTTCTCCATTGTAGACACCTTATGAGCACGATTACATACATACACACATCTGTTTGTATCCAATTATTCATATACATATGTATACAAACATACATACATATTATAAAGTGTCGTTTGGAGTAAATAGAGTGGTCGTGCTGTATTATATTTCAAAGTGTAAATAGCCGACATCTACAGGTGTATTTTTTTACATTGATATCCCCATTTTTCGCTATTGTTGTGTATTGTTGTTGCTACTTTTTATAAGTAGGTACTTTTTGTGTGTTTGTGTGTTTTTATCAATGTCTACCGGCTTTTATTTTCGCCATATTTTTGCTTCGTAGTCTTTTGTATACAAATATTTACATTCGTATTAAAAGTTGTCCTCTATTTAAGTACATATCTATGTATCTATATGCAAATATGTATGTAAACCACTAAACATTTATTTTGCAATTATTATGTGAATGAGAAATGAATTTAAGTATGTATTTAGAGTACCCTGTTGGAAAATCCCTCGTCAACTACAAAAATAATCAACTTTTAGTTAACTTTTCTTACACTAACTGAAAGCTAACTACAATGCAATCCAGGACTGACCCAAAATCAATTCTTAAGTTGAGTATATAGTCGGATTTGGTGAGAGCCAACAGCTCCTTTCAGGTTTATATTAACTTTTTGCTGTTATTATTTTAAAATTTAAATGGTACCTTAGCTGGGTGGTCAGCTCGTTGATTTTAAAACGTGTCATACATAGTTCGAACCCCAGCAACATCTTTTTGCAAATGTAATTACAACCAGGTGACTTAAATAAAGACAACTTTAAGTTACTTGAAAAGTAGTGCAGAGTGGGACAATTGACTACCGCCTAGGACATCGCAATGTTAAAATAATTAGCTGTTTCCACTGGAAAGTAGTTCAAGTGTCAGCCAGCACTAGTTGCGAAATAGTTAGCTTAAAGTTAGTTTTAAGTAAACTTAGTTTCCGACAGGGTAGTATCATTTATACTCACTCTGCTTCAATGCATGCCCAAAAGCCAGGGATTCCCCAAACTATTACATACATACATACACACATATTCATGATTGATTTGACTATGTATATACGTACATACATGTATGTAAATACATGTACGAGTATGTATGTACATAAAATGATTTCGACCGGCTAATCAATTTCAGTGTTAATTCATAATTAAATCAATAAGACTATAACAAATATTTAAATATCAATCATGTATTAAGGGCGACCATTAAGATGAATCAGTGAATATATATATGTACATATTTACTTATGTATATTTTTTTAAATGCCATCAAACCATCATAAAGTTTTTAATGTGCAAAAAGTTTTTAATTTGGCGCTTGTTAGCCTTGGAAATTAAAAAATTTTACCATAAAGTTCATTTCTCATACAATATTTCTATTAATTTTTTAATTATTTGGAAAATCACAAACTTATTTTAATATGTCTGTACCCAGCAGCTAAAGTTACAACTAGTAACGCTTTGGGACAGTCATATTACTAGTTGAAATGATAGTAGTCAAAAAACGACAGTCATATTACTAGTTGAAACAAGACTAGTAACGTTACTGGTCAAAAAAGTACAATCATTTTACTAGTTGTATCGAGACTAGTAACGATACTAGTCAAAAAAGGACAATTATATTACTAGTTGTATCGAGACTAGTAACGATACTAGCCAAAAAGGGATACAATTTTCAGGCATACGATTTTATATAAAACATATTTTTAGCTATTAAAAAATAAGTAGAATGTGGCTCAGTGGGTAGAGTACTTGCTAGTTGGTCTCCTATGACAACCTAATGTTAAAATCGATAGTTCGATATATGAAAAAAGGATAGATAGGCAACTAGTCTGAAGCAAAAAGCAACTAGTATAGTTCCCACTACATACCAGTTACTTTGTCTGCAGGGTATGTATAACACATGCATACTTATGCATACATATGTGTGTACATACATATGCGTTTGTGTACATATGTATTTATATGTACATATATGATTACGATTTTATCGTGTACGTGCGACTGACTAGTCGCCTAATCAAAATCTCTGATCAATCAATGTAAAGATGAATAAATTAATCGATTAGACTAGTTCACAAATGTTGAATTTTTTGCCATAATCTCAAAAAGAGATATTTTCGCTGAACACGAATATGGCATTAATTTATTTTTCTTAAGAAGCGTATTCCAGATATTCGCGAAAAACTTGTTTTTCTGCGGTTATTTTTGTTACATATTTCGAAAAATCTCAAGAATTGTTTATCTCAACTCTACAAAATTTACATTGTTACATAGATTTCTCTTTTTTCTTTGAGTCAATATACTGTTTGTGTTAATGGGATCAAAATTCATTGAGTTACAGGCTTTAAGATTTTAAAAAATTTGAATTTCTTAAGTTTCTTAAAATCTATTTTAAGCCCACATCTTAAAGACAATTTTGTCCCAAACGTATTAGGAGTAAAATTGTTAACACCGGATGGAAAATGAGAATTTTGATTCGTTGGTCCTCAGATCATCCTAATTCCTAGGAAAGTTCCAACAAATCCCAAAAATAGGTCGAATTCGAAAGGGTGCACACCTGCCAAAAATTGTAAATTACATAAATTTCCTTTTTCCAAAATCATGTCTGCGAAAATAACTTTTAGACATGTATATAATAATTATATGATCCGCAAGAAACACTTTTAAAGCGAAAATAATGATGGGTGCTTTTTTGGGCAAAAATGGTCAAAAGTTCAACGTTTTACAATTTTCAAATTAAAAATTTTATATTTTCCAACTTAGAAAGAATATTTCCATTAGTTTTTCTTTTAAATTATTCGAAATTTTGTTGGTAACTAACAAGCAAGCAATTGTGACAATCGGCTGTTATTTGGATCTGACAGAAGAAAAACATATCTATGCAACTGTGCAAAATTTGTATAATTCCAACGACCAGTTCTCAAGATTTTTGGAAATAACTTTGTAAACTGCAAAAAACACATTTTTGCGAATATCTCGAAAACATTTCTTAAGAAAATTAAATGAATGTCATATCATTTCGCGTTTAGCACCCCCTATTTAATTTTATTCTTGCATAGCGAATGCTATCGATATTTTTAAATGTTTGTCACTTACATGGTTTTACGTTACATATGACGATATACAAGGCTCGAGCTCGAATCCCGACGTGGAAAATGAAATTTTTCTTATTGCATAATTTACTTTTCAATCATCATAATAACATTGAAAAAAAATATGAGATACGGTTGACCTTGCAGGCCATCCCTGGAACTTCCCACTAATTTCAACCTCAAAGCGCTGGAGAATCGATAGATGTTTGGAGTCATTAAAATAATAAAAAAAAATCTTTTTCAAAAATTTCGATCACGATATCCCTCGAAACCCTTCATTTATTTAAATAAAACTTTTTTTTATTTTTTTTACCTTTTTTCGTTATTTTGGCGATTTTTTTGTTCTGGCGTTTTTTTCATTTTGCTGAATTTTTCGTTTTTTGCGATTTTTCGTTTCTCGCCGATTTTTTAAGTTTTGGCGATTTTTTGGTTTTGGCGTTTTATTTTTATTTTTGTTTTAGTTTTTTTTTTTGCTTTTTGACGATATTTTTAGTTTTAGCGATTTATTTAAGTTTTAGCGCTTTTTTCCAGTTTTGGCGCGGAAAAAATAGTCTACGACAGAAACATATTTATCGATAACATTGAAAATAGATTATGATTTGTCAACCCTATCAAAAACAGCTTGCATTTTTCATGGCGCTTGCGTCGCATACAAAAGTAGAAAGTAAACCTACTTTACGCGTCAGACGCGTCTAAGCGTTTCACGATTTGTGCTATGTAACTTGTCACATGCAATTACACCGATTCTACTTTTTTGATAGATGCTTATAGCGCGTTAAAGCGCGTAGCGCATGTTATGGACTTTCAACTCAAGAGAGGTCTATGTCTTTTGAATGCCATAAATTTGGTGCCGATCGGCTTAGCAGTTCTTAAGTTATTAGAGGTTTACATATATACACACACACGCGCACTCACACACATATATACATACATACATACATACATACATACATACATACATACATACATACATACATACATACATACATACATACATACATACATACATACATACATACATACATACATACATACATACATACATACATACATACATACATACATACATACATACATACATACATACATACATACATACATACATACATACATACATACATACATACATACATACATACATACATACATACATACATACATACATACATACATACATACATACATACATACATACATACATACATACATACATACATACATACATACATACATACATACATACATACATACATACATACATACATACATACATACATACATACATACATACATACATACATACATACATACATACATACATACATACATACATACATACATACATACATACATACATACATACATACATACATACATACATACATACATACATACATACATACATACATACATACATACATACATACATACATACATACATACATACATACATACATACATACATACATACATACATACATACATACATACATACATACATACATACATACATACATACATACATACATACATACATACATACATACATACATACATACTTATATATACCCATACGTACATTATCATAAAAATAGTCAGAACAGATTCCCATGACCTCAAAACGTCCAGACCTGATGAAAGCTCCATTTTCGAAAATCGGGATGAAATTAGTAAGAATAAAAAAAACAATAAGAAATGTTTTCAATCTGGTGACATGACAGAAGCAGTAAAGGAGTTGTCTCACAAACATGCGATGAACTGAATAGCCTGAATTCAAGATCAGCATTTGAAATTAATTTTTCTATGAAGCTTAACAAAGTTGCGAATGCGTTTTCTGTTAGTTATACTATTTGGAATAAATAGTTAAAATCAATTTTTGAAATCCTCTCGTTACTGCACTTAGGCATTCAATTGAAGTTTTAATTTATTAAAATAAAAAGGAAGTTCTCTCAAATGTACAGCAAAGAATAAATTGTAAGTATCATAAAACAAACGGATATGACAGTTGCTATTAAAGCTGACCTCGCAAACAACTATGCTGATCTAATTTTTTTATTACCGGCATTTTTATTTCTAGTCATTAAACCCTTGAGTGTTATTACGATTTTTACTTAAGCAAACAATCATGATATTTTTTCGATTTTGCTTTTCAATTTAATTTGAATTCTTTTTTGTTCTTTCGCGGCTTTTGTTATATGTGACATTTAATACCGATCCAAATTGAAAGTTGTTTTACAAGTGTCAATAACTGCGGGTACATACGAGATTCAAATAAAAGAATAAAAACAATCAGCAATGGCAGTTAAAACCAAATAGATTAATTCTGGCTGACACGTGTTGAGGTGCAAAAACCTTTTAAAATATAATAAGAAGTAGAATTATGTATGTATGTATGTATGTATGTACGTGCATGTATCTGTATGCATATTACGAGTATGTATTGTTACAAATGTTACATAATCAAACAAGAAAAAAAAACATTCTAAATTTAAGCAATTAATAAAAATAATAAAAATAAAACTAACCGAAAAAGAAACATTCTTTTGCAATGACTTTAAGCTCTGTACTTTTAAGTAATTTTAAAAGAACGGCTTTTTAGCTAAATGGTTGAAAATTAAATTTATGTTAATTTTTGGAATATCGAATTATATGCAAAAGACTCTGCAGGACCTCTAAATACAAAAAAGGAGATTTCGAAAATTTTTTCGGTAACTGTGCGGAGGTATCTTGTATTAAATTTTTGTGAACGGATACGTTATATAGAATTTAGTATAATTTGTTATTACTTATACGCATATTCGGTTTTTGCAAATTTTTCAAAAGATAAGTAGACCTTAGAGTGGTCAAAAAAATGAAAAAATTAAAATCAAGTTCCAATTGTCCAAAATTAAGGTACGTAGTTATATTGATTACAAAAAAAATTGCAAACGGTGAACTTGACAAAAATTTCAGAATAAATACAAAATAACACTTTTTCGAAGCCAGAGCAATTATATATTACCGTACATTAAACTGCACACATCACGTTCATTTCTCATTCCAAATTCAAAGAAAAAGGCATTGCTTTTTATTTAAAAATTATGTCTGCAAGTTGTTTGTCATTCGTGACTTTTCTTTTTTATATTAAGTACTATTATCAAATAAATCAATAACATGGTGGGTCATATAAATTGATTAAAAGTCTATGATTAATGGTTGCAATTCTTGACATTTAAAAAAATGCTAAACTAAAAAATTCCAAAATTAGCAAAATGTCTAAATGAAAAATCGCCAAAATGAAAAAGCGCTTAAAGGAAAAAATCACCATAATAAAAAACCGATAAAACGAAAAAAACCACCAAAACTAAAAAGATCGAACAAAAAACCCCCCAAAAACCGAAAAAAGTCCTCAAAACAAAAAAAAAAGCACTAAAACATAAAAAATCGCTAAAACTAAAAATAAAAAAAAAATTGCAAGAAATGGAAAAAAATCACCAAAACGATATAACCAAAAATGCCCCAAAACTAAAAAAAATCGGCATAAAACGAAAAAAATTGTCAAAAGAAAAAAATCGCCAAAACAAAAAAAAACACTAAAACATAAAAAATCGCTAAAACTAAAAATAAAAAAAATTGCAAGAAATGGAAAAAATCACCAAAACGATATAACCAAAAATGCGCCAAAACTAAAAAAAACGGCATAAAAACGAAAAAAATCTTCAAAACGAAAAAAAGTGCCAAACCAAAAAAGAAAAAAAATCGCTAAAACTAAAAAAGTCACCAAAAACCGAAAAATTCCCAAAACCGAAAGAAGCGCCAAAACTGAAAAAGCGATAAAATTGAAATAAAACACTAAAACTAAAAATATCGTCCAAAAAAGAAAGGCGCTAAAACCAAACAACCGCCAAAACTAAAAAAGTCGGCAAAGAAAAAATGCAAAAACAAAAAATCGCACAAAAACGAAAAAATAACCAAAATGAAAAAAGCGTCAAAACAAAACAAAAATCGCTAAAACAACAAAAAAAACTTAAAAATTAAAAAAAAAATAAAATTAAACGAAAAAGCAAAACGAAGAAATTGCCAAAATGAAAAAGGGCAATAACGAAAATGGATATATGTGTATTCGTACGGAACCCTTCGTGTGCGAGCCAAAGTCGGACTTTACTGAATTCATTTATTATTAACATACATATTACATTTAAACCGGGTCGATCAAAATGCAAAGCAAAAATGTTTGCAACAGCCACGCCCTAGAATGGTATACCAATGATGTTTCTAGAGCTGTTAAGCTTTTTTTCCAACACCCCAAAATACGGCACTTGTTGGTTAATTGTGGCATAAAAGTGACTATATTAAAAGCTAATAATAAACAATTTTAGAAGGGTTTTCTTGCTTCGTGCAAAAACTGGCCATTAAAGGGGAAGGAAGAAAGGATCTGAGATGTCATAAGTGGTGCCCAAAATTCGATGCCAGATTAAAAAGTCACCAGAAGCCAAACTTAAGTGACGGTCAAGCCATAAAAAACGATGAGCAGCGCTAAATGGCAGCGCTGTATAGAAAAAAAAAAAACAAAAAGGCCTGTATTTTGGGGCGTGGCATAAAATGTGTTTTTTTTCAGTTTTAAAAATGTTATTGATAAACTTTTTAATAAAGGGGCTTAAAACTAAACATACTACGTTCCAGCAGGGCTTTCTTGCCACGTGTAAAAAACTGGACGTTAGGGGGGGGGGGGGGGAAGGATCCGAGATGTTATAACTGGCGCCCAGAGTTTGATGTCAGAATAAAAAGTCACCAAAGCAAAAATATAGTCATAGTTCAGCCATAAACAACGATATGCATTTTGCCATGATCGGACTACAAATGGCGACTTAGTGTAAAAAAGCTAAAAGGGCGGTATATAGGGGCGTGGCAAAAAATTAAATATATTTCTGCAGTCGCCTTCAACTAATCTTTAGTCCTAGGTGGTGACTGGCTCAACTTTTTTTTTTGTATGGAAATTGAACCACTTTATGGCTCATTCATTATTAGATCAAAATAAAAAAGTTAATTTTTTAAAGTTGTTTTCCCCCCATCGAGCGTTACGTAATATGTGAATGGCCCCTTACTGGAACAAATCAATGTGATGGTAATGTGGTTTTTACAAGTCGTCTTCTTTCTAAGTTAATCCATCGCCTTTTAATAGATTTAGTGCTGACAACGAGTTCGATCGAGAACTTGGTTTTTTTTTAAATGTTGCATATTTAGAAATACAAATTGGATGTCATGTCCCTGAGTATTGTAAGACTTATAAATAAATAAACAATTTGATTGTAATTTTAATTTAAACCATTCAAAAATATGTTAAATTTTAGTATAAATTTTAGTAAAATAAAAAAAAATTAATTCAATTAGTTGCTTCTTTTGGCCTAAAAGAAGTTTAATTTTGAGAATCGTTTTATGAAAAATATCTAATTCTCATAATAAAAATATATTCAAATTTTATAACTAATAAACCTTTGAATAGGAAATTAAATGAAGATTGAATGTAAATGATTTACCTTTCACAATAGCATTCGTTTTTTTTTATTAAATGATAATTGAATTATTAGGCTTTTAGTTAAAAAAAAAAACAATATAAAATGCCTGCTGGGCTTTTATATTCTAATACTAATAGTTGGGTTGGGCGTTTTGAATTAAATTTAGAATTATCATAAATTTATTAATGAATGTCTTCTGTTTAACGAACTCATGTTGTTATTTGTAATTAATTGCTACACAATTGTTACACTACTCGACAGCAAAAAAATCTTTTTGGCATTAAATTTTTTCCAAAGAATTTAGATAATTTAGATAAAAATTTTAAATCAATTTATTTTTTTCCAGATTTATATTCGTCATATGAAAGGCTATAAGAAAAAGTCTATGAACAAAAGATCTTCAAAAACATAAAATTTGTCGCAAAGTGTTATTGAGAATATTTAAAAAGAAACATGTTTAATTTGAATCAAATTATATACAGAAATTTTCGTTCATACTTAAATATTTCTTGTTAGAAGCTACTTTATTTTTGTACCGCATGTGTGTAAGACTTAAATGGGTCATATTTTAATATTTAACAATTAGAACTTGTATTGCAAAAAAAAAAATATTTTGACTGATATTTATTTTAAATTTTATTCAATAATTCAAAAAAAATAAATAATGTAAGTAATTATACATGTTCGTGAAATAAAACACGTGCAAGTCCAGAGATATTGAGCAGCAAATCGGGTTTGTTTATTTAATTAATTTTATTTTCATACACTCTAAAACACTTTTGTTGAAAATTGGGTCTATAATAGTCGGCAACACTTTACAGATTATTATCGACCTAAAATTAAACACGCATTATTTTTCAACAAAATGTTTTTACTAAAAAAAGCGATTGGCTGCGTGCCGCGACATCCTGACTGATAGTCTGACGTATCTACCATTCAGCCACAGCCGTATTATACTTTATGTTACATTTTTCCACTTGGACTAAATATGTTTAATTTGAAAGGTTTTTTCTTTAATAAAATAACTACAAAATCGATGTAATTTTAGACAAGGAGAAATTTTCAGCACAATTTTAGACAATATATGATCGTAAATTTGAAGTAATGTTTTAGAGTGTATATATAATATAAAGCAAAGCCCGTTCCTCCGGTTAAAATGTAAAAAAATTTTTAAAAAATATTCAGGGGCTCTCATGCAACAATTCTATTTGGTTGGATCCCATAGAGTGAAAAAATACCTATGGTTTTTCTATGTCACTTCGTAAAGTGATTTTATAACGATAAATGTAGTGAAAAACGGGTTTCTTAAAGTTTGAACTTTAAACGGTCATAACTTTTTTGTTTACAAACGGATTTCTATGACTTTTTTAAAATTTTAAAGATATGACCCTTATCTTTCAGCTTTTTCTCTTTCCGACTTCGATAGCCGTTCTCGAATGTTTTGTTCGAGAAAGGTGCACGCAACATTCGAATGCGATATTATTTTCGAATGCATTGGTTTGCTGGGAAATGACATTTGAAATATATAAATACACATTTAAAATCAGTGTTGTCGTGGTTAGTACGTTAGACTATTAAACGAGAGGTCACATGTTCAATTTCAGCCAAGACCAGACCATGTGTGTGTTTTTTTCTAAATTTGTAATGTTAAATGTATAAAATTGAGTAAGTATATCGGCCGCTTTGCGCGAAATGATCGTAAGCGACATTTTGTAAAAAAACACTTTTTTTCTTGAAATCAAAATTTTATGAGCTTACATTTAAAAATAAAGCAAAAATCAATTATTATTACGGAACTTGGGATTGATTATTTAACAGTAAAATTAGCAGAAACAAGGATACCTCCCACTTTTATTTTTACGTAAGCTGCTATTAGTTCCTGTGACAGTTAAATTGATCCAAACAAATAAGGAATCATTCACTTTTTATGATTTTAACGGGCCTTTTCACAATGTGTGATTAAAACGGCAAGTTTGACATACAAAACTTGCCGTTAAAGTCCATGTTAACTCATAATTGTACATTGTCTGTTAACTTTTCAACATTTAAAGTTGAATAAACGTTTTGTTAAACTTAAATGAATGAGTTTTAATTCATTTTATATTGCAATTTCAGTTAATTTTAAGCACCGAATATTTTGAGTGTAGTGGAAATATTAGTCATGTCCACTAAAAAGTCCCGTGGCACTTTTTTCACCCAACTAAATTCACCCAACAAATAACAAAACTACTGGTATTCAATAATTTTTTTGTCAAATTTCCTGTGGTAAAGAATTCCGCTATATTGATAACAAAATTATTTCAAAAGAAAAAAATATATATTAAAAAAAATATTGAAATGGCTGGTATACGAACTCGGGCGACCCGGATGTAAAGCAAACTCTCTACAGCTGAGCCATATCCCAGTTAGTTTTTTACGAGATAAAACTTGTTTTAATTACTTACCCAGCAAAAACTTTGCTTACTGGTAGGCAAGAAAGTATATGAGGACTTAAGTCGTAACTACTTACAATTTGACTCGATAACTACTTATTTTTGTTTGAGAAGTCCAAAAAATAAAGGGTACCCCTTACAAATGTATATACATTCTCACAGCAATTAACTAGTAGTAGATGGGTAATGGGGACGCGCGTCCTGTTTTGGGAATTCAAAACCGGGAAAAACAAAAAAAGTGGCAACCCTGTTACAAATGGGGAAATTTTGGGGGATTTTCATAAACTAATCAGGCGATCAGGTACCTCATCAGATGGCTGATTACCTGATCAGCTCTCTGATCACCTGATCATATAGTTGATCACTAGATCAGATGATCAGCTATTTGATCAGTTGATCAGCTATCTGATCAGGTGACCAGCTATCTGATCAGGTACCTGATCGCCTGATTAGTTCATTAAATTCCTGGAAGGTTTTTAGAGGGATTTTCATGAATTAATCAGGCGATCAGATATCTGATCAGATGGCTGATTACCTGATCAGCTTTCTGATCACCATGTCAGGTGATCAGCTATCTGATCAGGTGATCAGGTACCTGATGGCCTGATTAGTTCATGAAAATCCCCCAAAATCTTTCCAGGATATTCATGAACCAATCAGGCGATCAGGTACCTGATCAGATAGCTGATCACCTGATCTGGTGATCAACTATGTGATCAGGTGATCAGAGAGCTGATCAGGTAATCAGCCATCTGATCAGGTACTTGATCGCCTGATTAGTTTATAAAAATCCCCACAAAATCTACCCCTTTGTAACAGGGTTGCCACTATTTTTTGTTTTTCCCGGTTTTGAACTCCCAAAACAGGACGCGCGCTCCCATTACCCATCTACTACTAGTTATTATTTGGCTTACTTGAAGCTAAAAAATAAGTAGTCAAATAAACAAATTAAAATTAAAAAAAAAATTTGTCACACATAATATTTTATTTTCATATATTCCATTTTAATTTTTTTTATTTGTTAACCCATCTGGGATACGAACCTGTGCTCGGTCAGATTTGAGGTCAAGAACTTTACCCACTCAACTATTGTTGACTTATAAGTTTAAGGGACAAAAATCAGTTTTCATATACAAACACATCGCACCTGTTCATCAAAAGTAACACAACTCAAAAGTTCTATTTTCCACTTTTTTGAAGGAAACAGTGTATGATTACCATATCTAAACACTGTAAAAATTTTGGTATTGTATTATTTTATTGAAATATTATTGAGTTTCCTTTACAACGGTATATTTGTTTATAACAATAATTCCATTATATTGGCGCAATTAGTTTTTTGCCTCTACTGAAAACTTGTAAATTTTGAGTTGTGTTACTTTTGATGAACAGGTGCGACATGTTGAATTAAAAAGTGGCTGCCTACTTATTTTATTAATACATATCAACACATTTTAACTACTTTCAGATAAGGATAAAACTACGTACTAATTTTATTAAAAACTAAGTAGTAGTTCTAATTTGAAGCATAGTAATAAGATAAACAAGCACCACTAATTACTTTGTAACCCGTTAATAAAGTACTACCGATTACAAAAATCACAAAAGTTTTTGCTGGGTATGCATGAAAAGAAAAGAAATAACCGGCATGATACATGATTTTATTGAACATGTTTCTTGTCTATTTTGTTCTGTGTACCCATTCTATCAGCATAATTATATAAAAAAAACGTTCGTGCAACAAATTTCATGATATATTTCATTGTATCAATTTAGTTAAGCAAATTTGTTTAGAAGTTATATTATTATTTTTCATCTGTAGCCGAACATAATGTTTAAGAAGATGAATTTAAAATAAAATATGTATTTACTAAGTTTGTTAACTTCTGTTTCCCTGCGCCCTTTCGAACTTGCCATTGTGTAATTTTACCAACTTAAAAGCGAAAATAAAAAAATCTCTATCATTTAGCTATAATTGCCATAATGATCATTATCTACTCGCAAGAGTTAATGTCATCAGATTCTTATTTAGCTTAAAGGTCGAATTTACGAAAAACCAACAAATTTTAAGAAATCAACGTACCTGTTGTTGTTGTTGCTTAAGGGGATCCATTGTTTGTTATTAGTTTTTATTTCGACTTTTTTTGTATTATTTTTTATTATTCTGTACTTTTTATTGTATTTATTTTGTTGTATAAATTAAAAAAAAAACAGTCGGGGCTTGGTCTCAAAAGCTTCTGCCTTAAAAATATGTTATAATCTCTGACAAGTTTATTAATATTTTGTAATATCAATATTAACAGCTTGTAGCAAAAGCAATTTGTTGAGAGATCAAACAAATTTTTATTTACTTTAACAGAAATAAAAAATTTTGTTAAATATCACAAAATAAGAAAAATATATGAAACACTTTTTCCGCTTTTCTTCCCAATTTGTTTCACCAATTTCCGTAAATGTTTTGAAGGGCACAAGCAAATGATTGATTTTTAAATTCGTTTCACATATTTATTAAGATTAAATATGAATTTCATTTTTAAGCCTTAAAACAAAAAATTTATAATTTTTGTAAATCGAATTACAAAAATTGAGTTTTTGTGTTAAATTTAAGGCCAAAAGTGTAATTAAAAAAAAAATAGTGGGCGGTTTTGCAGCTTTTTTCTGTATTATTTTTCGAATATAAAACAACAACACAAACAAATCTTGTTTTTTTTTCTTTATCCAACACACAAATTCATTTTTCTGTTTTCAAAATATTTCTTGCCTCAACTTGTTTTTTGGTTTAAACCAACAAAAACTGTTAAACTCTTGTTTTGTATTATTTTTATTGGGCCTTTTAACATTAAATGCATGTAATATTTTTCCGTTGCAGTTGTTGTTATTTAACTTCTAATTAAAAAAAAATACAAACAATATTTGTTGTTGCTTAAGTTACTGAAATACAAAAACAAAAATTGAACCAAATGTTAATTTTATTCTCTGTTTCTTATATTTTTTGGAGTAAACGTAACAAAAATGTTGCTTTTTATAATTTTTTGATATTTTTTTCGATTTTTATGTTTTAGTTTTTAGATTCACTTAATTTTCGCATGCACACTCCAATGCGGCTGTGCTAAGACTGACTTCGGTGTCTGATCGATGCCGGCTGAAGTATTAAACAAAAATTACTTCGATATAGAAACCAACCAACTAACCAACCACTTCGTTTGATATTTATTTTGGCTTTGAGGTTATTTTAGTTGTTAATATTTTGTTGGTTTTGGATCATGTCTGTTTGTCTATTTGTCTATTTGTCTATTTGCTAGTTTTTCTTTTTTATATGAATTATAGCAAACGCACTATGGGATAGAGACTTTTGTGATTCTTTTAATGAAACCGTAAAATGTGCCAAAATTATTTTTTTCATATATTTTTAGGGCTCCGTACGCCAAAAGTGTAAAGGAACCCTATTGTTTTCGCTACGCTGTTCGTCTGTCTGTCTGTCCGTCCGTCTGTCTGTCACAGGCTGATTTCTCGGGACCCATAAGAGCTACGGACCTGTAATGTTCACAGAATATGTAAAACTTTAGCCGCTACAACAACAAATATATGACAGTTAAAAATTAAAGGGTGTTCTAAAGCGAGCAACGAAAAGTTTTGAAATACTAATATAACATGCAGACGCTTATGTATGGACACTTTAGATTTTAAAAGTTGGTGTTAGTTGGTGTAGTTTGTAGAATAGACTAAAACAATAACAATTAAAGGATGTTCTATCAGTTAATGTAATTTTACTATGTAATTTAGACAATATGCTGTATCTTGTTGGAAACCGCAAGAGGCGAACTCTTGAAATTTTCAAAAACGCTAAAACTAAAAAAATTCCAAAACTAAAAAAATTTCAAAGCGAAATATCGCCAAAACGAAAAATTGCCAAAATGAAAAAAAACGCTTAAATTAAAAAAATCGCTAAAACGTGAAATATCACAAAAACTAAAAGTATCGCCAAAAAACTAAACAAAAACGTCAAAAATCGATAAAAGTCGTTAAAACGAAAAAAAGCAGTACAACATAAAAGAATCGCTAAAACTAAAAATTTCAAAAAACCAAAAATCGACAAAAATGAAAAAAATCACCAAAACGAAAAAAAAACACCAAACCAAAACTAGAGCGACAACATTAAAAAATCGCCAAAAACCAAAAAAATCGCTAAAACGAAAAAAGTGTCAAAACAAAAAAAAACGCAAAAACTAAAAAAAATAAAAAAAAACCCGAAAAAAATCTCCAAAACCGAAAAAAGCGCCAAAACTGAAAAAAGCGCCAAAACTGAAAAAAGCGCCAAAACTATATAAATCGCTAAAACTTTAAATATCGTTGAAAAGCGAAAAAACGTTAAAACAAAAAAAAAACGCAAAAACCTAAAAAACGCCAAAACAAAAAAATTACCAACAACCGAAAAAAAGCTCCAAAACTGAAAAAAGCATCAAATTTGAAAAAAAAAATTCGCCACAACTAAAATAAACCGCTAAAACTAAAAATATCGTCAGAAAGTGAAAAAAATCGCCAAAAACTAAACAAAATCGGCAAAAAACAAAAAAAAATTGCAAAAAACGAAAAATCGCCGGAAAAAAGTCACGAAAACTAAAAATTAAGCAAAAAAAGCACAACGAAAAAACTGCCAAAATGAAAAAAAGGGGCAAAAACGAAAAAGGGATATACATATGTGTATTCGTACGGAACACTTCGTGTGCGAGCCAAAGTTGTACTTTACTTAATTTTTTTTATTTATTGTATCTTCAATTAAAAATTGAATTAAGAATAAGTAAGTAAGTAAATATTTAAATCCTAGCTCAAAAACTACACTATGCAACAAAATGAAACTTTTGTCATGCCATTTGATCACCAGTATATTTTTTTGATATGTTATGGTTCCCTAAGGGCCTATTCACATATTACGTAACGCTGTTTTCGAAAGTTTTATACCCCCACGAAAATGTTCTACAAAAATGTTTCTTGTAGTGTTTTACAAAAAAGTTCTGAGCACATATTATACCTTAAACGTAAGTCTTACAAGATTTGCTATATCGAGTACTAATTGTGAATAAGTACGAAATTAACACTTAAACTCCTTTTAAGTTTTGAATGATTTTTGACGTTCAAATTGAGTCTGAAGCTTAAATATCTTCAAAAATCTATAGTAGAATTTCATGGCAAACATTTTTGTAGAATAGTTTAGCCCGCTACATCGCAGCTGAAGAGAAGTTTTTGTCCCTATTTGAAGAAAGAGACAAAAAGGTCCTTACATGGAAGACCTATAGGGTTAAAATGTTCCACGAAAATATTTCTCGCAGAGTTTCACATAAAAAGTGCTAAACTTGTCTTATACCTCAAACGTAATGCTTTCAATATTTCCTATGCAGTGTCTCTATATCTCTCCCCAAAATGAGTACCAAATGTAAACTTTTAAAACACTGATACACATGCATATTTATTTGGTACCCTCTGCCAGAATTAGTCGTTAGAACCGTGTTATTTTTTTGTTATTATTTTTTATTTTATTTTTGTACATTGCAAAGATTTTCTCTCACTTAATGTCACAAAACCCACTGTGCAATGTAAATATACACAATTTTTGTACGTACAGTGAGTCTTTAAAATATTAGAGGTCTTGCATTGTTCAATTACAAATTCAAACACAATCTTACAACAGCAGAGAGAAGCATATATGGGTGATTCTCATTTCAAATGCTCTTTTCGTGTCCGTTGAAAGTATAGTAAAATATTTCATAAAATAAACGCATCAATTTAAAAATAAAAACTGCTGTAGCGTGATTTAAAATATTATAAATAAATGTAAATAAGTTTTTTTGTGTAAGACTTTCCATAATTTGCAAAAAAAGAAAAACAATAATACAGCTTTTCCCCTCTTCATACAAAATGGCGTGTCCGTAATGCATGCTGTTAATTTTTCCAAAAACGAGATTAAATTTATAACAGTTTTAGAATATTTTAATTTTCTTCTCTTATTTTACACATGAAATTTTTTAAAAATATCAAAAATTATATATCTTTTTTTAAAATTGATGATGTCTACAGTCATGTGTATTGAGCGTTACGAGTTTTTAGTACTCTTCATTACTCAGTTTAAAAATTGCATTAGGTTTGTACTTTTAAGCATTTAAAAGTTATGTGAACTTTGTTAAATAGTGTTAATTTGCAAAACGTTTCATCAATCCATCAAGTTTAGTATCGGAAAAAAAATGTATTGAGTGTTATCATTATCTGTTTAATTTAATTGAATTTTTTAGTGAATAACTAAGGAGTTTATGTTAAAATACATCGAAAATTATACATCTGAATTGTTTCAAATTCAAATTGGAGTGTGTTCTGAAAAAAATATTGAATTCATATAAAAATGTATTGAGCGTTACGATAACAATATTCTTAAATATAATTTATCTATAAATTTTAGGACTTGAAAAAAGTAAACAGCAGCTGAAGGGTTGAAACGATATAATGAAAATTATCTGCTTAGAAATTTTTCATTTGCTTTAAAAAATTTTGCCTCGGGGCTATTCACATATTACATAACGTTATTTTTGGAGGTTTTTATACCCTCCCTCCGCCAGCGTCGTAACGCTTTTTATAAAATTTTCAGTATTAGTTATCTAGTCCGTAACAAATCGTCAACCTCCCCCCCCCCCTGGGGCGTTACGTAATATGTCAATAGCCCCTTCTACGGCACAGTGGGTTGTTACATTTTCGAGGAATATATTACGTAGGTCGTATTTTGCTACGAATAATTATTTGAAATTCAGATAACTTTTAACATTGTTGGTTGATTTTATTAAAATTAGTCTTATTTGAACGAAGAGTTAGCCTGCTTCTCATTCATGCATAAATGTTTGTAATGAATTGTTTTAAAATATACATTTTTTTATTTTTCCATGTAAACCGAAGTCAAAATTTAAAAAGTGTTCATAACTTTTAATTTCGACCTGCGATTATTATCCTTTTTTGTTTTTAGAGGATAGATGTATAGTGCTTTCAAGCCCTATAATCATCTTTCGTGGTGTATTATTTTCGCAAAAATCATTCCCAGAACAACTGCGACAGCAAATGTAACGCTCAATACACAAAAATGTTAAAAATTCTAAATATATAATTTTATTTCAGGATCCATTGAATGAGGCGAAAACTATAAAATGAATCCTACCTTCCTAAAAAAAACACAAACTGTGCATTTAGAATGAGAATCACTCATATACAAATATACATACAGACAGCGATACATAGAAACATATGGATATTTACATATACATTCATACATAAATATCTATGTTAGCTTATAAATTTACAATGATGGTACAAATTCACTTTAATTGTGGAGTTGTTAAAGTTTAAAAATGTTGTTGTAGCTGCTGGTGCTGCTGCTGCTGCTGCTTCAGACTTAAGAAGTTGTTTTAAACAAAAGCGGGTGTTCGATATGATTTATTTGTCATTCTTTGTTTGTTTCTATTAAAATTGTTATTTATGTTTGTTTTGTCATTCCATTCGATATGATCATACATTTTCTATGCATTCTCTCAATTGATTTTTTAATTCAGTTTCATTTTTTGAATTTATGTTCTGCCAACAAATTTTTGACAATTTGTCAATGTTTAACTAATCTGTTTCCTCTTAAATTTTTAAGTAGTTTCTTGGTTATTTATTTTTGTTTATTTTATTGCCATTTTATTTTGTGTTTCTTTGTTTCTTATTTATTGGCTCAAATGTCTTGTTTGTCGTGCTTTTTTGTTTTATTGTTTTTCTTTTTATTCGATTTCTATCGGTTGCAATTAGTTGTGCTGATATTCTAGCAGTTCATTTTTGATATTTTAAAGTATTGCACAGTGGCTCAGAATACAAGACAAGTTTATTTAACATTTATAAAAAAGTACTATTTTATAGAAAAAAATGTATTTCAAATACAAATGGAAGAGTTGTGTGAGTACTCAAATTTAATTATTGATCGAAATTCCGCATGTTACTTGGCTGATTCTCATTTCAAATGCTTTTATCCTGTCCGTTGAAAGTATAGTAAAATATTTCATAAAATAAACGCATAAATTTTAAAATGTTAAACTGCTTTAGCATGATTTAATAGATTATAAATTAATGTACATAAGTTCTTTTGTGTGTTAAAATACTGTTGAAAATACAAAATGGCGAGTCCGTAATGCATGAAACTATGAATTTTTCTAAAAACTTAAATTTATAACGGTCTTAGAATATTTCCATTTGCTTCTCTTATTTTTCAAATATATTAGAAATTATAGATATATATATTTTATCTGTTGTTGTCTTCAGTCGTGTGTATTGAGCGTTACGCATTTTTAGTACGCTTCATTTCTCAGTCTAATTATTACTTTTAAATAAATAAAAGTTTAACGAACTTTTTTAAATATTATTATATTGCAAAACGTTTCAGCAATCAATCAATCAATTAATCATCGTTTGTATCTAAAAAAATGCATTTTTTGTGAATAACAAAGGAGGTTATGCTGAAATATATCGAATTGTATTGAATTCAGTATATATAGTGTGTGTTCTGAAAAAATATTGAATCCGTTTAAAAATGTATTGAGCGTTTTGTAAAAATTTTTTTAATATAATTCATCTCTAAATTTTCCAAAAAAAAAAGGTAACAGCAGCTAAAGGGTAGGAATGATATAATGAACATTATCTGTTTACAAATTTTTGGGTTTCTTTGAAAAAATTTTGCTTCTTTTGCACTGTGGGTTGATATATTTTTCAAGAATGTATTAAGTAGGTCGTGGTTTGCTACAAAAAATTATTTGAAGTTGACATAACTTTTGCCATTGTAGATCATATTTAGTTTTCCGTACACAAAAAGTGTAAAGGAACCATATTGTTTTCGCTACGCTGTCCGTCTGTCTGTCTGTCCGTCTGTCACAGGCTGTTTTCTCGAGAACCATATACACGACAGTTTAAAATTAAAGGGTGTTCTAAAGCGAGCAACGAAAAATGTTGAAATACTAATGTAATATACAGACACTTATACATATATGGACACTTAAAATTTTCAAAGTTAGTGTTAATTGGTGCAGTCTGTAGAATAGACTACACCAATTAACACTGATATTTAGAACATTAAATACTAAAGGGTGTTCTATCAGTTAATGTAATTTTGATTATGTAATTTAGACAGTTAGAAATTTAAGAAAACGCTTAAACCAAAAAATTCCAAAATTAAAATAATCTTAAAACGAAAAATCACCAAAATGAAAAATAAAAAAGCAACAAAATTAAAAAAATCGCTAAAACGCAAAAAATCCCCAAAAATTAAAAGATCGTCAAAAAATAAATAAAAAACGGCAAAAACCGAAAAAAACACTAAAGCCCAAAAAAATCGCTAAAACTAAAAATATCGTCAAAAAACGAAAAAAAATCGCAAAAAATGGAAAAAATCACCAAAACGAAAAAAGTGCCAAAACAAAAAAAAACCCCGCCAAAAATAAAAAAAAATCGCCAAAAACCTAAAAAATTGCCAAAACGAAAAAAGTGTCAACACAAAAAAATCGCTAAAACTAAAAATCACCAAAAACCGAAAAAGCGCCAAAACTGAAAAAAATCGTCGAAACAAAAATAAAGCTAACAATATCGTCAAAAAGCGAGAAAAAAACGGCAAAACAAAAAAAATACGCCGAAACCAAAAAATCGCCAAAACTAAAAAAATCGGCACAATATAATAAATTGCAAAAAACGAATAATCAAAAAAAAAACAACAAAAAAAATCACCAAATTGAAAAAAACGCCAAACCAAAAAAAATCGCTAAATCAAAAAAAAAACTTTAAAAATACAACAAAACTAGAATTAAACGAAAAATCAAAACGAAAAAGTTGCTGAAATGAAAAAAGGGCAAAAACGAAGAGGGATATATGTATGTGTATTCGCACGAAACCCTTCGTGTACGGGTTAAAGTCGCACTTTACTTAATTTTTATTATTAAAATAAGTTTTATTTGAGAGAAGAGTTAGGCTACTTTTCGCTTATGTATAAATGTTTGCAAATAATTATTTTCAAAGAAAAAAATATTTTATTTTTCCATGTGATCCCAAGTCAAAATTGAAAAATTGGTCATAACTGTGAATTTCGTCCTGCGATTATTATAATTTTTTGTTTTGAGGGAGTAGAAGTATAGTGCTTTCAAACCATATACTCATTTTTTGTGGTGTATTTTTTTTAGCAGAAATACAATTAAAAATTTAAAAATATAATATTATTTCTGGATCCATTGAATGAGACGAATACTATAACATGAGTCCTACCTTCTCATATTTCATTTAGTTACATTGGTAAACAAAAAAAAATGTACGTTTAGAATGAGAATCATTTACTTAAAAACGGAGCATTTTATACATATGAAATATTTTAGCTTTTGTCATATTTTTCCCATCCGATTTGCAAAGACATTATGTGAAAAATTAAATTTTGTAGCTTATTTATCACAAAAAAGTTTCTCATTCGGACATAGTGCAATGAAGAGAGAAAAACCAAAAAAGTAGAAAAAGAATTGTATATAAATAGAAATACCAAATGCAAGAGAAGTCCTTATTTTTACTTCAAAAATAGATAAACAAATATTTGCATATGTCATTTTGTTAAATGTTATAAGGTCAGGCTTTGGAGCAAAGTTGAAACATTTAGCAAAGATGATGATATACTCGCATGTTAATAAGACTTTAAGCATTTTGTTTTTATATTAATACTTAAGTGAAACTTAAAAAAGTATTTTTTATAAATTGGTTTTTCTAACAAAATTAAAATTTTAAATGTCAGTTTGATGATGGCTTGATCGAAATTGGCACAGTCTCTTTATCATTTGTTTTTTAGTTTTTTAATATTTTCTACTTTTACACTTTTATTTATGGTCTTTTGTTTTTAGAAATTAATTGTCTAAAAGATGAAGATGATTTTCAAAATACAAATGTCATAAGAACACAGGAATTATGGCAGCATAAGCAAAGTTTCTGGTTTAAATTTTTAGTTTCATTATTAATATCAAAAGATTTGAACTTTGATTGAAAATGTTAAAAGAATCATTTTTTCTTAGAAGGAAATCGTGAGAAAAAATTTTTGTTTAGCCCTAACCGCTAAAATAACGTAAGCCGCAAAAATCAAATTTTATAGGAGAAGGTTTTTTTAACTTTTTTTCCAATGTGTTTAGAATTCTTCAATGAAAATTTAAATGTAGCCTACTATTGAGCTTATGCGAGTTATAGATAAGTTTCACGTTGATTCTCCCTTCAGAACATTTTTTTGTCAGTTATGTTATTTTTGTCGGTCACATTTCGGCCAGGTTACTCTAGAATGTGACACCGAAAATAACGTAATCCACAGAAATCAAATTTTACAGGAGATTTTTTTGTAATTGTTTTCTAATTTCTGCAGAATTTTTTAATGAAAATTTAATTGAAGCATACAATGAATGACCTTATGGAGATTATAGACTGGGTTTACGTAGTAAATCCAGGATTAAAGAAGCATTTTTAACAATAAAAATTAGCCTGAAGTTATTACATTACAATAAACTTAAAATTTAAATTAAGAAAAGTAACTAATACAAAGTTAATTTGTGTATTAACTTTCAGTTATATTTAACTTGAATATTTTGCATAAATAATGAAAAAGTAGGCATTTGATTTTTCGCGCCAGCGCCAATTCTTCGGCAACCCCATTTTTGTATGTCACGTTACTTTTGCGGTCACAAAAAAAGATGGTGTCATTTACGTTAAAATTGATAGGCTTGTATCTTTGTAACTATCAATAGTTTGGATTCAATATTTTATCAGACGACGTGTTGGAGCCCGTAGAAAAATTCTGCGTCAAAAAGTAATTTTCGAAAAATATGTCATTTACGTTATTTTCGCGGTTAGGGCACGATATACGCAGACGATTTTTATAACTTTCTTTATATTTGACTTAAATCTATGCACTTTTATCTGTTTTGAAATTCGTTGGAAATTTAAGCAGTTTTATTAGGCATATTCCATTGTGACTGGTGAGACATTTGACTTTCACAATTTGATCAAGTATCATCGATTACTAAGGACTATCTTGATGAGGATTGAAGCTGGCAATTATCAGTCGACAGCCAGAAATCACTCAGGCTTAGAAAAAAAGCACTACTGATGGTGCATGACTCAATTATTGAATGACTGGCCGACATGCCGGTTCACTGTGCAACAATCGTTAAGGCACGATGTTAATCAAAAAACGCCATAACCATAATAACTTATAATAATAATCGAATAATTCAAATACCCTACTCAGTTAAACGAGCAAAATTTAAATCCCTGAATCGATCAATTCCTTACTAAAACAAAATAAAAAACATGATTGATTATTGAGCTGATATTTTGACTGCGATATTATTTTTACATTTCTTATTTACTTAAACGAAAAGTTAATCTCTAGTTTTTCTATGAAATTTTTGGGTATATATCAAGGCTATTTATAACGGGTATACTCGCCTCAATTTGCTAGAAAAATAAATTTTTGGGATATCAAAAAAATGTACTGGCTGGACTTAAAAATTAAAATTTTAGAGTTAAGATTTGATTACTTATTTTTTAGTTCAATTTTATTGAAGATAAAAAAAATAAATATAAAAAAAAATTAAAATCAAAAGTCGAATAGTGGAAGACTAGTATACTAAAATAATATTTCTATTTGTTACTGATGATTGGTGTTTCAATTAATTGTGACTGGTGTGTCTATTAATTGTGACTGGTCTGATTTTATTAATTGTGACTGGTGTGACATTCCATTGTGACTGGTGTGACATTCAATTGTGACTGGTATGATAGCTAGTTACAGCTTGTGTGCTAACTCATTGCCACTGCTGAAATAATTAATAAAAACTGGTGAGACAATTTATTCTTATTGGCGGTGTACAAGTGGAAAATATATGAAAGTATTAATAATATAAAATGGGTTTTATTTTAATATGATTATTTTGAAATATGTAATTTGGTTTTGAGTCCAAAGTGATTATTAAGGTAAGGTTCGTGCAGAAAGAATCAAACATGACCAATATTCTAAGGAGCAAGTAAAAAATCAACATTAATTTAAATTTCAACATAGACAGTAGAACAGAACAATGTTGTTTTCGGAAGCCACTAAGATTTAATTTTCAGTGCTCATGGTTCGGTTTCCATACAAAATAAAAAAGTTGAGCCAGTCTCCGCCTAGGATAAAAGAATAGTTGAAAAAAATTCCATAAATTTTTTTTTTTTAATATTTTCCACGGCCCTGGATACAGCCCTTTTAGTTTCTTGTACACTGCGTTGCCATTTATGGTACGATTATAACATATTGCACATCGTTATTCATGGGTTCTTTTTTTATTTTCACATATATATTGCATTTAAGCCTTACCTTACCTTAGAATGAAAGGTATGTCTATCAGTAACCTTTCAAAAACTGAAAAAAAAATTTTTTTGCCACGCTCCAAAATACAGCACTTTGCTGGTTTTTTTGCATAGCGATGTAATATGTATGAGTAAAAGAAAAGGAGTGCTATATTCTGGGGCGTGGCATAAAAGTGAGTATGTTAAAAGGTAGAAGTACAAAGTTTTAGAAGGGCTTTCTGGCCGCGTGCAAAAAAGTGGACATAAGAGGGGAAGGATACAAAATTTCATAAGTGGTTCCAAGAATTCGATGTCGGATGAAAAAGTCACTAGAGCCAAAAACTAAGTGACAGTCAAGCTATAAACGACGATATGAGACATAATAAGATCGGACTTTAAATGGCGGCGCTATATGTAAGACACAAAAAGTGCTATATTTTGGGGCGTGTCAAAACTATTTTTTCACAGTCTTAGAAACTTTACTAATATACCTTTCATTCTACGATGTAATTTGTTTATTTTATTTGACCTGTTTTGATGTAGTATGTATTGGAAAAAGAAAAAGGAGCTTACATAGAATACTAAAAGATAGACATACAAAGTTTCAGGAGAGCTTTCTTACCACCTGCAAAAAAATTTTTTCATTTGGGGAAGGATTGCAGATGTCATAAGTGGCGCCCTGAATATGATATCGGATTAAAAATTTACTAAAGCATAAATGTACCCATTATATACAACAACTTTTTGATAAAATTACATACGAGAATTGAAACACTACTAAATTGAAGTTAATCTGATGGTTATTACAACAAATACCAGTGTTATCATTAACTTTGTGCCCATTTTTCTGATTCTTTTATATTTAAGTATGTATATGTATACTTAAGTATAAAAATCAAACCAAAAAAGTTTGAGTAGAATAACAACAATTAAGTAGAACAAAAACTCCGAAATCAGATGAAAATTCAAAATTAAACTGATGTTGATTTTATGCTTTGTTCTTTGGTATACTGATCGTGTCTAATTCTTTCTGAATATGGGCATTTCCACGGAAATGTCCAGTTTTTGTCACGTGACGTCACCAAGCAATTAAGCCTGTATTTCTCAACCATATAGTTAAATTTTTCTAAACTTTTACTAAATCTAGAGCTACTTACAGTGTACACAAATATATAAAGATTTTTTTCAACGTAAGTTTTTACGGTAAAAAAAACAATAGTAATTGCTTGGTGACGCATGCGACAAAAAGTGAACCTTTCTTAGCCTATATATAATATCCTTGGACTTAAACAGCAAATAAGTTCGAAATAATCAAATTAAATAATAAAGTATGTAAGGTATCGAAAAGCAAATAAGTTATTGAAAATACATTGTAAAAAAACAAAAGACTTAAGCGACGAACACGAAAATTAAAATGGACGATGAGAGTACAACAATGAAAGTTTTCACCGCCATTAGCAAATTAAACTAACTAATCATGAGCAAAAATTAAATAGAAAAATCTTTATTTATTTCTGCACAGAAAGAACTGGATTTTTCTGCACAGATAAAAAAATATATTTTAATGAAAATTGTTTAGGGATATTTTTTTCCATGTATGGAATAAATTTATTTAAAAGAGTTCCATTAGCCAAATATAATTTTTTCAAATAACCCATCAAAAACCACTCAGTGTAATTGCTATCAACCACAATTTTTAATTGCAAATGAGAAATATTGATCTTGTGTTATTTAATTGATTAATAAAATTGATTTTTTTGTATTTCCCACTACAATCTTTAAGAACTAATATGTAAAATGTATACATATGTAAATGATCATAAGCTGTGCAAAGTAATTTAAATGCCATAATATATTTGTTTCATATTAAATATTTAAATGTGTTAATTAAATAATAATTACAATTTTAATTAGATACAAACAGCTTGAAAAGTCTTTCATATTTTGCACACCTGTTACCAGCCCTTGACAACAAGATATTTTTGAATTACACAACTAGAAAAGTTGACAAAGAAGAGAAACTTGAGAAATTAAATAATATAAATTATTATCAGGTGACAACACAAATCATGTTAAAATGGTCTTTTGATATCTTTGACTACTCGTATAAGTAATTAAATATAAATTTTTAATAGTTGTATGAAAGATTCACATAAATTAATAATAAGTAATTTAATTTTAGTTAAAAAAATCACAAATACAGATGGAACTTTATTACGATAAGTTTGTAATAATAAACCTTTGAGTATTTAAATTTAACATTTAATAAAACTTTGCTATTGAAACGTTCATGAGAATATTTAAATGATGGCGGTGGTTGTCATTGTGAGTAGAAATTAAACCACAAATTAAGATAAAAGTTTATAAAAAAAAATTTATGCAAAAAGTATTCTGTTTGTTCCACAGATGTGCAAAATAATACTGGCGCAGAGAAATCTACTTTGAACAGATTTTGCTGGTTTGTCTGTTTGTTTGTTTATTGGTCGTTGTATATTGATATTAATTTCATTGGGCTTTTGGGTTTGGTTTGGTCTCCTTTCATCTATATAATTAACTTGTTGCATTAATCAGTAACTAAACTAGTTATTTGCTACATAATTAAACCGTACATATACAAGTATAATACAAATATGAATTATTAATGCGAGTAGAATTAATAAAATGAAAATAATTATTGCGTTAACAGTGGAGTGTAAGTTCGCCTGACTTGTGTTTTTATACACGACTCTCTAAAAAAGAAGTGTAATGTTTTTTTAAGGTCATGCACACAGAAAATTTTCAATGTAAAATCGTCGAAAACCAGGTTAATTTTAGATTTTTCGGTAGTGATTTTGCTTCATAGGCCTTTCATATTAATTCAACATGATTTACAATAATCTTGAAGGAACATTTATCCTTTTGAATTAACTATATTTCATGTTGGTTTAATATTGCAGTACAGTTAAATCAAAATAAAGTTAATACTGAAATAATACGAAAAGTTATGTTGAATCAAAGTTATTTCGAGTTGAAACCACGTAAACTTGATATTGAAACAACACGAATAATCATATTGAATTAAAGTTATTTCAAGTTGAAACAACGTGAATTTTATATTAAAACAACACTAGAAATCATGTTGAATTAAAGTTATATCAAGCTGAAACAACATGACCTTAATGTAGATATTTTATTAATTAGTTTACTTACGTGATGGTTATTAGCATAGACATCAAAAAACTTTGTGTTGTAGTTGGCCAATTAACGATACTATACCAAAATCAAGTTTTCTCCTAAGAGTGAAGTACACTCTAAAATATTACTTCAAATTTACGATCATATAATGCCTAAATTTGTATTGAAAATTTCTCCATGTTTAAAATTACATCGATTTTGTAGTTATTTTATTAAAGAAAAAGCCTTTCAAATTAAACATATTTGATCCAAGTGGAAAAAATGTAACATAAAGTATAATACGGCTATGGCTGAATGATAGATACGTCAGACTATCAGTCAGAAGGTCGCGGTTCAAACCTGCACGCAGCCAATCGCTTTTTTTAGTAAAGATATTTTGTTGAAAAATAGAGCGTGTGTAATTTTAGGTCGATAATAATCTATAAAGTGTTGCCGACTATTATCGACCTAATTTTCAACAAAAGTGTTTTAGAGTGTAGAGTCTGATGCCTGAGAGAACACAACCATATTTTCGAGCTATCATAATCGGCGTATCCAGTCAGTTCATGCCCACTTTCACTACGAAAGTGGTAAAGTTCGTCTATCACCACCAACCAGGAGAATGGGGATGAAGGATAGCCTTTGACAACATTTAAATTCATAAATTAGTGTTACACACAGAAAAAAAGGAATGTAAAGTCAACATGCCGCAATTTTGATTGGAAATCAAATTAAATTTACAGGAAATAATTTGTCGTTTGAGTGTGTTAGTGCTAATTTGCTTTGTTCATTGCTACATATCACTGTTCTGCTTAGTTGTGTGACTTGTTGTTGTTTATTCTTACATGTGTCGACTATGTAGACGACATAAAACGAATTACCAACGAAAATTTACTGCTGCTGGCTTAAAATTACTATTGTATCATATTAATTTTAAACGGAAAATTATTAATATAACCTAAAATCTCTTTGATTTAAAAATTTTCACTGCTAAAAAAATTTTGTTGAAAACGTTACATTTCATTTTCAATCGACATGACTATAACTTTAATTTCAAATAAGTTTTATGTTAGACAATCATTTAAATCATGTTGAGTTAATATGAAATTTATTTTACATACGATGGTATTTATTTAGGGTATAGGTAAAGTAAAGTTTGAAGCTGTTGTGTGGCTGCAGGGGCTAGCGCATGGACTATCATGCAGGCGGCACGAGTTCAAATCTTGGCAGCGGCAGCCAGCTACAACACAAAGTTTACTGATGACTATCACATAAGTAAAATAATTAATAGAATATCAGCTACATTAAAGTCATGTTTTTTCAGTTTGATATAACTTTAATTCAACATGATTCGTCGTGTTGTTCCAATATCAAATTCACATTGTTTCAACTTGAAATAACTTTGATTCAACATGATTCTTCGTGTTGTTCCAATATCATATTAACGTTATTTCAACTCGAAATTAATTTTATTCAATATGATTTTTCGTATTATTTTAGTATCAACTTCATTTTGATTTAACTGTACTGTAATATTAATTCAACATGAAAAATAGTTTGTTTCAAGATTATTGTAAATCATATTCGTTTTACATGAAGCACCTATGAAGCAAAATTACTACCGAAAAATGTTAAATTAACCTGGTTTTCGACGATTTTACATGAGACTTTTTCTGTGTGTACAATTGTTACTTTTCATTACGAGTTTTTTGTATAAGAATTTTACTTAAAAAACGTAATTTAAATATTTTGGGATTCCCCGGGATTTTTTTGACGAATCCCGGGATTCGGGATTTATTAATCCCGAAAAATGTCGGGATTTTCGGGATCGGGATTTCGGGACTGGCATCCCTATTTCAAAGTCTATAATAATTTTTGTAGTGTATTTTTTCACAAAAATCTTTCCCAGAATAACTGCGAAAGTAAATGTAACGCTCAATAGACAAAACTGTTAAAATATCGAAATACATAATTTTATTTCAGGATCCATTGAATGAAGCGAAAACTATAATATAAATCCTACTTTCTCATATTTCAAATTAGTTACATGCGTAAGCAAAAAAAACTGCACAACATTTACATGAGTCATTATTTGTGAAGCGAACAAGGCAAAAAAATTTTTTTGCCGAAATTTTTTGATATTTGGCATACCTATCTATACTTTTAGTAGATATGAATGGGTGTGCCAAATATTTTTTTTTTGTATGATGTATATTTGTCGAGTTATGGGGTGCTAAAGTGTTGCCGTTTCTGAAAAATAATTTTTTTAATTATTGTTTTGAAGTAGAAAAAAATTAAAAAAAATAAAAAATAAGATAAATAATTCTTATAGAAAATCATCTGATCTTTTAGAAAAAATTAAATTTGAAAAAAAAAATTTTTCAGGTGCGAAACCAGAAATGACCAATTGAAAATAAAATTTGTTAATTTATTTTCCTACCAAAATTAGCCTAGGGTGTCCTTATTATACCGTAAAAGTTTGATAATGTGATTTCCTTAAGTTTAGAAGTTATGCATATTTCTTTACATGAACCCCACCTTTTGGTCATTGTTGTAGAAAATCGAAATAAGATATCGTGTAAATCTTTCATTTTAAGTATTACATGTGTCCAGTACTTTTATGTAAAACTCTACGAGAATCAATTTCTTGGAACATTTTAACCCTGTAGCGCTTCGCTGTATGGGTCTTTTTTGACCCTTTCTTAAAGAGTGGCAGAAAGCTCCCCTTCAGGGGCGTGATAGCGGGCTGGAATATCCTAGAAAAACATTTCCCATAAAATGTTATTATAAGTCCTTGAAGACAATAAATTTCTATACTCAAGCGGAATGCCAGAAATCATTAAAAACTAATTGTGAATAAATACGTAATTAACCCTCAAGCGCATTTTAAGTTTTTACTGATTTCTGGCGTTCCAGTTGGGTTTAGAAACTCATTGTCTTTTACGACTTATAATAAAATTTTATAAGACATTTTTTTCTAGGATATTCCAGCCCGCTATCACGCCCCTGAAGGGGAGCTTTCTGCCCCTCTTTAAGAAAGGGTCAAAAAAGACCCATACAGCGAAGCGCTACAGGGTTAAAATTTTCCATGAAATTATTTCTCGTGGAGTTTTACATTAAAATGCTGAACACACGTAATACTTAAAACGAAAGGTTTACACGATATCTTATTTCGAATCTCTACAACAATGACCAAAAGGTGGGGTTTATGTAAAGAAATATGCATAACTTCTAAACTTAAGGAAATCACATTATCAAACTTTTACGGTATAATGGGAACACCCTAGGCTAATTTTGGTAAGAAAATAAATTAACAAATTTTATTTTCAATTGGTCATTTCCGGTTTCGCACCTGAGAAAAAATTTTTTTTTTCAAATTTAATTTTTTCTAAAAGATCAGACGATTTTCTATAAAAATCATTTATCTTATTTTTATTTTTTTTTCTACTTCGAAACATTAATAAAAAAAATTATTTTTCAGAAACGGCAACACTTTAGCACCCCATAACTCGACAAATATACATCATACAAAAAAATATTTGGCACACCCATTCATATCTATTAAAAGTATAGGTATGGCAAATATCAAAGAATTTCGGGAAAAAATTGTTTACCTTTCCGCTTCACAAATAATGACTCACATTTAGAATGAGGATCACCCATATATAGTATTCTAATCGAATCAATAGTTTCAAAGATACAAATTTATTATCATTATTTTTGCTGGCAGACCCACTGTTCGTCAGTTTATCAATAATTCTGGAGAATAAATTACTTTAAATCATATTAATTTTTCTTCACTTATAGTAAATATGTTAATAGACAGATTTTACAATACTTAAGAATATGTAGACATATAATTAAAATAAAAACTCTTATCACACTCGTGTTAATAACTTAAAAACTAATTTGTATAAAAAAATCGTTTAAATACAGAACAGCAATTAGCAAATGGTCTTAATGGGACGACCACTGCCACAATGAATTTCCTTTGCATAACTTAAAAACTAGCAACAAGTCAATCTGCCAGTCACCCAGCCAGCCAGCCAGCCTCCCAAACAACCAACCCAACAGCCACCTCCATATTAAAAAAATTAAATTGAAGGCAACATAAAATTGTAGAAGAAAAACAAAAAAAAGCACAAATTGTTAAACAACATCTGTTAGTGATCATAAAAATGCAATTGTGGCGATGGATCGATTAAGCTCACAAACAGGTAAGAAGAAGAAGAAGTGATCGAGTATGCTGTTTGTTATCTTGTGTGTTCGAAAAGTCAATGTGACTGACTGACTTAAATGCATTTGACTTGCAGTGACAAGTGAGTCAAGATTCAAGTGCATGATTTAACTTTGTTTTTGTTTTTTTAATTTTATTTGTAGTTAATTTTTTATGGTAAAATGTTAAGAGATGACACTCATCACTTGTAAGTGAAGTGTTTACACTAGTACTAAAAAGGTAATGGATCATAACTAAATTGAGAGAGTGGGTTGGGTTTTCTTTTCCATTTAAGTACTTAAATCTTCAATAACTGATCTTCCTGCTATGTTTTATAGACTTTCAAAATTTTACTTTACTTTATATGGATTTTACTTGAGGTAAGTGTATGCATGCTGTATTTAGTTATTTCAATAACTTCATGGGTTTATTTTACTCTATTCTAATGCTTTCAAATACTTTTATCGATTTTACTGATTGTGGCGGCAATGAGTTGTTTTAACTTAATAAAAATGATGAAGATGATGATGATGATGATGATGATGATACTGAACACACTGATGATGAGTCTAGTGTTGTTACTTGATGATCTTAGAATACATTGAGCTCATTTTGTGCAGGAAATGCATTTAATTGCCTTTTGTCATTGAATATGCAATTATATTTTATTGTTGCTGTTTTGCTTTTGAGGTTAGAGATTCATTAATTTGTCTGTAATATTTCTTCTTTAGACTTTTATGTTTAAAAACTAAATTGGCTTTTAATAATTTTTAAACCTGCAGCTATTGCATTTACGATTGCACGTGTTAAACAAATATAACTAATAATTGTTGCAACCTTGAAATATTTTTAAGTAGAAAAAAACTGCAATAGCAATAGACTCCATCAAAAAGTTACGTTAAAAAAAAGTTAAATTGTTAAAAGCATGTGTTACATCCACATGTTGCACTGTGGGACCGATAGCAAAAATAATGCTAGTAAACCTACACTCTAAAACACTTTTGTTGAAAATTAGATCGATAATAGTCGGCAACACTTTACAGATTATTATCGACCTAAAATTACACACGCATTATTTTTCAACAAAATGATTTTACTAAAAAAAAAGAGATTGGCTGCGTGCAGGTTTGAACAGCGACGTCCTGACTGATAGTCTTACGTATCTACCATTCAGCCATAGCCGTATTATACTTTATGATACATTTTTTCCACTTGAACTAAATATGTTTATATGTTATTTTGACTTCAACTAGTATCGAACTAAGATCCTTCAGGTTTGAAGTCCAACGTACCAACCCCTCGGCCAAAAACACTGTAGCAGAACGGCACCAAGAACCTCAAACAAACTTACTCTTCTTTCTCGCTTAAAAACCTGCATTGGATCAGCACTATAAAATCAGCTTTTTTGTATAACCTGCGTACGAAGCTTTTATATAAGTAAAAAGCATACTACCCATTGGATGTGTGTACAGTTGATAGCTTTCTCGCTTTAAAACCTGCATTGTTGTTGCGCTATGAAATCAGTTTCTGAACAAGCTCATATTCTAAAGCGAATTATGATGCGCTTTATTTCTTTAGTGCTTCAAAAAATATGACATTTTTTTACTGGGATGTTGTTGGTAATTTCCATATAAACATTTGCTTAAGCTATTTTTAGACTATTCTACAAGCTGTTCGACTTCTGTACAAAATGCAACCCTGATACAGTGTGTTCTTATTGTCTTTTTTTAACTTTCCACAAACTCATTAGATCAGGGTTGCATTTTCTACACAAGTAGAATGGCTTGTGAGATGGTGTAAAACAGTTATTAGAAACAAGTTTATGTGGAAATTACCAACAAGGCTTATACGATATACAACACCTACAACAGATTGAGAATTGAACAATTGTATACACATATATGAGGTATTATTTTTTGAAGCGGATAACCCAAAAATATGATATTTATCATAACTATAATTCTAGTACACAGAAAAAACTAAATTTCATTTTTAGTAAAGGAATTCAATGAAATAGTAAATATTTTGTTTGAAAACCGACTTACAAACAAATTTATCAGCCTTTTTAACACTCGATTTTTTGAAAAACAAAATCAGCTAATTTCACTTTATTGTGAATAAAATCAATGTTTATCCATCGATTTTCATGAAATGAAGCTTATTTTATTTGTAATAGAAGTAAATTTATGATTTTATAAAAATTATAAGTTTTTGAAATTTTCCGTGTTCTCTAAATTTTGAAAAACTAAAATTTTCGAATTTTGTAAAAAAAAAAATTTATATTTTTTGTCATTGTAGTCTGCATAATTCCGACACCGTGTAGTACATAAAAAATATTATTAAATCAGCTTAAAGGTAATTTTGTTTCAAGCTTTTTGGGGCGGTTTTGTAATAAAATTGGACAAGCCTTGTTTAAGTTCTGATAAAATCGGTGGAGCAGCCTGTTTCAAAATCCCAGATTTTAGAAAAATAATTTTAAAAAATTATCCATAGAATTTCAAAATTTCGACTGTTTTTGTAGTTAGAGGAACATGACATATCAAAAAAATAATGTGGTACTCCTTGGCATTTTTCTTGTTGCATAGTGTTATAAGATACAGATTTATTAAAGTTTTTTTTTTGCTAACTGCCCCACTGTGTATTGCAAGTACTCAACCAATCAACCAACCAACCATCACTTAAATAGTTACACTTTTAATATAATGGAATGTTTGTGTGTGTGTGTGTGTGTGTGTGTGTGTGTGTATGAATTGTTCTAAAAGCTACAACCATCTTGAGCTCGTATAAGTTGTAATTAAAGGTGTCACATAACATCCTATTGTTTGTAGGTTTATAATGTGTTTTTTTTTCTTCTTAATTGTATTTATTATCCAAATAAATAATAAATAATGCTACAGATGGTTTAATTATCGTTGTGCTTATTAAAGTTGTTGTGTTGCATAAAACACTTGCTAAGCATTTTTGCAAGTCTGATTTTAATTGTGTTTAAGCATGCTTGAAGTGAGAAAAAAATCACTTGAAAATTCTTTTTGAAATTTTCTAATTATATTTAAAAAGATTTACGAAATGCTTTATATCTAGCTGGCTTGCTTGTTGCCTTAGTAAGAAAAACAAAACATTTTCAATTCATATTATTCTGCTGATCTTGAATTAAGAAAAAGTACGAGATATACAATAAAAAGTTAGCTGTTGTAGTTTTATTATAAAAAAATTCAACCTTTGTGTGGTCTTTATTTTTAACAAAAAACAATTTTGTTGTAATGTTTTATTTATCTAACAAGTTGTGTTGAATTTTAATACAAAACCTCTAAATTGCCTCAAGAGCGTTTGTGTCTTAAGTCTTTTGTTTTCACCACCTCGCTTTTCCATCCATCTGTAAAACGGAAGTAAAATCTTTTTAAGAACTCTACAAACACTAACAGACACACTCACACACAAACACTTTAATTAACCAAGTGTTGAAATCATTAAAGAGCCAGACAAAAGAAAAAACAACAAGTTTTTTTTAATTGTAGTTGCATTAAATAAACATTAATTAATAATTTTAATCCACAAAACAATTACAAGGCACTTCCTACAATGTAACAAGTGTCAAAAATCAACTCAAGACAAAATAAAAATCAATCAAATCAACAAAAGAACATTTAATAAAATTAGATTGATTGATCAGACAAAATTATTGAACGATTAAAACAAAATCTATTAAGTATTTATTAATAATGTTGATGTGGTTTTTTTTTCTATTTTGCCTTTAATATTTTACAAACCAGCAAGAAATATTACAAGCATTAATAACACTGTGCAACAATATTTATCGGGCTCTTATAAATGATCAAAAATAAAAATTTAAGAACTTTATCCAGTTTCATATTCGTTTTTCATTTTCTATAAAGGAATTCAATGAAATAGTAAATATTTTGTCTAGGAACGGACCTTTAAACAAATTTGTAAATACAGACAAAAATATCTCAACAATTTCATTGAAAAAAATCGTGTTTTTTTTTTCAGTGAACAAATTGTTTAAATATAGAAAAAAAATTTGTCTAAAAATATTTACAAATTGTAAACAAAACAATTTACTAAATCAAACAAAAAGATTTACTGGATTTTCTGAAAAATATAAAACAATATTTTTGTATGAATTTATAAAAGAATTAGTCTAACAATACTAACAAATATTAAACAAAATACTTGCTGGATTTTTGTAATATATCAAAAAAAAATTTTGTCTGGCTCATCATCATCCATTAAGCATTTATGAAATTTCACTTTGTTAAATGTGTTCAAGTCTGAATGTTTATCAAAAGACTCAAAAAAATATTAATGAGAATTAACGTAACGATATTAACGAATTGATTCGCTCAGAAATCTTCAGTTAACAAGCTTGGTACAATCGCATTCCTTTTGCTATCATTGTTGTTGTTGTTGTTATTTATGTGTATGTCGTCATGGGGATTAATTTTTTAAGACACACTTTTTCTTTCTGTTTTTGGTATTTGCGTCCTAAATAAAAGCCAAACAAACAATTCATTGATTATGTAAAAAACCGTTATTGAAAATTAAATTTATTTTTAGACAAACTTTTGTTTGAAAATTTTGTTTCGTTTGCTGGCTTTAGAATACCCTTTAATTTTTAACTTTCATGAAATTTTAATAGTTGTTGTTGTAGCAGACAAACATAAAAGCAAACCCCTCCCAATCAGGTAAATTAATTTTTTTTTTATTTTATTTATTCCTGCGCCATTTCTAAAATTCTCCCACATCAAAGCATAGAAACAAATGTTGTTACTTTCTTTGCAAAACCAGCTGGACAGCAACAAATGCATGTTTTTTTTTTGTTTTTGTTGTTTTTGTTTCTCTTATTCAAGTTACATGCATGAGTAATACGTGTGTATGTATTAGTAGCAACTTTAAATGCTTATAGCTCCCACAAAATACTAAACCGATTTTAACGAAATATGAATTATACACATTTGTGAGTAAATATGTTTAAAATATGTTTAAAAGTTTTGTGAAAATCAGCTGTATAATTTGGCCATAAATTCCTTCACAAGGAATCGGTTTGCCTATTAATTATATAGATCTCTTTTTTAAAGAAACCAAATGTTTTTCAATTACAGAAAATTTTACCTTTTTTAAGAAATATGAATTTAGTTTTGGAAATTCTGTTAATTTTTGTAATTTTTAGCTATAACTTTGGATAACTATACCACTATGGGACTAAAAGGTCTATGAAGATACGAAAAGCATGTATAATTTTGAAAATGTAAAATTTATTTATTTTTTAATGCGGGTCGAGAAACTTTTAAATCACATAATTGTGAAGAGGGCCTTATTACTTTTCAAAAGATACACTCTAAAACATTACTTCAAATTTACGATCATATATTGTCTAAATTTGTGTTGAAAATTTCTCCTTGTCTAAAATTATATCGATTTTGTAGTTATTTTATTAAAGAAAAAACCTTTCAAATTAAACATATTTAGTCCAAGTGGAAAAAATTTAGCATAAAGTATAATACGGCTATGGCTGAATGGTGGATACGTCAGACTATCAGTCTGGAGGTCGCGGTTCAAACCTGCACGCAGTCAATCGCTTTTTTAGTAAAAACCTTTTGTTCAAAAATAATGCGTGTGTAATTTTAGGTCGATAATAATCGGTAAAGTTTTGCCGACTATTATCGACCTAATTTTCAACAAAAGTGTTTTAGAGTGTACACAGCAGAACCGCTGCACTTCCATCATCAGTGCTCATGTGTATTTTGCTTACATTTAGATTATTGGGCTTTTAAGCAAATTAATGTTGCGACTTTTATTATTTATTTTGTTACCCAGTGTAATTAAAGTGATATTCAATTCATTCAAAAATTGACTAGATCTTTTCCATCAGTAATAAATTGTTAAAGATGGCTTTGTTGTAAACTAACAAAGTGAACTTACATCCACTCTAAAATAAATACGTAAGCTTCTAATTCACTTGAAAAAATAAAAACAAGTTCAATTCCGCATTTTTAACGTGGGCAGAATTTATCATAAATTTAATGGTAACAAAATTAACAGCAACAGCAACAATGAATATTTTAAAATTTCAAAGTTAAATTGAATTAAAAAAACAAACAAACAAACAAACAGTCTAGAGAAAAACTAGTGATTTCCTTTGGCCCAAAAACAAGGTTAAATTAAATGTAAAAATTATATAAAAATTAACAGCAAAATTATTTCGTAGTCATCAGTTTCTTTATAGTTTTAAGCAAAAAAAATTATTCACATATAAAAATGTAAGCAAATGTACAAAAACTTTTTAGCAAAATATTATTATTAAAATGTTATATTACATATTTAAACAGTTTTATTGTTTAACATAATTTTTGTTATTGCCTAGTTGTTATGACATGTACAAGTCAGTCAAATTGATTTCCATCTTTAGCGTGAAAAAAGTCCGGGTATGAGTCATATTTCGCTCAAAACGTGGTTGGTTACTTACTATAACAAAGAGTTGGCGAAACTTAAAAAAAAAGAATTTTTATTTAATTCTTTAAAATAATGAAATTTATATTGACATATTTGTTTAGACAAAAATAAAATGGTATTCGGTTTTACACCCTTCTCTCTCACAGGTGGTATACTCTTGCATATGAATTAGGCATTCCGTTTGTAACTTGTACGATATTGATTTTTGACCAAGAGAAGAAGTCAGTAAGTAGCCTCATGCTGATTTTTTTTTTTTTGCTCGGGACTTACTATACACATTTCACTTAACAATGATTTTTCCCGCAATTTATTTATTGTATATTCAACGAAAATTTTAATTAAAAATTTTTAATTAAAAAAAATTATACTTTGATTTTTATATTCTTCTTTTCGGCGATTTAGCTTCTTTTAGCCTTTTGTTTGAAATTCAATTGCAGTTCTTCATTTTCCCAACTCATGGCAACAATGTTGTGTGTCGTGAGCAAAAGATTTATTTAAATTCAACTTCATTTAAATATTTAATACTAACTAACATTTATTAATTGGCTAGCCATACCCGGTGTGCTTCGCTACCCCCAATCTCATAGAATAAAAGTAGCATTTATAAATATAAATTATTGATTCTGATATCCTACTTTTGAAATTTCATTATCTTAGACAATAACTATTATTTAATCTTGAAGAGCCGTAGTCTTATAGTTGTACAGATATAGGAAAATTAAGAATTACCTCTTATGGGGGTACCCGTGACCTCCCTCGTATAACACCAATATTTTGCAAGAATTTGGATGCTATTCTAGGAACAACACATATCGAATTTAAAGCGCCTTACTCTTATAGTTTTACAGATATTTTAAAATTAAGAAGTACCTCGTATGGGAGCTACCCGTTTCCTCTTTCGTATATGACCAATATTTTGCTGGAAGTTGCATGTTATTTATATAATAATAACAAACATCGAATTTAGAGAGCCTTACTCTTATAGTTGTACAGATATAGGAAAATTAAGAATTACCTACTGTGGGAGGTACCCGTTTCCCCCTTGCGCACCACTAATGTTTTGCTGGAAGTTGAATGTTATCGTAAGAATAACACACATCGAATTTAAAGAGCCGTAGTCTTATAGTTGTACAGATATAGGAAAATTAAGAACTGCGTCGTATGGGAGGTACCCGTTTCCCCCCTACTACACCACCAATATTTTGCTGGAAGTTGCATGTTATTCTAGGAATAACACATATCGAATTTAAAGAGCCTTACTCTTATAGTTGAACATATATGTATACTAAAATTAAGAATTACCTCGTATAAGAGGTACCCGTTCCCCCCTCCTATACCACCAATATTTTTCCAGAAGTTGCTTGTTATTCTAAGAATAACGCATATCGAATTTAAATAGCCTTACTGTTAAAGTTGAACAGATATAGGGAAACTAAAAATTACCTCGTATCGGAGGTACCCTTTCCAGCCAAAAGTTTCCAAAAAAAAAATTACTTAATTGAATTTTTCTATCATCAATAATACAGTTCCGAAATTTCACAACGATCGGTCGCACCGTTTGGCGTCCTATAAGGAATATACACACAAACAAACAAACAAACATACAAACACAGAATAATTTATGTGTATAAATATAGATTTTCAAATTGATTGTTAATACAACAAATCCAGATTTTTCTATTTTACTCAAATAATTAGTAATTAGGCACGTAAATAGTTTAAAAAAAAACTAAAAACATTTTACATCAATACGGAGGAGAGCACGTACAAAAGCAATATATTATTTATGAAATAAAAAAAAACAACAATAAAAATATCGTATTCAAAATCCAAAAAAAAAATAACAATATTCAAAATCAATGTCATGCGTTGTTACCGGTCATTGACCAGAAAACACACTGTCACTTCATCGTATAAGCCACAGTGACATCACAATAAAAAGAAGACCAAATGAAAAACAAAAGAAACAAATATTTTGTAAACTGCGTTGCGTATATGAATAACTTGCAAAAGAACTCCGCTTCATAAATCCAATGAAACAATTTTGTTAGATTTCTTTCATAAATCTAATGAAATATTTCACAATACTAATAAAATTTCACGAAAATTGTGAAAGAATTTCAGTTGAATTTTTTCATTAGCTCTCACAAAGCGAATTAATATCAAGTGGCCTTATCATTAAAACTACAAACATACAAAGTAGGTGTGTGACTATTTTTATTTGTACTTTGACAGTTCGGGTTAAAGTTTTTCTCTTTTGTTATATAGAGTTTGACTGATGGGGTGTAATCAGCTGATGATCATCTGTGATGATAAGGCTACCTGGTACTGAATTCGCCTTGAGCTTTCATAGTTTCGTTAGAAAATTTCATTGGATTTATGACAATAATATTTTTTCATTTTATGTGTTTTTGTTATTGTTGTACTTTTTATTATTATTGTACACTTATAAACACATTAGCCCAATTCACAATCTTGTGCAAATGGTATTGCATCGTAGCATTTGCAGATTGGCATAGTATATTAATACTCACCACTTAGCAATTGCTAGTGGTGAGTATCAACATACTATACCATTTTGCAAATGCAACGATGCAAGATTACAAGATTGTGAATTGGGCTATTAGCTCAATTCACAATCTTGTGCAAATGGTCTTGCACCGTAGCATTTGCGAACTAGTATAGTATATTTATACTCACCACTAATAATTGTTAAATGGTGAGTATCAATATACAATACAATTTTGCAAATGCCACGATGCAAGACCATCTGCACAAGATTGTGAATTGGGCTATTGTTTTGACAGTGCTGTTGGCTGAAGTAGTTAAGAGGTTGCCTATAAAGCAAATTATAAGAATCAAGAGTTTGAGTTCGATACTGTGACCGGTAATCGGTAACCGGCGTTTATCGTACGTATTTGTAGCATGGGACTGTTAAAAAATTAAAATAGTCAATAAAAGGGACAAGCTATTTCATTACAACAATGAAATAATTTCATTACAATAATGACAGAATATCATTAAAATAATGATAGAATTTCATTAAAATGATGAAATAGATTCACTAAAATAATGAAATAGTTTCATTAAAATGAGGGAATAATTTCCCCAAAATAATTAAATATTTTCATTAGTTTAACGAAATAATTACAATGAATCAATGAAATTATTTCATATATTAAATGAAATTTTTCACTAAAATTATTTTAACAAATCTTGTTTCATTAATCCAACGAAGCGTGACGTTGGTTGAGTTTTAACGAAATTTCTCATTGGATTAATGTCGTAAAACACAGAATTTATAAACAAAATTCTTTCAGTGTAGTTTATCTATAAAAGCCATTTAACAAACACTGTTTTCGTTAGATTTGGTATAATATTCGAAAAATGAAAATGTTCTGATTGTCAAAAATAGCAAGCAGAAAATATTATCTTTACATAGAGTTTTTTACACTATCATATACGAAATAAAACTATATGAATTAATTAAGAAACTAAAAATATTACAATCATTTAAACAACTTTTCACATGTTTCACTCCGCTAGCAATTTTTTTCTTATTAAGGCGGCATTATACAATAATAATAATAATACACCCATTAATAGTTTTAAAATATTAAGTGGTTTTCAATTGCATCTAAAGTATACTTTATAAAAACAATAATTTAGATAGAAACCAAAAAAAAAATTAATAAATAATCAAAGCACAGTGGGTCGACTAGTATATTTTAACAAAATATATCTGATAATAAGCACATTTATGTAAAAAAAATTGAAAAAAAATAATGCTAAAAAGTTCGATAGAACAAAGAACAACATAATAGAGGTGTGGGGGTGGAATGAAGCTCTTTTCGGCATACATTTCGTGTACAGTAGAACCTCAGAGATTAAAATTGCTTTGTCCCTTATATACTTAAATATATGGGCTAGATTCAAATTAATTCGTTTTGTCTCATCAGTTATTAATACTACATATTTATTTAACAGTATGGGATAATAGTTAATAAAAACCAACGAAAATTTTAAATTATTTTCGCTTGAGTTCGGTTCTATTTTCATTTTTCAATTAAAATATAGTTTCATTTAGAGATAAATGCGAAGCATGTAGACAAAGAAAATTTTGACTGCACGGAGGGTTGAACTGGCGTTTCGATAGCAGCCGCTAATCTCTTCAGAGTTCTTTTCCGCGTAGACCACTCAACCAAAGTCGGTGGTTTGCAGTCAAGAGTTGAATATCATTTACTTTTAATCAGTTCATATTGTCACTCTTAGAGCTGTATTTCATTTGATACTTATTGATATTCACTTGTTTCTTTATGTCTTATGTTAAGCTTCTTGTTATATCTCTATTCTAGTATGAATTATAAATATCATTGATAATTATCATTGATAACTAAAATATAAAAAAATATTTTAGAAAAAGTCTTAATATTAAATAGTCGTACATTCATTCTGCAATGTAGAGCTGATACTGGTATAAATTGAATACATAAAACTTCTACTTTTCAGTCCCAGTTTACTTGAAACTTGGTACACAAATAGATGTGTAGTTAGTTTTTAGAACATAGTCTGGGTAAAGATAATCCCAGTGGGCGATAAAATAGGTAAAAACCAAACTTTTCTATTATTTTAAATTAGGATTTGTTGCCACCGACAAATAGTAATAAATTCAGTAAAGTGCGACTTTGGCTCGCACACGAAGGATTCCGTACGATACACATATATCCCCTTTCGTTTTTGCCCTTTTTCATTTTGACAATGTTTTCGTTTTGCTTTTTTGTTCAATTTTATTTTATATTTTTTTTGCTGGTTTTGGCGCCTAATTTCATTTTGGTGATTTTTTTCGTTTCTTTGCGATTATTCGTTTTTTGCTATTTTTTTTTTGTTTTTGTCTATTTTATCAGTTTTGGCAATTTTTTGCTTTTGGCGTTTTTTTTTGTTTTAACTTTTTTTCGCTTTTTGACGGTATTTTTAGTTTTTACGATTTATTTAAGTTTTATCGCTTTTTTCAATTTTGGCGTTTTTTCGGTTTTTGGGATTTTTTTTCGAATTTTGGTGATTTTTTTGACACTTTTTTTCCTTTTGGCAATTTTTTCGGGTTTTGGCGATTTTTTTGTTTTGGCGTTTTTTTTTGTTTTGGCGCTTTTTTTCGTTCTTGTGATTTTTTTCCATTTTTGGTGGTTTGTTTCGCCAAATTTCGCTTTTATCAATTTTGCCGTTTTTTTTTGGTTTTTGGGATTTTTTCGGTTTTTGGTGATTTTTTTTAGTTTTAGCAATTTTTTTTTGCTTTGACACTTTTTTCCTTTTGGCAATTTTTTCGGGTTTTTGTGATTTTTTCGGGTTTTGGTGATTTCTTTTTGTTTTGGAGTTTTTTTTGTTTGTTTTTGCACTTTTTTTTCGTTCTTGTGATTTTTTTTTGGATTTTTGGTGATTTGTTTCGTTTTTTTATGATATTTTTAGTTTTAGCGATTTGTTTAGGTTTTAGGTGCTTTTTTCGTTTTGACAATTTTTTCGGTTTCGGTTTTTTTTAGTTTTTGCGATCTTTTTAGTTTTAGTGATTTCTTGCGTTTTAGCGATTCTTTTTATTTTGGTGTTTTTTTCCTTAAGCGCTATTTTCATTTTGGCAATTTTTCGTTTTGAAATTTTTTTTAATTTTGGAAAGTTTCAAGAGTTTATCTCTTACGGTTTCCAAGATACAGCAAATTGTCTAAATTACATAGTAAAAATTACAGTAACTGATAGAACACCCTTTAATTTTTATTATTTTAAATATCAGTGTCATTTGGTGTAGTCTATTCTACAGACTACACCAATTAACACTAACTTTGAAAATTTAAAGTGTTTGTATATAAGTGTCTGTATATTACAGTAGTATTTCAACATTTTTCGTTGCTCGCTTTAGAGCACCCTTTATTTCTAGCTGTCATATATTTGTTGTTGTAGCGGCCAAAGTTTTACATATTCTGTGAAAATTTCAGGACCGTAGCTCTTACGGTTCCCAAGAAAACAGCATATCTTAATTGAAATTTCCATAAAGCGAATATTTTCAATATTTTCGCACAATTCATTACACTGTGCATTGGAAACAAATTGTATAAAAAATAAATAGTAATTTTGTAATTTACCTTGATTTATTAAGTGTTTTATTTGAAACAATATTTACTTACAAATTACTAAACAATTAAAAGTGTTTCGCATATTTTATTATTTTGTTATTATTATTCATACAAGTTTAAATTAACGCAAAAATAAAACAATATCAAAAACATTAACATGTGATAACATTTTTATATCACACACATGTTCAAAATGCATACGAGTATTCATTCACACGCTATCTCCTCACTATGCAGACTGTTAAAATTGTTTAAGTTCGTTTTTTTTTATTAATAATTTCATAATTTTCCATAATTTACCGGCATTGTGAACTTCAATTAAAGTTTATTTTGGATTTTATTTTTAGCTGAGTTTACATAAAAAATTGGCAATAATTTGTAGATGGTTTTGTTGCTATTGAACGATTTATCGATTAAATGCTATTTGATGGTGGTGGTGGCGATGGCGATCGATGTGCTTTAAAGCACGTGACCGCCGTTAAACAATGTACTTGCAAGCACTAACATGATAAGCAACAACAACAAAGAAATTAGCTTTAAAAAATGCATCATACAAAATAAAAGTTTAAATTTAAGAAATAAATAAATATTCAGAGATACAAAAAAAATAATGATCGTTCGCATGATCATGTAAAAAAATTTGTTTTAATATTGCAGCTCCATTCAGGCTTGTACCAATCTGTGCCTGTTTAAAGTGCAAGTAACTATGACCTGTTTATTCGCATTTTAATGGGGCTTAAATATTTTTATGATTTTTTTCTGCTTTTTTTCCCGCTATTTTCAATGTCAACTAAAATTCCGGGTCATTTTTTTATAATTTTTTTTAATGAATTTAGTTTTGTGTGTCATGAGTGGTTTTTTTCACGATGTTGTAAAGAGATGTAAATGTTGTAAATGTTGTAAAAAAATACATTAAAATTTCTTAATACGGGATTTTGCCCAGAAATTATGTATATGAAAGGTTTATTTTAATAGCGCGTGTTCGTTTAGCCAAACAAAAAAATTAAAAGAAAATAAACAAAGAAACTTTGATATTTTTTGATATTCAACAAAAGTGCTTCTCTCTTAAGTCTTTTGTTTTTTTAAAGTCAGACTAAATCATGAAATAGCACACTGATAGATATACATATATTATGAGAAAATTATTTGATTGGTCCTGATCAATTTTTATTTAGAATAAAATTTTAATGCAGCAAATTGCAATTAAAATCCAACACTACCTTCTTCATTACACAGTACAACACAAAAAATATTGACAAGGTTCTAACGAGTGATTCTGGTATAGGGTACTAAAATATAAATATTTGTAGCGGCGTTTTTAGGATTCCGTACACCAAAAGTGTAAAGAAATCCCAATGTTTCCGCTACGCTGTCCGCTTGTCTGTCTGTCTGTCTGTCACAGGCTGTAAGAGCTACGGACCTGAAATTTTAACAGAATATGTAAAACTTTGGCCGCTACAACAAAAAATATATGACAGTTAAAACTTAAAGTGTGTTCTAAAGCGAGCAACGAAACATGTTGAAATACTATTGTAATAGACACTTTAAATTTTCAAAGTTAATGTTAATTTGTGTAGTCTGTAGAATAGCCTACACCAATTAACACTGATAGTTAAAAGAATAAAAATTAAAGGGTGTTCTGTCAGTTAATGTAATTTTGACTATGTAATTAAGACAATTTGCTGTATCTTGGAAACCGTAAGAGGCCAATTCTTGAAATTTTAAAAAACGCTAAAACTAAAAAAATCCAAAATTAAAAAAAATTCGAAATTAAAAATCGCTAAAATGAAAAAAAGCGCTTAAAGGAAAAAAGCGCCAAAATTAAAAAATCACTAAAACGAAAAAATCACCAAAATTAAAAAGATCGCTAAAAAAGAAAAAACGCCAAAAACCGAAAAAAGTCGTCAAAAGGGAAAAAAAGAAACTAGAACCGAAAAAATCGCTAGAACTAAAACTATCGTCAAAAAACGAAAAAAAATGCTAAAAATGGAAAAAATCACAAAACCGAAAACAAGCGCCAAAAATAAAAACATCGCCAAAAACCGAAAAAATCGCTAAAACGCAAAAAAGTGTCAAAACAAAACCAAAAGGCTAAAACTAAAAGAATCGTCGAAAACCGAAAAAATCCCAAAAACCAAAAAAAGCGCAAGAATTGCAAAAAAGCGCCAAAACTTAAATAAATCGCTAAAACTAAATATATCATCAAAAAGCGAAAAAAAATACGTTAAAACAAAAAAAACTTCCAAATCAAAAAATCGCCAAAACTTAAAAAATCGGCAAAAAACGAAAAAATCACAACAAAAAAAAAAAAGAAAAAAATCAGCAAAATGAAAAAAGCGCCAAGCCAAAAAAAAATCGCCAAAACAACGAAAAAAGTTAAAATATAAAAAAACTGAAATTAAACAAAAAAGGTAAACGGAAAAATTGCCAAAATGAAAAAGGGCAAAAACGAAAAGGGATATACGAGTAAGTGTATTCGTACGGAACCCTTCGTGTGCGAGCCAAAGTCGCACTTTACTTAACTTATTAAAGTTTACATCTGAAAATCATTTTAGAGGGAGTTAAGGCTATCTGCCCCCTTTTTGCACATTTTTATAGTGATTCGGCGTAGAAAATCTTGTAATTCTTACGTTTGATATATAAAATGTGCTCAAGGGTATTATTTAAAACACTACGAAAAATAGTTTTGTGAAATATTTTAATCCTTCAACTCTTGGCTGTAAGGGTATTTTAGTTCCTTTCTTAAAAAACGGTCAAGAAACTCCGCTTTAGCGGCAATACAGAGTGCTGAAATGTTATACAAAAATATTTGCATTAGTAGATTTAAGGATTAATTTCGTACTTATTCACAATTAATACTCGGCATAGGAAATCTATTAAGCATGTGTTTAAGGTGTTTAATGAATCAGACACTTTTATCTAAAAAAACAACGAAAAACATTTTTGTAGAACATTTTAACCCTCTATTTAACTCATTGCTGTATCGGTCTTTTTGCCCCTTTCTTAAGGAAATTGCGAAACAATCCTCTTCAGCGGTGATTAAACACTCTAATATATTCTAAAAAAATTTTCACAAAATTCTAATATGAGTCTTTAAAAATACCCAAGCTCCAGACACAATTTGAACCACTTAAGGAAACTCTCCTCCACTCCCTTTTTAAAAAAAGGTCAAAAAGGCCCACCCATACAACGAAGATCTAGAGACTTAAAATGTTACACAAAAATGTTCAAGGATTACAAGATTTCCTATGACGATTCACTATAGCCATGTGCAAATGATTGACATTTAATTCATCCTAATACATAAAATAACTTTGAGAGTGACTGAGAAAGTAAATGATTTTGGCGGAAAGGCTTACAGAAGCCAAATAGCGTTTGAATGAGTTTTATTTAATTAATTTCTGTATATTTTTAGTGTTATTCTTAAAAAAAATTTACCCTAATTAATACTCTATCAAACACTATTCTCCATATAAGACAAGAACGAAGCATTTGCTCACTCCGGATTTGAAAGCAAATATACTATTTTCATTCTAGCTCACATTTACATAATAGCAACATTCTAGAACAGGTAGTGTTATTCATAAATTCTTTGAATATTAATAGAGGATTTCCCTATAAAATATCCGCTTTGAAATCTATTTTATTTCTAAAAATTTTTTTTAATCGTTTTTACATTGACTTGAAAATGACATAATAGAAATTAATCAAATCAACTTGTAAATGATTTATTTACGTTCTTATGCTAATTACGTAAAATCCATGAAAGTAATTGAGCTTTATTTAAGTTATAACTACTATTTAAATTTTTATATGCATTTATTTTTACACCTGACAACTAGAGACTAAAGTATGTAACGAGAAAAAGGGTTTCATGTGGAAAACGAGAATATCAAAGATTATAAATTTTGTTCTAGGAGATGAAACTTATTTGTTATAAAGACTTATTAAAACTATGACAAGGTGTATTAGTAATGTTGTAATTGCTTTTGCGAATATATCAGACTTTGGTCGAGCTCACTCAGTAGTAGACTTGTGTCGAACTCATTTTGTAGTAAGTTGTGGACATGAACCTTTGATACAACCCAAATCGTTCGAACTCGCTCAGCAGCTCGTTTCAGGCATAAATTATGATCAAACCCATTTAAGTTACATTGGTTTGATCATACCCAGTAAAAAAATTGTTTCAAATAAAGCAGGTTTTTACTATGAGGGAATAAAAGTAGTGCTTACAAACCTGCTGATATCGCTGCTGATTTTTGTATGGCGAGTTCCCGGTTTGGAGAATTACGTTTTTGATAAAAAAAAAATCGCTTTTTGAAGCGCTGAAAATCATCACCATTTTCAGCACTAAAACTGTAAGAATGTGGAACTTTCTCTCTTAAAAGCCTGCATTGTATCAGCAGTGAAAATCTACTTTTTCGTATAGTTTCTTTCATATACGTTCACTGCTCTGTAATAAGCTCTTATTTTAAAGCGTATTATTATGCGCTTCATTGCCTTAGTGCTTCAAAAAACATGAACATTTGTTACTGGGTAGGTTTTAGACTTGGGTCCACCTCGTTCAAATTCGTTCAGCAGCTCGTTTTAGATACAATTCTATGATCAAACCTATGCTCAAACCCATTTAAATTCCATGGGTATGATCATAGGGGCTGGACACAAGTCTACAGTATGTTCAACTTTAAATAAGTTTGATCATATTATAATTGGGTCGAACTTGTTCTCTCGTTCGAGTTAGATAAAAAGTTGTGATCAAACCCCCTAAGGTGAGTGCAGGGTTGTCAGATATGGCGATTTCTCGCCAAACGTGGCGATTTTTAGCCTTGGTTGGCGTCCAAATTTTTTATTTGGCGACATTGCGATTTTTCTGGCGATAAATTTGTTGGCGATTTTTTTGGCCACTTTTCAACAAAAAAAAAAAGGTTTTGGCGAAACGTTTATCATTCAGGAAAGTTGTTTAGCGAAATTCAGTATTCGGCGCAAGTGGCCTTGCAAAATAATACGCAAAATTGTTGTTGGATTTCATAAAAAAGCTACGATATTATACATTCTCACTTTTGCAAGGCTATTTGCATCAACAACTGAACTCCGCTAATGTTATTTTTATGCTTTATTGAGCGTTACAAGAGTATATGCATCAAACACTGAATACCACCAATACATTGGAATTTTTGCCTCTTATACTGCAAACTTGCAGCGCTCATACAATGTTTTTGAAACAGAATGACTAATCTGATAAGAATTTTAGATACATATAATGTATTAGCGCTCATTCCATTTTTTAATCTACTTTTTTTTCTTCTATCAAAACTCCGCCATTTATAAACCGATTTCGTATTTTTTTTTCTTTATTTCAAAGGATGTACTTCCAGATTGGCCCCGGTTTAAAGTGGGCGGGATGACTCCCATACGAAGTAAATACACTTATCTTTTCATTTACTTCTCTTCACAGATTCCTATGAAACTTTGCACACACATTAAGCTTCTGTTTGAATACTACCCATGCAAAGTAAATATTACTTTTCACAAACTACTACTAAACCGATTCTTATAAAACTTTGCATACACATATAGTTATTGCTATAATACAACATTATGGCTAAAAAGTAGGCAGTACCACGCCCATGTAGAGTAAATATTTATTTAAACTACTTCTACTTAACCGATTCTTATGAAACTTCGCACACAATAGCTCTCGTGAAAGTACAGCATTATGATAAAGATTATGGGCAGTGCCACGCCTATTTTGTAGTCTGTTTTTTTGCAAGATTTATCCTATATGTATCAATCGTAATCATTAATGGTTCCTGAAGTTTGACGAAAATAATTTACAAGAAATAATTTTTGGCGATATTTTTTCTAACTACTTTCGACGATTTTATGCTATTTTTAATGCGATTATTTTATAAAAATTTTTATAAAGAAAAGCTGTTATAGAAAAACAAAGTTTTATATAATATATATTAAGAAAGCCTGCATGAAATATAATTTGGCGACTTTTGGCGATTTTTAAAATCAATTTGACGCAATAGGGAAGAAAAGAACTGACAACCCTGAGTCAGTGTTTAAAATAATCTTCTGAAAAAATTCGATCCCAAACGTTTTCTGCCTCTACTACTTATATAACAATTTAAGCAAAACTGTATTTCATCATTCATTCAACGCAATAATGACCACTGAGTTTCTTGAATCGCACAATGGCTTTCAAAATAAAGCCATAAGATGTTCCACCATAAGATTTTTAATGATGAATCGCCAAACCAAGCTTCATCCAATATAACAGAGAGCTATTAAATAATTTCCCAAAGAATGCGGTGTTCTCAATTTAAAGTTCTATTAATTAAAAAAAAATACCCTTTATAGAAATAAAAAATGTTCCAATATTCCCCTACAGATAAACTAATAAATCTTGATAAATGTACAACTGAGAGTTTTATAAAACAGTTTCGTTCTGCTTTTGCATATTTAAATGCTTCAATTAACTTTATTTACATTTTTGAATAATTAAAAATTTTACACAGTTTCCTAAACACAGAAAAAAGAAGTTTTAGCATAAAAAACTACTTTATAATTAATTTACTAAATGTGTAAAAACTATTATTATTTCATACTATCTGTGAAGTTATAGCTTTACGTATTGCATTATTTAAAAAAAAACTGCGAACAAATGCAGAAATAAATAACCGTAAATAAAATAAAGCATAATAGTTTCGTTGCTCATTTACACAAAATAGAGAAAATTTAAAAGAAAGAACTTGGTTTTTTATATTAAAAGTTTGTCTACAAGTTGTTTGTCATTCGTTACTTTTATTAAATACTATTATCAAATAAACCAATAAAATGGTAAACCGTATAAATTAATTAAAACTCTATGAGTAATAATTGCAATGCAAAAAAATTTATTAAAAACATGTGCATTTGCTAAGAATTTGTCATTCGTTACTTGAATATTTATTTCAAAAATTCAGCCAAGTGTTATATAAAAGCAAAAAATTTTTTTAAAAGAACAAATTTTATTTCAATCATAATAATTTGAGTCGCTAATATCCAAATTATATTAGATCAATTTTTTAAAATTTGATTGTGAAGAAAAAGACACATGTAAAAACTTGTAATTCGTGACTTTTCTAATTGTATGGATTTTGTTGTGGTACTTTCTAATAACTGATTTCGGTATTTTTCTTATTATTTAAAGAAGAAGAAAATTGAATTAGACAGAGCAGACATCCAAAAATTGTTAAAACTAGATGAAAAACGATGTGCAGAATAAAAGCTAAAACCAAGAGAAAGTTAAAGGGAATTACTCTTAAGCAGCTTATTTTATTTATTTAGACTTAACTATACTTAATTTAGACTTTAGACGGTCTAAGAAATTAAAATGAGGTAAAATAATATAAAAATTAGATCGTCTTAAAGCCAGGTAACGAATGACAAAAATATTATGCTTTGATAGAATAAAATATATATTTTTTTGGAGACCGTTATTATTCCACAATCTACAGGTGACCTGCTCTTTCACTACATATCTTAAAATAATAAAGTTCATATATCAATTTTTCTTTTAAAAACGATGTTAAATGTTAAATGATTTTTTACCCCAAAAAGATTTCTGATGTCAGTTTTCAAATGGTGTAAATCTAATAAGACAAACAAATATATTAACTTTTTTTCTGAATAAAATAAAAACATTTCAGTTTGACTTTGTAAAGATTTGCACGATTTGTGTGTCATCCGTGATTTAAGTTGAGAAAATAAATACAAACAATTAACACAAACAGTCACACAAATCAAGTTCATTTGGGAACTAATTGGTCACTATATTTAAATGACATTTAATGATAATAAAAATTATAAGCTTAAATAAATAAATAATCACTATTAACTAACTAAGATATAAACTATTTCTATATTATTCGAAAGAAATGTATAAAAAAGTTGTTCGAGAAAGTTCAAGGACATTCATTAACCTCTTGACTAATAATAATAAACTTCTAAGTAAAACATACTATTTTTCCAAACTTCTCCTAGAAACTCTAAATTTACTCGTTTTGGGGAGGGGGGTGGGGGGGAATATCACCTTTTCCCACCCTTTGTATCCACGTCTGTTAATTACACATCCCATAAAATCAAAAGTTATTTATATCTGTAATATTTATTGATAATCAAAATGCATTTAAGTGAAATGTAATACAGAGCTGTTCACTTACTTTGAATTTTGACGAGGGTGTTGACTTTTAAATGAAATTTTATGATTAAATGACTTAAAATACTTCTTGTGTTTTTACAACAAAATGCTGCTTAACTTTGTGTTTAATTTTTTTGTTTAATACTTTTTGTGTTTTAAGAATTAATTTTTCAATATTTAGCACAAAAATAAGAACACTGATTAAAATATAAAACTAATACGACGAGTCGAATGTGTAATAACATTTATTATTTTATGTAAAAATCACATGCACTCGAGCGTTGTTGATTATATGACCGATTTATGTAAATTTTTTCTTATATATTTCTTTCGATTACTTTTACAAAATTTAATTCAAGCATGAATAACCAACATTACGCGCACAACAATGATGAGCAACTAACTGAGTTGACAAGTGACTAAAATTCTTTACAAAAATTCAAAATGAAATAAAATCGTCCAACAAGTGATTATAAAATGAAATAAAAAATCAATATCAGTAGAACTGAAAACAAGAAATATTATGAAATAACAATTAAAATGCAAAGATTATGGAAAATATATTTAAAAAAAAACACTGGCCAATGAACAACAACAAGAGAGTTATTACAAAAATACTGTGTTATGTCATAAAGGGTCATCATCACATTAAATTTAACATGAAACAGTCATTCACACATAAATGCAGACAGATTTTTAAATAAAATTACAATACATTTAAAACAATTAATATGCGTGAATGCATCGCTATCACAAGAAACAATTACGTTTACAAAAACCCTCAAATGAAATATATTTCATTGCATTTAAATATTATTATTATTATTATTTCTTATTTTACAGAGCATGTTTGTACATCTATAGTTGTTGTCGTTGTTGTTGTTTTTGCTCATTAAAATAACACATTCGTAATATATTAAGCATTTTATTTATGCCTTCGAATTATTCTTAATTTATATTCATTCATGATTTTTTTCCATTAGAGTTTTGTCCAAATGAATATTGATGCAAAATCACGTATTTTAAAACATCTTCTATACGTGCCGTGCCACTGGCACAGTGCGTTTCATTGAGAAAAAAAAAGTACAACAACGACAGCAAAAATATGCAATATGAAGTAAAACCAAATACCAGATTACTATGAAAAATTGCAACAATAAAAATAAAAACAATAATGAAATTTTTGTTACTCAAAAATATTTTGTGTTTCTTAAGTCTTTTGTTTTCATATGATCAATACAAGTAATAATGCACTATGGATAGCGGTTCGATATTATTAGCATATTCGCTAACAAAAGAATCACACTTGGCTTGGATTCAATTAATGACTATACTAGGCTTGGATCGAACCCTGAAGCTCGTTTTCGATATAAACCCATCTAAAATATTTACAATTATGTGGTACAACAAAATAATAACATGGTTCTAACGAGCGATTCTGGCAGAGGTCATCAAGAAATATATGTATACTTGTATCAATGCTTTCAAAATTTACATCTGCGATTAATTTTAAGGTGAATTAAAGTTCCCCTCCCCATTTTTGCACATATATGTAGTTATAGCGACTCGGCATAGAAAATCTTGTGAGCCTTACGTTTAAGATATAATATGTGTTCAGCACTTTTATGTGGAACATTTTAGCCCTCTAAGTTTTCGTGGTATGGATTTTTTTTTGTCCCTTTCTTAGAAAAGGAGCGATCAGAGTTTTCATGTAAAACACATTTTTGTGGAGCATTTCAGCCCGCTATACCGCCGCAAAAGGGGAGGTTTTTGCCTCGTTTTTTAAGAAAGTGACAAAAAATACCCATACAACGAAGATCTAGAGGGGTAAAATGTTCTACAAAATTTTCCCCGTGGAGTTTTGCATTAAAGAGCTTAACACGTCTTATACTTCACGAGCAAAATTTTCTTCTTACAAATATGTTTGTGAAATTAATATATTTGAAGTTATGAGGCAAGACAACTAAATTTTATGGCTGGCGGCACGGCACGTCTTACCATTAATATTTTTTTTTATCAATATTCACTAAATTAGGGGATGGGACTGGCAGAAATCTAACTTTTTAATGTTAAGGGTTTAATATTAAGGGTTACCCTAATGAATATATATATATATATGTTATGAGAGAAAACATTGCGCGAGAGAGAGAGATACAATCGCATAAGTTTGTTATTGCACCGTTATTTGTGTTCATCTTCAGTCACTGTGCTAACAAAAGCTTTTCGAATAAAAATATTCGCCGAAATATTAATCGATTAGAATTATTCGAATAAAAATTATTTTAATAAAAACTATTTGAATGGGAATACAAATGATTCTTAAAAAATTATTTGATTAAAAAACTTGTCGAATAGAAATTATTCGGTTGTCGAATAAAATTATTCGAATAAAAAATTATTCGGATAACACACGTTCGAATAAAACTATTCGCAAAAAAATTATTCGAATTGAATTATTCGTATAAATATTATTCAAATCTAGGCGCACAGTTGTGCGCCAGAGCAAGTTCGAAACCATTCGAGCTGTTTTTACCCTCCCCCCTCCCTTAAAAGCTTCTTGAGATATGAAGGCATAAAAAGAGCATATTTTAGTAGATATTCACTGACTGACTTACTGACTGACTCACTGACTCATCAATATTATTGGGCACTTCCACTATAGCTGATGAACAATTAACGAAAAAATTTGAAAACGGGCACTTTTCGTATGGGGGACTAGGGTACTCCTATGGAGCACTTCCAGTATAGCTAGAAAGCTGAAATGTGGTACACAGGTAGGTCTTGATGGAGAGTACTAGGGCTGGGGAGGGCTAGAGAGCCCCTTATCTGTATGGGGCACTTATTGTACCAAATAAAAGCTTAGAAAACAGAACTGAGATCCGCACAAAAACATAAATGTGAAAATAAGGCCAAGTTCCCATTCAAAAATTTCGGCCGTAAAAGTACTGAGATCAAAATAAGGACCAAGCTCTTGCTAGGTACAACACCATCTCACTTCTAGGCAACCTATTAGCTTGGCATTTTTTTTTTTTTTGCTTTTCTAATATGGGAAAGGATTATGGGAAAATGTTAGCAAGCTTACAGGCTGCCTAGAAATGAAATGGTATTGTACCTACCAAGAACTTGATCCTTATTTTGATCTCAGTACTTTTTACGACCGAAATTGTTGGACAGGAACTTGGCCTTATTTTCATATTTATGTTTTGTGCGGATTATATTAAGCGCTTACAAGTTAATCGAACCAAATTCTTCAAATAAAAAATTCGTACGAAATTATTCAAATATAAAATTCTAATAACGTTATTCGAATTAATATTACTCGAATAATATTATTCGCATGAAAATTATTCCAATAAAATTATTCGAACAAACATAGTTCAAAAATAAATACCCGTGTAAAATTATTTAAAAAAGTATTAATTAGGGATGTAACGATACGCCGTTTTGCCGATCCGATACCGATACCGATATTTAAAAATAAATATCGCCGATACCGATTCCGATACCGATACGAATTTTGAAATTGAGTTCAAGTTTAGATTAACAAAACTCAAGAAGGGCAATTTTTTATTATACAAAATTACAGTGTAGGAAACTATTAATATTTAAAATTAATATTAACCCAGTATAAGAAATTAGAAGTAATTTTTAAGGAACTACATTTTCATTGCTTCCAAAGAATTCATATTAAAAATATGCAGATAATTAGTAGAATAGCAAGTAAAAATTTGTAATTCCTTTATAATTTTAAAAAATACTCGCCATGCTTTTTAAAAATTCGATTTTTTAAATGACATTTATAAACTAATATTCTTCTAAATAGCTTAATTACACGCTGTTAAAAAATGCCATGTTTTTTTACTCGTGAAAAACGACTTAGTGAGGCGTGTAGGTTTAGTTCAGTAGATCATTTTGCCATTTTAAAAATTGCAGTACACCCTCAAAATCGGAAGTTATTGGTAAAAAAACGATTTTTTGGGACTTCGCGGACAAAAACAATTTTCACTGCGTGGTTTTTGCACCGATTTTCTAATTTTAGACAGTGTCGAATAGAAGAGGACTTAAGCTTTCCATGCATATTTAAAAAAATTTTTTGACTTATATTTCATGTAAATACCGTCAAAAGAAAAATTAATTTTTTTTATTTTATTCCGATTTTGTTAAATTTTGCGTTTTTTTTTGCAACAATTTGCTTGAAAACCTACCCATTTTTATAAGCGATTACAATAAGTGTTGTGTCTTTTTTTTTTTGTTGTTGGGAATAAGATTTAAAAAACAACGAATTGAATTTGAATTCATGGCAAAATTAACAAAAAATAAATTATTTTTACATAAAAATAACAGCGCAAAATATTATTAATTTTTAAAATTGATACTAATAAGATTTAAAAAATACGAAATGAATTTTAAAATTAACAAAATATAAATAATTTGTTAAAAAAACTGAAAAAAAAATTTTAAAAGTATCGTCGTATCGACAATAAAATATCACCGATTCCGATGTATCGGAAAATCTGAAGTATCGCCGATATATCGGTATCGGAATCGGTATCGGTTACATCCCTAATATTAATGTCATAAAATAATTCTTATTTTTAAGTTTTATTTTTTAGCTCAAAAATAACGATTATTTTGAATTTTTATTTTTTTTATTCGAAAGTAACGATTATTTCTTGATTTTTATTTTTTGCTTACAAATAACGATCACTGTAGATTTTCAATTCTCGTAATACGTCTTAAGCAAAAGCTGGAATAAAGGATTTGCATATAAATTTGCAAATTTTGTTTATAAATACTAGATATCTGCAACAAGCCATTTAAAACGCCTTTCCTTTTTTCGTTTTTATGTATGTTTGTATGTGGATTTGTACATACATATGTATTTATGTACTATTACATATGCACATATACATATGTATGTGTCAAATTTAGTAATTGAAAATTTACACCCTTCCTGTTGCCCGATTTATCTAAAATTTGGTAAATACATTTACTGAGTGTTTTCGCTTTGTTATTTTCGAGGCTTCAGTGTTGCCGTTGTTTTCCGCGGAGCTTTTGGAATTTTTCGGGAGATTTATAAAAGTTTTTGCAAGTCCGGGGAACTTGTAAGATTTAGGGGAGATGTTTGTAAAAGTTTTTGGGAGTCCGGGGAACTTCTGGGATTTTGGGGAGATTTTTTTAAGTTTTTAGGAATGCGGAGAACTTCTGGGACTTTAGGGAGATTTTTGTAAAAGTTTTTTGGAATCCGGGGAAATTCTGGGTTTTTGGGGAGATTTTTGTAAAAGTTTTTGGGAGTCCGGGGAAATTCTGGGATTTTGGGGAGATTTTTGTCCCAGTTTTGGAGAATGTTTAGCCCGCTTTTGTGTCTAAGGGTGGTGTCCTTCCTTAGTGAAGGTGTCCCAGCTAAACGCCAGGTGTCTCAGCTGAATTCTTGAGAAGTATCACCTAAGTATCTTCAAGGCAATATTTAACAAAATAGTTATGAATTACTGTGAAATGAAATTCAAATGGCTTGTTGCATATGACTAATAAATACATCAACAAAGTAACGATTAAAGCCTAAAATAATGATTTTTTTAATCAAAAAATAAAAATCAAGAAATAATCATTACTCTCGAGCAAAAAAATAAAAAACATCTTACTAATATTGTGGGATCATTATGATTTTTTTGGTCAAACATTTGTGCAATAATCATTATTGTTGGTCCCCGATTTCATCTATTCAAATGATATTAGAAGCTATTCAAATATTACGTAACGCTATTTTCGGAGCTTTATATATTTTTTAGTAGTGGCGGCTACACTAAAGGTTGGAATCGAACAAAATTTTACATATTTAACATAAAATAATATGACCGCTATACACACTATTCAAAAGTCCCATTAGCTGTTAACTCTCTTGTCTATCATGAATGCATAACGTATTTCATACGCAGTTTAAATGAATCAGTCATCAACAGTATGATTTGAAAAAAGCAGCAAAAAATTTTTTTCAACTTTTTGAAAAAAAAAACCTTCTTCTCATTTACATATATTAGCGTAACTTGAGAAGATTTTGGTTTTTTCAGAAACCGCAACTGGAAAACTAAATTATCTAAATCCTTGCAAATAATGTTTCTGAATCTGCCCAGTAGCTTCAGAGAAATTTCATAAGAAATAAAAAAACAACACAACATCCATAATTTTTTACAGACATTTGGAATTGATATTATTCCAAGCAAAACATGCCATGTTTTATTAAAATCGCTTAGCAACTTTTGATTTAATTCGCAATTAAGTGAGAAAACTCAATTGATATAATCACGATTTTCGTAAAACAATAAAAGGACTGCAACTCCCTAACTGCTCTGAGTTGCGCCCAATAGACAAATTCTGCGCAGTAATTAAAAAAATGCTGAGAAGAACATAAAAATTTTATGCAAGTTGGAAATTGTATGTAAGTTGGAATCATGTTGCCAAAAGAGTTGATGGAGTTGGTGATCAAAATCTGATGGCGGATCTGAGAGCGAAATTTTGTAAATTCGTTTTATCTAAAAATGAATTGTAATGGTTTTTAATTATTTTTGTCTTTGAAGTAACTGAAACAATTTGCTGTACTTAATTCATTTTTGTTGCTATTGATTTTTAAGTTATTAACAAAATAAAATGTTAAATTTTTTTCTTTTCCAACCTTTATTTATAAACACCAAAAAAAAATGAATGGGTACTCCGTACTGTAGTGGATAGTGCACTAGACTATTAACCGGGAGATCGTAGGTTCGATTCCTGAAAAGTTTTCCGTCTCTAGTATCATTAACAGCGGCAACTCTGTTAGTAACACTAGTCAAATATGTATTAATAATATGTAACTCACTTGCGAGGCTATTTGACCTCATACGCATAACTTGCTTTTTACTATTATATCTCCTCAAGCTAAAAGCTTTTAATAAAAATGCTACTAACTATATCTGTAGATATATTGTGATTTTATTGCAATCAGCCCCATTGTGCCTCTAAATATGATTTGCAAGCTAAGAGCCTGTCAACATTTATTTAACTAATTTTCAAAAGTTAAATTCAATTGTACAGCCCATCAATTTGTCTTTCAGTTTATTTGCTATTCATTTTCATAAAATAATTTTTAAAAACTTAAAAAAATGGTGAGTAATAATATGTGAGCATTTGTCCGTTCGTCGACACAACTGCTTTCGGCATAATAATTAATTATTTAATTTTGAAACTATTCTACTTCAATTGACACGTCTCTATTATTTATAAAGCTGACTTAAACAGTATATAGTAGGCTTATGGCGAATGCACATATTTGAAGTTATACAGGCTGCTATGAAGACCGGCAAACGCATGTACAAAAAGAAGGCCATACAACTCTATACAAACTTCCAATAATGAAAACAGTAGTCAAACGAAAATGTCTGAGAATACTTGTTTTATTTTTAAGCAAACAGTAGCAAAATCAATTATTTAAATACAAAAATTAACCACAAAAAGTTCTCTGAAAAATGACACTTGTACTTTCAGTTTTGTGAAAGTGTGTGTGTGTGTATTCTTGCCCAGTAGTTCGCTTAACACAAAAAGTATCACAAAATACCCCTTGGTATCTGACATGGGAATATAATACCGTATTTATAATATAATTTCTTATCGAACATCAGAATCTTTAGAAGGTTTATGTTTGTTTTCTGGTTACTTTTGCAGAACCCATGATTTCAAATGGAACAAATATGCATAAAAAATCAAATATTATATTAACGTAACAAAGTATAACTAATCAAATACATATTAAATTTAATTTATAATTAAGTTATTATACATAAATTCTCATTTCTTCAATATTTTTAGGTTTAATACAGTTTAAAAGCTTACTTAAATGTATATATAGCTCATAAATATTTCCCCGAACTACAGGGTATGTGAAATATGTAAAGAAGTCGCACCTAAATAGTCATTGATCTCTGTTTAAAGATATGTATATAATAGAAATTCTACTGGGTTAATGCTTCTCCCTCTCTCTCTCTCTCTCTCTCTCTCTCTCTCAAAAATTAGCATCCATACGTGCATTTAATATCGTTTTAATTGCTTTGCATTGCTGTAAATAAGCTTGAAAATTTAGTAGATAAAAACAATTTTCATCATATAATTTGTTACCTTTATTTTTCTTTGGTATTAGAAATGTACTATGATGTGCCTTACCGAGTTTTAGATTTTCTATACATCGTTTCCACTTTTCCTCTTGAGTTAAGGGGCCATTCACATAATACGTAACGCTCCAGGGGGGGTTAAAGGTTTGTCACGGACTAGATACTTTACACTGAAAATTTTGTAAAAAGCGTTACGGAAGGGGGGGGGGTATAAAACCTCCGAAAATAGCGTTACGAAATATGTGAATAGGCTATAACATCTTTCTACAATCCTAAAATCCGAAGTTAAATCATATTTCAGAATTTTATCAAAGTAACATTCAATACATTTTTCTATGGATTTCATATATTTTTACAAACACGATCTACAAATAAAATTAACAACAATTATGATGGATAACCTACAATAAGTTTTAACAGAAACTCTTTAATTATAAACAAAATATTTGGAATTAATTTAAAATAATATGGGTAACGTTCAATACATTTTTTTATGATACAAATCATAATTGATTGATGAAACCCTTTTCTAATATGAAATATTTGTTAGATGAATAATGAAATATACCAAGAAAAAGTAACGTTCAATAAACAAACTTGCGTATAATAACAACTGATTGAATAAATTAAATGCTATTGTACATCAAAATATTTGCTATATATGAAAATAAAATCAAATGCTAATATTTCAAAACATAACAAATTTATTCTAGTTTTTGATAAATTTATAGTTTCTTAATGTTCAAAACAGTACGTTCGTTCTTTGGGTTTTTTTCACCACACCTGCGTTAAATTGTTTACCAATTGTCTGCAACGTACTTGTCTAATGCCGGGTGAAAATGTGAGTGATACAATATGTTCCATGAGCGGTGGAAGGAGAACACATCACTTAGCTAGAACAACAGTTAAGTTTGCCGTGTAAGCAAGTAAAGAATAGCTAGTCAGCTGTTCTAGTGAGTTCATCTCTTAGATACGCCTTGCATTGTACAATTTATGAAACAATTAAGTACTAATGGCTCAATTTATTAATAGAGTTCTTGTATGGTATATTGAGCTTAATTAAGACCTTAATACTATGTTTAGACAAGCGCCTTAATTGAGGCAATTAAGTTTTTAATTGAGTTATCAATTTTTGTGTTCACACATATGCAATATATGTTTTTGTAATAAAATTGAACAACCCTTTCCCAAATTATGATGAAATTGGTGGAGCAAGCAGCCTCCTCAAAAATCCCAAATTTTAGAAAAAAAATTTAAAAAAAAATGTATCCATAGAATTTAAAATTTCGACTGTTTTTGTAGTTATGGGACCATAAGGCATAAAAAATATTATGGTACTCTTTGGGACCTTTTTTTTTGTTGCATAGTGTAATCTATCATCGGACATGAAGAAAATGATTGCTGTACGAACTACAGGGTATGATAGGGATACTCTGAAACATTACTTCAAATTTACGATCATATATTATCTAAATTTGTGTTGAAAATTTCTCCTTGTCTAAAATTACATCGATTTTGTAGTTATTTTATTAAAGAAAAAACCTTTCAAATTAAACATATTTAGTCCAAGTGGAAAAAATTTAAAATAAGGTATAATACGGCTATGGCTGAATGGTAGATACGTCAGACTATTAGCCAGAAGGTCGCGGCTCAAACCTGCACGCAGCCAATCGCTTTTTTTAGTAAAAACATTTTGTTCAAAAATAATGCCTGTGTAATTTTATGTCGATAATAATCGGTAAAGTGTTGCCGACTATTATCGACCTAATTTTCAACAAAAGTGTTTTAGAGTGTACATACTACATATATACGATTATGTCGACCATAAAATGGACGGAGCTTGCGGTAAACTTCGCGAACTGAACCATTATTTTCGAAATAAATTTGCACGATTTGCAAGCGTTGTTCTTTTGTCAACCTGTTCATGATGAAATGGCAAACCAAACTAAATATTAATCACTTGACAGCTGACAAAATGGCCGCCAGTTAAAAAAGTGATGCCAACTTAAAGTTCTATACCTCAGTAAAAAACACCCAATACAATAGTAAAATAAATTATTGTTTCATAAAATGTTTTGATGATGTTGCTGCTGATTATGTTCATGATGACAATGATAAAAAAATCATGTTTTTGGACTTGTTGATCAATCAGCAGCCAAAATATTTAAATTAAATTGAAATTGGCATTCAAAATTCTATATGGCGTTTGGTATCTTTGTATTTATTTTCCTGTGAATTTTTTATAAAAATACTCAGAGCTAAAACTACAAAGGAAATATCTGTGGTCACAACCCTTAACCGCCTAAGTTGGATTAGGACAAAATTTTATTTTTGATGTGATGTACTCCATTAATGTCTAAATCAAATCGTTACCAATTTTTTAAGTATGTAACTTTCTTAAGACGACAATTGTATACACTCTAAAACACTTTTGTTGAAAATTAGTTCGATAATATTCGGCAACACTTTACTGATTATTATCGACCTAAAATTAGACAAGTATTCTCTTTGTTGATTTTTGAACAAAATATGTTTAATACAAAAATATTAAAATAAAAACGCCTGCGAAGCGATTGGCTGTGTGCAGCTTCGAGCCGTGACCTCCTGGCTGATAGTCTATCGCAGCTACCATTCAGCCATAGGCGTATTATACTTTATGTTAATTTTTTTCACTTGGACTAAATATATTTAATTTGAAAAGTTTTTTCTTTAATAAAAATGTATGAAGAACATTTTCTTAATTCATTACATTTATTATAATAAATATAATGCTTTTATTAGAACTAAAAACCTACTAAAAATAGATTTAGATTATCTTAAGTAGTAAATATTGAAAATTTCCTTCAATTCAATTAAATGACATTGAAAATTTTGTTTTAGAAAAAGCTGTATGAGGTTTTCTCAAATAATAATTACGACCAACACAATCATTTCCATCGTCATTCTTTAAGTCATAATAAAAAATGTTTTGCTGATCAAAAGTTAAAATGCTAGATACGAGTAGATAACATGTGCCAATTATTAAGTGGGCTGGCGTTGCTTTACCCTGTACTTGTAAGTAGTCGTATAAATAAATATAAATATTTAGTCAGGGTTAAATAGAGAAAATCAAGAATTTATTTTCAGCTTTTTTTTGTTTTTTCTTTTTTTCATTATTAAACAAATAAATAAATAAAAAAAGCATTAAATGTGTTTAGGTAAATTAAAATTCATTTAAGGTTTATTTTTCGTATGTTTCGTATGTGCTCGTAAATAATGTCTTTCAAATGATTTCATACATTTGTGCACTCATAAAGACATTTTCAGTAAAATCTATACAATATAAATAATGCACAGTGGGTGAAGAGAAATAAAAATGCAGGCTAAAAGACAACTTTCTGTGTTCTGTCGTGTAGGTTGGATTTTATTTACATTAAGTTAGTCTTGATTCTGGAAATATCGCCGCGGGAATTTTTTTTACCAATTGCCTTCAACGTACTTGTCCTATGACGGGTGAAAATGGGAGTGGTACAAATAGTAGTAAAATACCCCCACTGTACAAGTAGATTTTTTCCAAATCAAAAATATTTGCTTAAAATAAAATAATTTGATTAGTATTAGACAGAGCTGTAAATGAATCATTCATTTTTGAATTAATTCGGGAATCATTCATGCACTGAATTAGCAAATTTTGAATTAATTCTTTTCACACAAAAAAAAATGAATTTATTGAAATTTGAGTCAAAAACTGACGTCTTTTAAGATATGACGATTTTAAATTTTGCGAATCTAAAAATTTTTTTTTTTATATTTTTGTGCTCCGCAAAAATTTTAGGTTACGTCATTGTGGAGGAGGTTTTACAACATTTCAAACTTAACACTTAAGCACTTTTGGAGATATTGAATATTTTTTAAGTAAACTCAAATTTATAGTTAAATTTTTTAGTTTTGATGACGTCATGTCTCCACAACTGAAGAAGGTCTCCCGTTGGTTGATTTGAGATGGAATAACTCACTAAAAAAGCACCACAAGTATATTAAGCTTGGAACATATCACCGAGTATCTTAATTATGTCAATTAATCCTACTCCTATGACAACGCCATGTAAAAATGACAGATCACTCTCATATAAAGTTCCTGTCTTTGGGAATCTCCCACGTCACTTGTCTTGTGACAGAGAACCTGTCATGACATAAAATTGGCTAAAAATTAAACTTAAAATTAACTTAAGTAAAGAAATTTAGCTGGGTCTTACTTAACGAGTGTTTCTATACAACTTAGCACAAAAAATCATCATAAATTGTAGACATGACTCATTATTATATTTTAAAGAAATTTTTTAATCTTAAATCTTAACCACTGTGCGTCTTTTTATTTATGTTTGTTTTTATTTAAACTCATGTACTCGTAAATAAATACATATTATATGTTTGTTTGTTTATTTTTTATATGTGGCATTGAACTTATTTAATTCTTAACCATCATTCTCCGTACATACTCGTAATAATAATATGATGACTTTTTTAACAAAAAAAAAAAACAATAACTAAGTAACTGGGTAAGTAGTGAGTGGTTAAATATTACAGCAAGAATTTAGTTTTATTCCATAACTAAATATTAGGTACTTAAATTTGAAAACTTATTAAAGTTTTTTGATTTTATTAAACTTGTGACGAGTTTGATGTGCCCTTCATTATTTATGATTATGAGCAGGATTTAACATAAATTACTATTATTTTTTTCTTTTAATAAGAAATCTACATGTATCAAGATACATATTCATAATCAGAGCCTATTCCATTTGAGAAATACACTTAACTTTAAGTTTAATATGTGCAAATTATAATTTTTTAATATAACGATTTTCACGATTTCAAAGCCAACAATATAAACAATTAATTAGAAATAAATTAAATGCTTACACTGAGGACCGGTACATAGTGGGCTTATCGCAGAAATATTGGTTGTGCATATGTATATCTATACATTTCATACTACTGATCCGACACAGCAAAAAATTATACACAGAAAAAATTATCACAAAAAAAAATGTCAAACAAAAGTTTGTGTAAAATAAAATTTCATTTTTAGTAAATTTTCTTATTTAATCAGTGAATTTTTTATTTGGTTGTTATTTTGGGACGCAAATGCTAAAACAACAACAAAAACCAATTTTCCGTGTCGTCAAAAAACAACAACAATGACGACATACACAATAAATAACAACAATGATAGAAATAGGAGTGCGATGTCGGAATTCAAGCAATTATTATCAACCATGAATTATAACAAGTTTGTTTACTGAAGATTTCTGCGTTAATTCCCATTAATTTTTTAAGAGCCTGAAGATAAACATTCAGAGTTGAACACATTTCAAAAATGCTTAATGAATACTTATAAACAATTTGTATAGATTAAAACGAAAAGTTTGTCTGAACAATTACAAAATAAATTCAGTAAAGTGCGACTTTGGCTCGCACACGAAGGGTTCCGTACGAATACACATATTTATATCCGTTTTCATTTTTGCCCCTTTTTTCATTTTGGCAATTTTTTTCGTTTTGCATTTTTGTTTAATTTTGGTATTTTATTTTTGAAGTTTTTTTTCGTTGTTTGGTGATTTTTTGGTTTTGGCGCTTTTTCACTTCGGTGATTTTTTTAGTTTTCTTTTGCGATTTGTCGTTTTTGCAATTTTTCGCCGACTTTTTTAGTTATGGCGATTTTTTGGTTTCGGCGTTTTCTTTTTGTTTTAACGTTTTTTGTTTAGTTTTTTGACGATATGTTTAGTTTTAGCGATTTATTTAAGTTTTAGTTCTTTTTTCAGTCATGGCGCTTTTTCGGCTTTGGAAATTTTGTTTAGTTTTAGCGGTTTATTTAAGTTTTTGCTCTTTTTTCAGTCATGGCGCTTTTTTCGGCTTTGGAAATTTTTTCGGTTTTTAGTAATTTTTTTAATTTTAGCTATTTTTTTTTAGTTTTTGGCGCTTTTTTTGCGCTTTTTCGGTTTTTGGCGTTTGTTTTTAGTTTTTGCGATCTTTTTATTTTTTGAGAATTTTTGCGTATTAGCGATTTATTTTAATTTTGGTGCTTTTTTTCTTTAAGCGCTTTTTTATTTTGGCAATTTTTCGTTTTGACTTTATTTTTATTTTGGAATTTTTTAGTTTTAGCGTTTTTTAACATTTTTCCATTTTTGTTGATTATTTTGTTTTTGTTGATATTTTTAGTTTTACCGATTTTTTAGGTTTTAGTGTTTTTTTCCGTTTTGACGACCTCTTTCGGTTTTTAGCGTTTGTTTTTAGTTTTTTTGCGATCTTTTTAGTTTAGGTAATTTTTTTGTGTATTAGCGATTTTTTTAATTTTTGTGCTTTTTTCTTTAAGCGCTTTTTGATTTTGGCAATTTTTCGTTTTGACAGTTTTTTAATTTTGGAATCTTTAGTTTTAGCGTTTTTTTTTAATTTCAAGAGTTTGCCTCTTGCGGTTTCGAAGATACAGCAAATTGTCTAAATTACGTAGTTAAAATTACATTATCTGATAGAACACCCTTTAATTTTTATTGTTTTAAATATCAGTGTTAATTAGTGCAGTCTATTCTACAAACTACACTAATTAACACTAACTTTGAAAATATAAAGTGTGTATAAATAATTAGCTGTATATTAACATTAGTATTTCAACATATTTCGTTGCTCGCTTTAGGACACCCTTTAATTTTTAACTGTCATATAATTGTTGTTGTAGCGGCCAAAGTTTTACATATTCTGTGAAAGTTTCAGGTCCGTAGCACTTACGGTTCATGAGAAAACAGGCTGTGACATACAGACAGACAGACAGACGGACAGACAGACGGACATACAGACAGACAGACGGACAGCGTAGTGAAAACAATAGGGTTCCTTTACACTTTTGGTGTACGGAACCCTAAAAATTAGTAAACGTTTATATTCTTTATCTATTCATTATATTCTTTATCTCTTCATAAAATTTCGACCCCTTAGCGCCAAATGATCGTAAGCGACATTTTGTAAGAAAATAATTTTTTTATTGAAATCAAAATTTTATGAGCCTACCCATAGCTTAAAATTATTAAAATGTCAAAATTGTTGATAACTTTTGAAATACAGGCTGTAAAATTTGATCGTAAGCGACAGTTTATGAATATAAATCATGTTTAAATATAATTTTAAAAAAAATCTTCTCCTGGAAAATTAAATTTTTGTCGCTTACGATCATTTGGCGCTAAGGGATCGATTTCATGTCCGAGATAGTCGACTTCAACACCCACCAAAACCTTTCTTTTTTTAAAAGAAGACATGAAAAATTGGCAAGAATTGTCGTCATTGAATCAGCAGTTTCAGAATGTTGGAAGCAATTCGGCGATCTGTATTTACAAAAAAGTATATAGATTTTACAAAATTATAAGTTTTGTAAAAAAATTTTAGACGAAGGAGTTCTGAAAAGGTTTTTATAAGTTTCATAATTCTAATTGTAGTTAATTGTTTATGTTGAGATTTGGAAAATCTACTTCCACAATAAATTACTTAAGACACCAGACAGTGGTTTCAATTGAAAAAAAATTGTAATATATCTGTATCTTTGAAACTTGCGATCCGATTACAAAACGATATATGTAGAAATCATAGAGGAGGATCTAAGCTTTAAGAATGTTGTATGTCGGTTAAACCGTTTTCGAGTTACGAGTATGATGAAATAAAAACAAAACCATTTTTTAACTACATATACCGTTGTAAAATCACTAAAAACTATAAGTATTTACTTTCTCTAGGAGATACAATGAAACAGAATTGATATATGAGAACCCCTGAATAATTTTAGTGTATCATAGTGTTATTAAAGAGCATTCTTTCAATAGTATGACTGACATACACTTTCAAAATCTAAAAGACGTTTTTCCTGCTTATTATTTTGATTTAAATATTTGGGTTTTCCCACTTAAACATTTTGTAAGCGGAAGATAGAAATACCTAATCGTTCATATTCTGATTTCTACCTCAAAATATTTATAGACATTTAAGGAATTTTTAATTAAAATCTAACCTTTCATTCGTTTTAATTTTTTTCTTTCAATTTATTTACGTTGAAGGTTTGTTTTAATTTTTATTGGAACTGAACTAAAAGTTACAAAAACAATTTAAGAAAATAAATTCCAAAATCCATAATTAGAATTCAAAGCATAAATTTCTTGTATTTTTGTTGTTGTTTATTTTTATTATTTTAATTTTTTTTTTGTTTTATTAATTTTTTTCATTCTTAAACGGTGACAAGTTGATTGAACGTTAAATATTGTTTTTGTTATGAATCTGTTTAAATATTCTTTTCTACTTTAGTTTTTCAAAGTTTGTTTTTTTATGTTGTGATTTTGGGAATTTCTCAACTAAATAAAATAGAATTAATCATTGTCATTTGTTTGTTGTTGTGCCATTTTTTTTAATGACGCAATAGGAATTTCACTTTCAGTTTTTGGTTTTAATTGTTCATATTTTTGTATTCCATTTTTGTTACGTTTTATTTTTTTTCATACATTATTACTCATTCACCCTGGGGGTGCTGCTTAAAAATATTTTGCTGGTAAGTTGGAAAAAACAATTTGTTATTTAAGAAAAATTTTAAAGTTAGAATATAATTGATTATTCTCAATGTAAATTTGACTAAATGTCTTAAAGCAAAATTAATTTTAAAAAAATGAATTTAAATAGTTTTGGTCGTGGGAATTAAATTTAACATTTTAGTTAATAAGATCATTTATATAACAAAATATTTTAGTTATAAATATCATTATCATGCAAAACTTTTAGTTATATTGAGGTTTTTTTTTTCATTTTTCCCATTGAAAATACGCAGCAATATCTGTAGTTATGCCTTTTATGAATCGTGTAAGCAGCAGCAACCGTCGAGAAAAGTCCATCAATCATGTTGTACTCCAAAATCCATAGATTGGGATAAGGGCCTATTCACATATTACGTAACTTCTGCGGGGGAGGGGTATTAAATATTTGTTATGGATTAGATCATTTATATTAGAAGTCTTGTAAAAAGCATTACGTAGGAAGGGGAGAAGTATAAAAACAGCGAAAATAGCTTTTAAGAGATAAACTAGGAAAACGAAAAGGAAATCGTGGTAACGTTTCTGCGGTGACTTAGGAAGATGCTCTTCAACAAACCTGGCACGCCGATATTCCTAATGGAGCCAGATGAAACTTTTTACTGAAACGATAGCGGAAACCCTGGATAAACTCGTGAAAACTTACTTTCCGGATGTTTTTGACATGAAAATCCAATGTGACGTGCGATAGAATGATCACATTTTCAAGTGTTCAAAAAAAATCATTCAAGTGTCTGGGTTTTTTAAGGCGGTCTTACTATTTATACAACATTTATCCGACCGAAAATGGAATACAACTCTCATGTATGGGCCGATGATTCAAAGTCTATTTTTAAGTTACTCGACAGTAGATGTGTAATGGAGGCAATAGGCATTTCTCTGTCAAAAATCCGAGAATTCCTAAAAAGTTTAGCAAAATCCCCCCAAAATCTCCTAAAACAAATTTGACAGATGGTCAGAGTTGCCATACTGTTGTAACTATATACAGTTGTCAGATGGCTGTAACTACATAGAGTTACCAGATGGTTGTAACTACAGAGTTGTATTTTAGGTGACAGCTATCAAAAATAGCTGATTGACATTTTGACAACCAGGTGGCGTTACTACACCAAAACAGCTGTCTGAACTAAATGATAGCATATGTTTTTGTTTTTCGATCTTGCACTTCGTGAGTGTTACGTCATCGTATTAATGTGTGTTTGTGTGCGATACTTTTGCTATGGTGGCAGAAGATGTATGTGTGTTGATTTGCTAATGTGCTCGACCTTGGGCGTACTGATATTCCCTTAGTTGAATGGTCAAATTACATTAGTGGACGATAAGCAGCACAGCACTCAAGTGGTCCGCAATTATCCCCCTTGTAAAATACCCAAGACTCTTTGGCTTTCACTTAGTGGAGTTATATTTTAAAATTATAAAAGTCATTCTCAAGAAGCTTATCCAGCGAAACTTTTCCATTGAATTTTAAATTTCAATTGTTTTTAAAAGTTGGAGGTTATCAATGAGTTTTTATATTTTTTATCTTTGTCCACTCATAACTCCGCCATCTATAGACCGATTTGGAAAATTTGTATTGCATATAAAACAGTTTTGTGACGTACAGAAAAATTATTGCCCAAATTTTTACCAATTAACTATTTACTCAGACAAATTTTAATTTTCAATTAATATTTTCATTGAATCAACGTTTATTTTATTTGCTTTCATTTTCTACATGTCAATTGTGTATAAATAAGACAAATTTAGTTTGCATTTGTGAGAATTTTATAATTTTTCTGAGTATGCGACATTGTTTTATGAAACATACACAGAAAAAATTATTCCTAAAAAATTTTCAATTAATACACTTGATCAGAAATTAAAACTAGTTTCAATTTATTTCGTAATTGAATGTGATCAAAAACAAAATTTTCTACCAAATTTTATAAATTTCGAGTAATTCAAAATTTGAATTTTAGTGATTGAATATACAATTTTCGTCGTTGGTTGAACTTCAACAACATAATTAATTGAATCTGGAGTTTTCGTAATTGAAATGGTATTTTAGTTGTTTCTGTGTAATTGACTTTATTTTCTAATTTTCAATTAACTTTTTAATTGCTATAATATTTTTTTTAATTAAAAAAATCAAAAACTATTTTCAATGAAATCCGTTGAGCTAATACTACAATTTGCATGATTGGTTGAAAACTAATTAATTTTCTAATTGGATCTTCGTTTTTCTTAATTGAATCTTGTTTTTACTTTTTCCTGTGCATTTTTTTAAGTTCTAATTTTAGACTTATTTTCTTCTATCTGTATGTGAAACATTACTATTAAAAAAATCAAGTCTTTTAGCTTAAAACGTTAACATAATTATCAATTTAGAAATAAATTAATGAGAATTTCAAATTGACAAGCGTAAAAAATTTTAAGTTTAAAATAGAATTTTAATTATGGAAGCAACCTTTAATAATTTTATCATGTTTTTTATGTATAATATTAATTAAAACATGCATGTGTGTTTTACATTTAATTGGTAAAAAGTAAATAATAAAAACAAACAATATGTATATGCATAGTATACAGGCATGTCACACATTCCGATCTTGCATTACGATCATTTATGATCTAGCTTGTTCAGACTCCGTTTATTTTGTGCTAGCTTTTTACATATTTTGTAAAAATCCCGTTATAGAAAAATAAACAGTGCTACCAACTTTAAAAACAAAACGTCTTTCTAATTTCCAGCAACATTTATGCTAGTATAATTGCGTATTTTCACTTCTATTATATTTATTCTATTCTATTTTAACTTAGAAATGAGATATTTTATCGCGGTAAAAAGAATCCTGAGTTTGAACCAGGACTCTAAAGTACCTCCAAACTAGATTTCAAAAAAAAAAATCCGTTAATGGTTTTTGCGGGATGCACAGACACACAGACGAACAGACAGACAGGTAAAAGTTCCAAAAGTCTGTGTTTTGTGTTCTACAGTGATTACTGTTTACATCACCATAAACATTTTCATATACAGACACGCCCCTTTTACAGTTCATTATATGTATAGATTTCGATTTTTTAGCGAAAATTTGTTTTCCTTTGACACTTAAAGCTTATATTAAGCTTTTTATTAATTTGGCGCTCCTAAAACTATGCGATTTGTTTATTAAATGCTTATTTGGCGCTCCTAAAAGTATGCAAATTGTTTACTTTTTAGTGCTAATAAAACTAGTAGGTTCAACAAGGAAAAAAAGTTCCTATGAAACATTTGGATGATCGCCTACTTAGTCATGTAGAGGAAAACCTAAAACGATGGAAATAACACTTTATGAGTTTACTAAACGCTCAACGCACAGAAAAAAACTAAGGCCCTAATTGTGTAAATCACATCACCGAAGTGAAGTTTGTGTTAAAGCAACAATAAATTTGAAAGAAATTTTCAAAATTTGTTTTTGTTTTTCATACAAATTTTGTTTTTCATTTTCAGTAAAGAAATTCAATGAATTAGTAAATATTTTGTTTAGAAGCGGACCTAAAAAGAAATTTTTAAATATGTACAGACAAAAATGTCTCAACAATTTCATTGTAAACCTTGATTGTTCCACTAAACAAATTGTCCAGATCTATAAACAATTTGTCTAAAAATATTTAGAAATTGTAAACCGAATAATTTACTGAATCATGCAAAAATGTATACTCGATTTTCTGTAATATATCAAATAATATTTTTGTCTGATTTTATAAAACAATTTGTCAAAAAATATTTACAAATTCTAAGAAAAATAGTTTACTGAATCAAACAAAACTATTTACTGGATTTTTTGTAATATATCAAACAGCCTTTTTTCTGAATAAGTAAACACTTTTTTTTGAAAATATTTTTAAGTTTTCAGTAATAGCATTATCATCCATTAAACATCTAAAAATTAATGAGAATTAACGCAACAACATTAGCGATTTGTTTCACTCAAAAATTTTCAGTAACCAAACTTGTTACAATCGCATTTCTTTTGTTATAATTGTTGTTGTTATTTATGTGTATGTCGTCATCGGGGTCGTTTTCTTACGACACAGAAAACTGATTTCTATTGTTGTTTTTGGTATTTGCGTTCTAAATAAAAGTCAAACAAAAAATTCACCGATCTAGTAATGAGTATTTACTGAAAATGAAATTTTATTTCAGACAAACTTTTGTTTGAAAATATTTTGCCCATAATTTTTTCTGTGTTAAATACTTGTACGCTAAACAATCAAAATCATTTCATATAAAATTTAGTTTAATTTATTAAATTTTATTATAAAATGTGACAAACCAGCAAGCAGACCAAATGACCAAATGGCTAGACAAATTTGTTTACGCATTTAAATACCCAAAACGAATGGCAATCATTGGATAAATTAAAAATCGAGTTCGCTGCTTAAGTCTTTCGTTTCAACCATACACATTTTATCAATATATCAGCAATGTTTGTTGTATCATTTCCTTATGCCCAATTTGTTCCTGTTTAACTGTTTCTTCTAAATGTTTTGGTATTTCAAATATTTATTTTATTTATGCCAGTAACGTCTGTCTGTGGTCATGCACTGTTTTTTTTTATAAGCACTGTCATACATACAATTAACACAGAAATGTAAAATTAAAAGAACGCGGTTGTAGTTAAAATTAAGCGATGTCATTCGGAATGTGAGTATGAAATTCTATTTACTTTCAAGCAAATGGCACTATTTTCAATGCAGTTAATTATAACTTGTCATCTTCTATTTCACATAAAGTTAATGGCCTTAAAATTTTGATGCGTAGTAAAATGATGTAGGAAATTAATTACAAAGAAAAATTAATTGGAAATATTTATTCAACTAATTCAATTATTTATTGTATTTATTTGATAGTGTTTTATTTAATTATTTTAAAATCTTTTTGAAGAACAGTAAATATATAATAATATTTAAAAATAGTTTGTTAAGCAAAAAATGCAAATATAACTATATGATGGATGATTCCATTTGAAATCCTTTTTTTCGTCTCCGTTGAAAGTATAGTTTAGTGTTAATTGGTGTAGTCCGTTGAATAGACTACACCAATTAACACTGATATTTAAAACAATAAAAATTAAAGGCTGTTCTATCAGTTAATGTAATTTTACTATGTAATTTATACAATATGCGGTATCTTGGAAACCGTAAGAGGTAAACTCTTGAAATTTTCAAAAAAGCTAAAACTAAAAATTTCCAAAATTAAAAAATGTCAAAATGAAAAAAGCGGTCAAAGGAAAAAAGCACAAAAAAAAAGAAAAAGTCCCTAAAACGCGAAAAAAAATCGCCAAAAACCGAAAAAATTCATCAAAACGAAAAAAGCATTAAAAAATCGCTAAAACTAAATATATCGTAAGAAACTAAAGAAATTGCCAAAAATGGAAAAAAATCACCAAAACGAAAAAAGCGCCAAAACCAAAAAAAAAAGCTAAAACTAAAAAAACTCCAAAAACCGAAAAAATCGCCAAAACGAAAAAAGGTGGCAAAACAAAAAATCGCTAAAACTAAAAAAGTCACAAAAAACTGAAAAAGTCCCCAAAACCGAACAAACCGCCAAAACTGAAACAAGTACCAAAACTAAAATAAATCGCTAAAACTAAAAATATCGTCAAGAAGCGAAAAAAACGTTAAAACGAAAAAAACCTAAAAACCTAAAAAAACGCCAAAAATGAAAAATCGGCAAAAAAAAAGCAAAACAAAAATCACAAAAAAACTAAAAAAATCGCAAGAACAAAAAAGTGCCACAACCAAAAAAAAAATCGCTAAAACTAAAAAATCACCAAAAAACGAAAGAAAAAAAATCCCCAAAACCGAAAAAAGCGCCAAAACTGAAAAAAATCGCCACAACTAAAATAAATCGCTTAAACTAAAAAAAATCGTCAAAAAGTCAAAATAAACGTTAAAAAACGCCAAAACCAAAAATTCGCCAAAACTAAAAAAGGCAAAAAACAAAAAAAATTTTAAAAACGAAAAATCGCCAAAAAAACGCAAAAATAACGAAAATTAAAAAGCACCAAAACCAAAAAAAAAATCGCCAAAAACAACGAAAGATACTTAAAAAATAAAGAAAATAAAATAAAACAAAAAAAATGCGAAAATCAAAAAAAGGAGCAAAAACGAAGAGGGATATACATATGTGTATTCGTACGGAACCCTTCGTGTGCGAACCAAAGTCGCACTTTACTTAATTTTTAAATATGTATACGGGTGTATTTAGAATAAATAAACTTGCTTTTATTCATCATATATTTGTTAAAAAAACATAATTGTATTTCTTATCTTGAGCTCGTTTAATTTAAATTACTAATTTTCAATATCCCGGGAATAAGAAATTTAATTTCCCGTTACCCGGGAATGGGAAAGTCCGGGAAACTAGAAACCCTAGCTCCTACATATAAGTACTTATCATACATGCATGCACTAGCTTGAAGTTAAAAAAATAATAAACAAAATGTACATGGAGATTTAGCTTTTGCAAATGGAAAAATAAAACGACATTTTGTCTCTGTTGTTATTTTTGTTGTAGGAAAGGCAAAAGAGTAAACGGGAAGAGAGTTCAATAAAATGAATTAGCTTATTTAAAGGTATTTCGTTGTTGTATTGAGTTTCTATAATTTATTCTAAAAAATCAGGTCTTGCCACCCCTCCCCCCCACACTATTACTAGCTCCACTAAGGGTTCCTCAGTGCCATTAACAAAATTTCGGGATAATACAATGATTGACTTAATCCCTTACGGTGCTGATTAAATTAACTACAGTTGCAATCAATTAATTTATCCAAAAACCCAAGTAATAAAATTGAATTCAATTGAAAAATTGATTTATTATAATATCCAAATGAGCTATAGTTTTTCTTAATTTGAGCTATTAAAGTGAAGCAACCTGTAAAATTTAATAATATAATTAAAAACTAAAAGCAAAATATAACAAAAAAATTAAACACATTTTTTTAATGTTAAACACCAGCATCATATATTTTGCAAATAAACGAATACCTTTAAGACTTTTAAATGGTAAAAAAAAACTAAAGCCAAATAATATAATGAGGGTTTCCCCAAAATTAATTAAATCATTAGCAAAAAATTATATACTTAAATAATTAATACCTACCTGAAGTACTAATAGCTATTTTTTACTACTTAATTACTTTTCAACACATAATTACGTTCTCTATGAAAAATAATATCAAAAACTATTATATTTCTTAGTTCTAGGATGAAATACTTAATAAAAAGCCACAGAAGAAGAGAGATCACCTCTTAACACGGAAGTACGTACCATCAGAAAGAAGACGATGTTGTTTTGATACGTTTTTTTTATTAGTTTGCCAAAAATAAATTATGCCAAAATGATTAATAATGTTAATTCTTTAAGTTTTTTTATAGATTATAAATTTTTTTTATTAATACTAGGAGAGCCTTAGCTAATATGAAAAACTTACTAAAACAAAATTTCGAGGGAGTGTGAATGGCATTTACGATTTGAATTGGTTCAATTTTGTTTTTTATGTCTTTGAAATTAATCAATAAGTTCATTAATTATATAATGAGAGATAGTTTAAAACGAGAAAACATGTGCCTTTTAATAAACAGGCGCCGATCCAGCTTAAGCTTTTTGGCGAGGAGGGGGGCGGGGGGACTTTTTAATGAAGCATAACTTTGGTAAAATTTCTTTTAGAAACTCAATAGAAATGAGTTATATTTTAATCTTTTTGGAGGTGCAGAGAAATGTCGATTCTTCGTTTTTGTTTCTTTTACATCGATAACAAAATTTGAGGTTTAATACGAAAGTCCATACAAACATAAAAAGATTACCAAAAACCTATTTCTATAAAAACAAACTTTGACAAAAAAAATATTTTTCCTTTTATAAGGAACAAAAAAGAAATCAAAATTTGACATGCAGAAGTCAGACTAAAAAATCGTGTCGACCTGTGTTATTGTTCTTTATTTTTATTACATCTGATTATAAGGAGTATTAGTTTGTTTTTTAAGTTTTAAACTAGATACAACCACTGCACTATGGCCGGAAATAGCAAAGTTGGGGCAAAAAATATTTCCCGGCAAGGTGGCTTGGCATCACCAAACTTGGTATACTGGCTTCCAGTGCCACAATATAGATTCAGTAAAGTGCGACTTTGGCTTGCATACGAAGGGTTCCGTGCAAACACACATATATCCCTTTTTATTTTTGCCCTTTTTCATTTTGGCAATTTTTTCGTTTTGGTTTTTTGTTTAATTTACTTTTTTTCGTTGTTTTGGCGACTTTTTTTTTTGTGTTGGCTCTTCTTTTTCATTTTGGTGACTGCTTTGTTTTTTTTTTTGGCGATTTTTTGTTTTTTGTAATTTTTTCCCCCTATTTGATCAGATTTGGCGATTTTTTGGCCTTGGCATTTTTTAACGTTTTTCGCTTTTTGAAGTTATTTTTAGTTTTAGCGATTTATTTAAGCTTTATCGGCTTTTTTTAATTTTGCCGCTTTTTTCGGTTTCGGGGATTTTTTTAGGTTTTTTTGGTGATTTTTTTAGTTTTAGCGATTTTTTTACTCTTTTTTCGTTTTGGCGATTTTGTCGGATTTTGAAGATTTTTTTTTTTTTGCGCTTTTTTATTATTATGTGATTTTTTTCCATTTTTGGTGATTTTTTTCGTTTTTTGATGATACATATTTTTAGTTTTCGCGATTTTTTTAGACTTTAGTGCTTTTTTCGTTTTGACGATTTTTTCGGTTTCGTTTTGTTTTTTGGTTTTTTGGCGATCTTTTTTGTTTTGGTGATTTTTTGCGTTTTAGCGATTTTTTATTTTGGTGTTGTTTTAGGGATTTTTTAATTTTGGTGCTTTTTTCCCCTTAAGCGCTTTTTTCAATTTGGCGATTTTTCGTTTTAACATTTTTTTTAATATTGAAATTTTTTAGTTTTAGCGTTTTTTTAAATATCAAGAGTTTGCCTGTTACGGTTTCCAAAATACAGCATATTGTCTAAATTACATAGTAAAAATTACATTAACTGATAGAACACCCTTTAAATTTTATTGTTTTATATATCAATATATTCTGAATTGAACGCTATGAAAAAATTTTTAGAATCTAAAGTAGAAAATTTTACTTTTCGCCGCAAAATAAGGAAATTCGGCCATAGTGCAATGTGATCTTAAGAATACTTAAAACAAAAGACTTAAGCAAAAAACTTTTTAACATAAAAACATTTACACTCTCGGTAGTGTAAAAATTTTTCAAATTGAAAATTTACATCTTCGAAGAAACTAAAAATTGAGGAAAAATTGCAGATTTTCAATAAAAAAAACATTATTTAAAGTTTTAAATGATTAATAGACATGAAACGAATGCATATAACAATAACAACAATAATGATGAACTGTTAAATGACAAACACAACAAGTCGCAGCAACAATTTTATGTGCTTTGTCAGCAAATACAAGTAAATAATTTAATTAAATACATTGCCGCAAGCGACGACATTGGAAATTGTACGCTAATCAACTATTTAATAAGAATTTAAGAATTTTTTTTTGTACAATTATTTACCTTTAAGGAACAAAAAACTAAATAAAAACGTTAAACAGAAATAGCAACTGAATTTAAAATTACTCGTATTTTAACTATTAGACACGTATTTAGGTTTAATTCTGTTTTCAACTTAACTTTTTCAAACATTCGTTGCTTATGTTTCGTATTAATTAAGGAAGTAAACATTTAATGGTACTTTAATATTATGTAGATAATGTATCTAGATACTCGAAAATTATTTATAAATATACAACTATGAATGAATTAATTCTATTTAAAAAACAAACAAATTATTTGATATGAACTGCAACCAAAAGCAAGAAATATGCAAGTCACCTTTAACTTTCAGGCAATTGAAATTTAAATATTTAATAGGTCTGTTTCTTTACCGAAAGCTTTTTTCAATACCAAAAGCTATTTGGGGAAGTTTGTTTAACTTTGTGCACGTGCAGAAACAGACCTCGTATATGTGCTTTTAAATATAGAAAATGAAAAGAAACAATTTTTTTTTCAACTATAAATTTTATGCTCGATCATATTTTATTATATTGACCATGTTACACGAATGCAACAAATAAAAATGCGTAACACTTCCTCAATTAATTTTAAGGTAATAAAGTAAAATTTTGGCATATTAAACAGTTTACATTTATTTATTTATTCATGTACATTTTGACAAACTAATAAAAATAAATTTCATTCTTTAGCAAATGATGGGGCTATAAAAATACTAAGATTTAAAATGCAATAATACACAATGGGTGTTTGTAAGACCTTCATGGTGCCAGACTATTAAACTTGTAATTATTTTATAATTAGGCGACCTTTTTTCAGTAGTTAAAGTTTTTGCTTTATTTGAAAACTCGTGTCAATGAGTCACAATACTTGAGACATTTCTTCATAAACTTGAGCGAAAAAGTTAAAAGTTGTTTGGATTACTTATTATTATTGGTTTAGTTGTTAGTATTCTTTCTACTTTCACATTAGAATTGTTACTTCTCATATGTAGAAAATGTGTCATTTTATTTTGCGATTTAATTCAAATAGCAGCCATGGATGAATAACTAAATAAGTGATAAGAAAGTTAAAAGTACAAACATATCCTCATATTAACCGCCAAAAGACATAAGCGCCAAAAACAGAGTTTTACAAGAAAAAGCTTTCATTAATTAACTCTGCTGCAAGCCATGGCACACGTGTAGAGTAGTTTTTGTTGTGTATTTGTAACGGCAATTTTCACATTTGGGAAATTTTCAAAGATGATTTTATTGATCATTAGCCGGAAATCAAAAAAACTGCAGCGGCAACAATGATTACACTATGCAACAAGAAAAATGCCGGGGAGTACTACTACTTTTTTAGGGATTCGTACACCAAAAGTGTAAAGGACCCCTATCGTTTTCCCTACGCTGTCCGTCTGTCTGTCTGTATGTCTGTCTGTATGTATGCTTGTCTGTCCGTCTGTCACAGGTTGTTTCTCGGGAACCGTAAGAGCTACGGACCAGAAATTTTCACAGAATATGTAAAGCTTTTGCCGCTATATAACGGTTAAAGATTAAAGTGTGTTCTAAAGCGAACAACGAAACATGTTGAATTACTAATGTAATATACAGACACTTATATAGAGACACTTTAAACTTCCAAAGTTAGCGTTACTGAATGTAGTAAATAAATTTTTTTTGATAACAAGGTTTTTACATCTGCTTCTGGTAGAAGTCACAAAAAATATGTATACATACGTGTGTCGGCGTTTTGAAAGTTTTCATCTGGGAGTTATTTTAGGGGGTACTTAAATTTTCCGCCCTTTTTCGCATAGTTATACTTTTCTAATAATACAATTTTATTGTCAGGCGAGCCAAATTTGCTTACCAAATTGCGCAAAAAAATCGATTAAGTGTAAAAATGTTTTAATTATTATTTTATTTGTGCGGGCGTGGCACTGCCCACTTTTGAAATCAATAAATATTTCTGCACAATTTCCTAGGAATCGGTTAATTGGAAATATGAGTGTGGTTGTTAATGATTACATAATTAATATGGGCGTGGCACGGCCCAATTTTCGAAGCTCACAATTGTATTGTCAGGTTAACTCAATATTCGGGCAAAGCTTCATAAGAGTTCATTAAGTGGAATTGGCCGAAAAATATTATTTACTTTGCATGGGCGTGGCGCTGCTCACTTTTTTAATCATCAAATTATATTGTCAAAAGAACTCAATGCGTTTGCAGAGATTCCTATGCTAGGGTAAGCAGAATCACTTGAGCTCAAAAATAATATTTGATTAGTATGGGCGTGACACTGCCCACTTTATTAGCAATAAAGTTGTATTATCACAGGATTCCAATTTGTAGCAAAGTTTTGAGTTGAACGGACGTCTTTAGTGCAATAACTCGATATGCCACAAAAACAAATTGTGAAATAAATCGCTGTTTAATTTTAAACAAAATTTAAAATTGTATGGCTTTAAGAGTTTTCTACTTTAAATACGCAGCATAATTAGTAGCAAAACACTATAATCTATCCAAAAATATCTCTAGGATGCAAAGCTACGGCATCTAGCAAGGACATGAGTTCATAAAACCAATTTTTGATATCATTTGGCTTACCGAGATATTGCACTAAGCCCTTCAATTAATGTAATCAAATAAATAGAAAGTTGTAGCATTAAATAGTCTCATGGCGTTTTCTTTTCTACAAAAAATATTTTAATTTTTTGGTCTTTTCAATGAAAATTTGCAATATTCTCAATTTTTGAAGAAGTAAATTTATTGTGTTATAAATTTTTGCTTTAAAGGAATGTTAAATTGCAGTTTTTTTTATTAAAAAATTGCGAAATTTTTTTCTAGAAAATAAAAAGCCTTTATATTACAGCAAAATTTCAAAAATAACGTTTTACAAATAAGTCTTGTTTTTAATTTATTTGACACACTCTGTGAGTACCAAAGTATTTTTGACAGTTGCTTCACTTTTGCCTCTCTGTTTTGATATGTTGACATCAGAGACTTGTGCCGAGTGATTTTGTCGGCGGCGTCGGCTCGTGAGAAAATCATCGGCAGCAGCCAAAATTCGGCTTCAGCCGGCTGAGAACAAATAACATAAAAATCAAATTTAAGATAAAAATAAATGAAAAAAATTTAAAAAAATTTATTGTATAATATTGAACAGGGAGAACCGGTGGCTGTTTTTCAGGTAAGTGCCTTTTCACACTATACCTTTTTAGCCTGGTTTTTTTTGACAATTTTCTTTTAAATCCCCTACGAAAATTCACACACATTTACATTACAGACTTTTTATCCATGCCTTTTTTGACGATTATACACATGCTTAATGCTGAGAGTACGAAAATAACAAAGAGATATAACAAAAAACCCCTCAAATTTCAATTTGTGCCTTTTTTCTTACCCCGCTAGCCTCTCACCTCCTCTCGTTCTCTCTCAAACTAAAAAATAACCTGCCTTTAAAGCCAGGCGAAAAAGGCACAATGTAGTTTGCGTGTAACATATAGTTTTCGGCGGCGGCGCCACTGCCTAAAATCATCGGCGGCTCGGCTTAGCCGGCTGTAAGCCGTTATGGCGTAGGTCTCTGGGCGTCATCTGTAAACACACAGATATTCCCACTCACACATGCTTATTATAATGCTTGTTCTTTCTGCACTTAATTGAAAAATGAAAACACATGTGCTTCAATAATTCTAAAACAAAACTTGTAAAAAATTATTTAAAAACTCTGTAACGTTATTAAAAAGTGTAAACAATCATGGCGGATCAGGTATTTCATCGGCCAGGGCCGTTAAAACAAACCAATAAGTCCCACAAGACTGGTCGACATCGTTCAAAGGGTGCTATTGATATGGCTCTTAAAGGTTTGTAGGAACATCTTTTAAATATGTAAATATAATGTTAATGATTTTAATTACAGGCAAAGTGTGCAACACAGCTATCAGTCATAAACACAGACAGGTTCAGCGCAAGGAGCAAAGACGCAATCAAATGAATCAGGTATGCTAAAAGTGAAACAGTTTATTATGGTCCTTTTTAATTGCTTTTTATATCAGCTTCGAAAAAACAAACGTGAGGAGGCTTTAGCTGTTAAACGTCAATTGGGTGGGCAAAATACTGCCCCCTTTTTGGTTTGCTTACTGCCCATGCATTTGCAAGTTGACCCGCGTTCTGCTTTGAGTATATTGGAATGCTGTAATGAGGAGGCTGTGGTAGAACGAACAGCTTCGGGTGTCACTTATATTAATTTGCCACGATTCAAGCAAAGATTTGCCTTTATTATACCCCCGGTGGGTAGAGGCAATGAAGTGGCCGTGTTGGATTATTTGAAAGTGTGTGATACTACTTTGATGTTAACTTCGGCGGCTATGGGCGAAGATGAAGTTTTCGATAAGTGGGGTCACCGTATATACAACATGATTTCAGCTCAAACTATACCTACTCCAATAGTGGCGTTAATGGATTTGGAATCCCTTAATCCTAAACGCCGTTCATCTGCTAAAACGGCGGCACAAAAATGTATATCTAAACTGTTGCCTAAAGAGAAAATTATGCAATTGGATACTAATGCAGAAGGTGAACGAATAAGAATTGAAACTTGTTAAATTGTTGTTATATATATATATATATAATTTTTTTTATTACTTTAAGGTCTAAATGTTATGCGTCGTATTGGTGGCCAAAAGAAAAATATAATTTATAATCGCAACAATCGTCCTCATCTCTTTGGAGATCATATTGAATTTATACCAAATTCAAATCCCGCTGAAGATGAAGGTTTGTTAAAAGTCACCGGCTTTTTGCGTGGCACTCCTTTAGATGTTAATGGTCTAGTACACATTGCTGGCTTGGGTGATTTCCAAATGTTACAAATTGATGCACCTCAGGATCCTTATAAACTAGACAAATCTCGTAACCAGGAAATGCAACCCGAAGTTCGTATTGTGGCCAAGGCCGATCCCAACAAACAAACATCACTGCAAACCGAAAATATACCAGATCCCATGGATGCTGAACAGACATGGCCAACCGAAGAAGAAATTGCAAAATCTCAACAGGAAACGAAAAAAATGAAATTAATTAAACGTGTGCCCAAAGGCTATAGTGCTTACCAGGCTGCTTGGATACCGGATATTGAAACTGTAGAGGAAGGTGAAAATAGCGATGAGAATATGGATAAGAGTGATGATGAGGACGCCGACGAAGATGAGTTTATGTCTTGTGAAAATAAGTCATTTGATGGTGAATACGAAAAACCCGAATCTGACACTGAGGAATATGTTGATAGTGCCTCTGTTTCGGATGCAGCCATTAATGACGAAAAGTATGATTTGCAAATGGATTTCCATGAAGAACGTGAAACAATGAAAAAACTAAAAGCAGCTCGCATGGATGAAATGTGGCCAGATGAAATTGATACTCCATTAGATGTACCGGCGCGTACAAGATTCCAGAAGTATAGAGGGTTGGAGTCATTTAGGTAAGCATTACATACACTTATTGATACTTCTTTAATGTAAGGACAGATTTTCTTAAAAATTAAATGAATATTTCGCAAATTTGAATTAAAAAGAAACGTTGAATAAATAGCAAAGTTTCTACTTATCGCTTCGATTTTTCTGTTTATTCTTACAATAACAGAACATCACCTTGGGATCCCAAAGAAAATTTACCCAGTGATTATGCGCGCATTTATCAATTCCAAAATTTTGATCGTACTAAGCGACGCATAATAAACGAAGCCAAAGAAGGCGATGGTGCTGTGGTAAGCTAAACACAAAATTATATTAAAAAACATAATTTTAATTAATTCATTTATAGCCTGGTTGGTATATTACCATACACGTGGCCAATGTGCCCGCAACAAAATGGGATGCTTTCAAATCAGCCCAACAAACTGAAAATATTATTGTTTATGGCATTTTGCCACACGAACATCAAATGTCTGTTATGAATGTGGTACTCAAACGTACGCCCGATTCAGAAGTGCCCATTAAATCAAAAGAAAGACTTGTTATACAATGTGGTTACAGGCGATTCGTGGTGAATCCTGTTTTCAGTCAACATACCAATGGTGATAAGCACAAGGTAATTAATTATCTTTTATTGTTTACTTTCAGAACAAAATAAATTATTAATAACATAATTTGTTGTACAGTTTGAACGTTACTTTAGACCTCATACAACAGTCTGTGCCACTTTTTATGCACCGATACAGTTCCCACCCGCTCCCGTGTTGGCATTTAAGACAAATCCTGATTCGACTTTGGCTTTAGTGGCCAGAGGTTGCTTGCTATCATGTAATCCTGATCGTATTATTTTGAAACGTGTTGTACTAAGTGGTCATCCTATGCGTATTAATCGCAAGTCAGCCACACTTCGTTATATGTTCTTCAACAAAGAGGATGTTGATTACTTTAAGCCTATAAAACTACGCACCAAATGTGGACGTTTGGGTCATATTAAAGAATCTTTGGGTACTCATGGTCACATGAAGTGTTACTTTGATGGGCAACTGCGTTCATATGATTCGGTCTTTATGTATCTCTTTAAGCGTGTCTATCCCAAGTGGACCTATGATGATTGCTTAATCACTTGTGAAGATGATAAACAAACAGAAGTCATGCAGGAGTAAATGATTAAATTGTAAAATACATAGTGAATTTTTGTATAAATATCAAGAACTAATACAACAGATTATTGTAAATGTATAAACATTTTTCTTTATTTTATTTTTATTTTTTTTACCGACACTATTTCTTAGTCGCTTTTATCTTATAGTTTCCATTTGTATAAAAATGTGTTTATAATTTTTGCTACTTTTTCTGGTTCATTGAGATGAACATGATGTGTGCCTTCCACTTCATGATATTCAAATTTGGGATTATGTCTCAAAATGCCTAATACTTCGTCGAAATACTCCTTTCTCTCGTAGTAAGGACCTTGTAAAGCTTTAATAAACAAATGTGGGCATTTGATGCGTTTAGCCATTTCCACAGGAACATCTTGAGAAAATGCATAAAATAACGAGGTTTTGAGGCGACTATCACGTGAGAAATAATATTTGTGAGGCTCATGTTCCGATGGTTTTATATTACGCTGAAGTAAGAACTTACAAGCTTCCATATCCACTGACCTATCTGTGCCCATATGCAATCGTTCAACCAGTTGATCCCATTCGTAGCAGGGCGGTTCAGTTTTATCACGAATTCTTCGTTCTGTTTTCAAAGCTCCTTCTATACGTTCAGCATAATTATCAATTATTTTGTTAGCCGAACGTGTTAGAGGCTTCAAGATATCCAAACCAATTAACAGGTCCACCTTATCAGGCAGCAAAGCTGTAAACACAAATGCATTTATTGAGCTCATAGAATGAGCCATTAATGAGATCTTGTCCCATTTAAATTCCTCCATTAAACGTCTTATTATGATGACATAATCCATCGAATGGTACATCATGCCGTCGGGCAGCCACGAGGAGAGACCATGGCCTGGCATATCTAGAGCAAGAAATGACATATTTGGCGGCAGATAAGGCGCAAGAGTATCATAGGTACCAGCATTGTCTTGCCAGCCATGAAGACCAACAAGCGGCCGTTCATGTTTGGCACCATACCATTTACCAGCTATGTGTCCCCAAGGTACCGGTATTTGTATTTCTTCAAACTGAAATTTAAAAATAAATATATGTATACTGTAATTTTAATAATCCTTGAGATTTTTATAAATTTTGCAAACGAAATATACATACATGCTTTGTTTGAAATTGTTTGACTTTATTATTCTGCTGGTTATTTGTAGATGCAAATGAACTGTTTCTAATTTGTTGACTAAGCCTCTTAACTATGCGTAATACTTGTGTTCGATTATGAGTAGACGACATACTGTTCAATAGTCTGAAAATGTCTAAATAAATTTTTTTATTAAAAATTCAATGCGTTTCAATTAATTTCGTAGTTGAATCAATGAATACTTTTTAAGAATTAGTTTGTTCTGTGTTAAAGTTTACTTTTATATACTAAATAAATGACTCAAGTATTCAATATATTAGTCTTGAACCAATTAGAAGAAAACTTATTGAATAATATTCATTCGATCACATTCGAAGAATAAATAAACTTGGGAAACCCATTGATTAAGCCACAAAAGCTGTGGAAAAAGATTTCTTAGAACTGGAAATTAAAACATTCATGAACAATTTTCTTGTGAAAAACAAATGATATTCATCACGTGAAAAAAATTGTGATGGTGTTGTGGTTTTTATCTCATTGCCGGCGGAACAGTTCGATATATTTAGGCACCAGTGGATGCGGCTTCAAAAACTTTTGAACGATGTACTAATTTTTCTTTATAACTTAATGCAAAAAGAAAAGAACTCCAGTTTGCATGTTATTTACATTGCAATTTGAAATCATTTTCTTCCCTTTTGAATTATTGCATACATACATACATATCTACATATTTGTTTTACCAATGGTTTTTATAGGCACGTCATTGTCACTAATTAATTCCACAAAAAAAAATTGGGGAAATAAACAAACGCTATTATTTAATAGGTGAAAACGTTGTCATAAATACTACATGATGCACACACAATTTTTATCAATGAGATATTTTTGTTTGTAAGAAATAATCTGTAACATACAGTTATCAGTTAATGAAAAATGATTCAGCAGATACCTACATACCTACCAACTATGTATTTATTAGTAGATATTAACAATTAATTAACTTACCTCTTAATTTACTGAATCCTAAAATAGTTTATATCACAAACAAATAAAAGTTTATATCCAGTGGTAGTCAGTTTTGTTCGACTTTAATCTCGTTTAGTAATCCCAGGAAAAATTATGAAATTGTTATTCGACCTCACCGATGTCTCAGCTGCGTTTTCTGCAGCTACGTAATACCCACAACAACAAATAGTGAGGACACCTTGGTAATGACACTCGAATTTACTAATAAATGTTTAGCGAACTTTGGTCTTTGCATATATAATATTATTTCAAATAAATTGTTACGTTGGCTCAGAAATTATATGAAAAAAGTTGGCCAAGCAGCCGGGATTAAACTGTTTGAATTAATGCGAAATTTAAAATTACTAATAAAAACCCGTCAGATGTCTTAACAGTGTTTGGTTAAAGTTTACAGCACAAGCGATTAACAGCTGGAACACTGTTGCCAGATTTGCAGACTTCTCTTCATCTTGCTGATTTTTTACTGAAAAATTGACAGTGAGATTGGCATATTTCATTATTATAATATTCATAATAGCGGTTTTCACTCTTTGTGTTAAGTTTATAACTGTTATATTTACTAAGATTTATCATCAGAAAGCGTGAGTCGTTTGCTTGAAAAATTAATGGGTCAGCTGTTTATTGTTTGGTTTTTTTGGTTTTTTGTTTGTCCTGGTAAATTTAACACACGTGTTTACTACAGCTTTTTGTGTTGTTTCTTAACTAAAGCGCGGTAAACTAAAGTTCGGTACTTTTTGTTGTTGCCTGTGGTAAATACTTTTGGTCTCCAATTTGCATTAAAAACTGCTACATCTGATATAGTCGTTGAATATTTAATTTCATATCAATTAGAAAAGGTCGTTTAAAATAATGTTTATTTCTATACAATTTTAAAAAAGTCTGCACGCATATGTACTATTTTTTAAGCTGAGTTCTAAATTACTTAAAAATTCCAATCTTAATAATAGTTTGCTTACAGCATGTTTACAGAACGCGTTGCATTCAAGACGTGCGCAAATGGCATATGGACGATTACGCTACAATTTGCGTCGTAGAAGACGTTCCTTATTTTGCGTCTCGACTTACGTAGTTTCGCGCATATAGAGTTGCTTATCTACAATAAATTTTATTTATTTACTTTTTCTCATACAACATTATTGTGTTTTATCCAAATAATGCGCACACTACTAAAACCTGTTGCTTGTAAAGCTAAAGATTTTCATTTTGCATATAGAGGGTGCTGTTGGCTGAGTAGTTAGCGCGTTTGACTACAAACCCTGAGGTCTTGAGTTGAAGATTAGTTCCAGGCAAGCCAACAACATCATGCATTTTTTCCATGTGTGTTGGTGTGTTATCACTTTGGCAGTACCGGCAGCTATTAATACTAACATATCCTAATGCACTTTACAGCACCCTCCTTCGTCGGTATTATAAAACCGTCGGCGAAGTAAAAGAACTAATAAAATGGCTACACAGCTTAAACAACTCCATGCCTCCTACTTGACACCAGAGTGGCTTTCAGCACTGCTCTACAAAATACGCGCAATAGCAGGGATGTAAATGAATTAAGCTTTCTATCTCTCTCCCACTTCACCACCTGTTATCTCTACACTATCCCTTTCCCAACGAAGGTAACACATGTTCGTAATTGTCATGGCATTGTTGTTATAAATATTAATCTATAACAACAATGCTTTGATAATTCTGAACATTTTCATTCCGAATGGAATACAGAACAGACCTGAATATTTTTACATTTACAATATTCAAAAATTCATATGTCGGCTAATTTTTGAAGTTTTGTGGTAAAAAACGTCACTATTTTCAGAATTTTATCTAGTGTCAAGATATGTAGCTAATTCAATTTCAGCCTCCGTGTATATTCCTATATAGGTGCAAAATTTCATTCGAAAATATTGGTAATCAAAACTTAAAAAAACAACTTTACTTACTCTGCAGTTACACGTTCAAGAAATTGCTTTCAAGTTGATCACACGTATTGCTTGTTAAAACTACTTTAAATTGACGCTATGACGTAGGCTGTAAGCAACTTGATAGTCAATTTTGTTTTCAAGATGCCGTCGTCAAGGAATCAACAACGAAACAGTAAAACTCGGTTATAACGAATTCTCGGTTGTAACGATGTAAGTCTAAAGTGCCGACGTTTCGGTTGCCATTTTCATACAAAAATAATTCGTAATAGCGAATTCGTAGTTAACGAGTCCTCATTTGTATCGAACTACGCTTATTACGAACTTGTCATAGAGCGGTTTTTTTGCTGTTTGCACAAAGTTCGTTATAGCCGAGTCTTTCTGTAATTTACTTACAATAATAGAGATCAGCTGTTTAAATTGAACGAAAAATTGAAACAAATCTTGAAAACAAAATTGAAATCAAGTTGGTAGTCAATTTCCAATTATGTGAGTGTGTTAGTAAAAAAGTGTGAATGTATTGAAACTTGAAACAAAAATTGAAACAAAACTTGAACGTGTAACCTCCAAGTTACACAAAACACCAAGTATTGCCATTTTTGCCTTCTTTTCTAATAGTATATTCCCATATACATGTTTTCGGTCAAAATACGTTTTTGCGCAAAATACATGTAGAAGTACTGTCCACTTTTCTAAACATAATGTTGTATTGTAACGATAACTACAGCTGTATACAATGTTTCATAAGAATCGGTTTAGTAGAACTTGTTGAAAATAAGAATTACTTTGCATGGACGTGGCACTGCCCCCTTTTTAATCATGATGTAGTATCCAAACAGAGACTTAATGTGTGTGCAGAGTTTCATAAGAATCGGTTGAGTAGAAGTATTTGAAAGGGCATGTGTATTTGCTTCGAATGGGCGTGACCCCACCCTTTTTTCAACGGGACCAAGATTTAAGTACGTCCTTTTAAATAAAGAAAAATATCCGAAATCGGTTTATAAATGGCGGAGATTTTAGGGAACATCCGTAAAATAAAAAAATACATGACGAATTGATAACCTTTCTCCTTTTTTAAGTCGGTTAAAAAGAAATATATAGGAAGAAAAGCTTATAATATTTATAATTTTGATATTTTGTTTACTTTTTTCCAAGTTTTAACTTCAAAGCCTGCGTACGGAATTAAAGGAATTTAAAATTGTCATAATTATTGTCTGGACACCTACGTCACGAAGACAAATATCAGCGTTTTTGACATCTAATACGTATTCTTTATTGTAAGGACACCATTGTCAGTTGTAAACGTACTGTTACATATTTTTTAAATCTGATCATATCGGACTTTAAATTATTATACAATTTTCCGCTTCCTTATTCAGTAAGTATTGAGCTGCCACACGTTTATGATATTTAAAAACTTTTCTTAAAAAATATGAGCTGGCAACGTATTGTCGTTTACAGTGCTGCGAACTTTTGCTCCTTAAACCGCTTAAATAAAAGTATAAAAATGTAAAATATTTAATATCGTTGTATCCATTTTAAGAATATTATATAAACAATTGTTATTTAAAAAATAAGACAATGAGTATAAAACATTGATGGAACTAAAACTTTTCAGCGTAAATAATTTGTTTGTTTTTTAGCAAACATTTGCATCCATTTCAAATTTTTCCACTGCTTATCTTAATTCAGAATCACCAAATTTATTGTAAAAATCTCTGAATTACCATCAGTGTTTATTTGCTTCAGATGAGTATATACTGCGCGGATGAGAAATATACGACTATTTTTTGTGTGTGTGACGTACCAGAAAAGGAAAATTTTACAAGAAAAAATCAGGTTTTTTTCCAATTAGAAGAATTTTATTATTCTAACTAGAACTGCGTTTAATCAAATTATACTAAATTATCGAAATATGTACATAACAGTAATATGAACTGAATTAAAAAAGCAATTGCATTGAAAGTGTTAAAACAAAGCAATATACAAAAAGAAAATGTTAAAGACTCTTGAGTGAATTTGTGAAAAAGGAAAGAAATTCTGAAAGGAACAAAAGCGAAATAAGCAATACTTCACCCCTCTCAGAATACTATTGAAGGATTTTGAAGGAATTTTGTTGCAAGCAAGAAAAAAGCAAAGTTGCAAAAAAATGCCGTTGTTTGGCAAAAAGGATTCGGCCAAGAAAAGTAAGACCAAGGATTTTAGGGAATTAAATAAAACGATACCCATAGAAGACAAATATAATTTACATGGATTATTGGGTACGGGTGCATTTTCCGAAGTACGCTTGGCGGAAAGCAAAGACGATCCTGGCAAACATTATGCGGTAAAAATAATCGATAAGAAGGCACTGAAGGGCAAAGAGGAATCATTAGAAAATGAAATACGCGTTTTGCGAAGATTTAGTGCCAATAATCAGAATGATAATGCTGCTACCACAGATCCACAGACTGGAAACAGATTAACACATCCGAACATAGTGCAACTTTACGAGACATATGAAGATAAGTCAAAAATCTACCTAGTCATGGAACTGGTGACTGGCGGTGAACTGTTTGATCGTATTGTGGAAAAGGGTTCCTATACGGAGAAGGATGCCTCTGACTTGATACGACAAATACTCGAAGCTGTCGACTATATGCACGAGCAGGGAGTCGTACATAGAGACTTAAAGCCAGAAAATTTACTTTTCTACAGTCCCGACGATGACAGTAAGATTATGATAAGTGATTTTGGCCTCTCGAAAATGGAAGACTCTGGCATTATGGCCACAGCCTGTGGCACGCCCGGCTATGTAGCACCCGAAGTTTTGGCCCAAAGGCCCTATGGCAAAGCAGTCGATATTTGGAGTATAGGTGTTATTTCTTACATTCTTCTTTGCGGCTATCCACCATTTTATGACGAAAACGATGCAAATTTGTTCGCCCAAATTTTAAAGGGTGAATTTGAATTTGATTCACCCTACTGGGATGATATCAGCGATTCGGCTAAAGATTTTATACGTCATTTAATGTGTGTAAATGTTCAAAAACGTTATACCTGCAAACAAGCATTAGCACACCCTTGGATATCTGGCAATGCGGCCGGAAATAAAAATATTCATGCCACGGTTTCAGAACAACTCAAAAAGAATTTCGCCAAGTCACGTTGGAAGCAGGCCTATTTGGCCGCCACCGTTATACGGCAAATGCAACGTTTGGCCCTTGGCAGTAGCGAGGGAAGTAGAAGTAATCTCTTAAAGGATGCAAAAAACAACACTAGCTCCCAAATGACCAACGAAGGTGATTCGACAACTAGTGTAGTGGCTGGCAGTGCTGCTGGTGAAGCAAATGCCGGCACTTCAAATACGTTTAATGATAATAAGACGTCGTCGTCGTCGTCATCATCGAATGCTGCTGATTTCCAAAACCAGAGAATCTCATTGTCTAATTCGAATGCTGCATCCTGCTTAAATGGTAGTGGTCAAAGCAACAAATAAATAATGGTAAATGGTATTTATATAAAAAAAATTAACGATTTCGATAAAACGCAAAAAGTGATTTTAAACAAAAAAATATTAGTAAAATCAAATAGAATTAATAGTTTTCTTTTTTTTCCATAAATTGATAAATGCACATTAAAATAAAAATCGTATTAAGGGCTTCAAACGTACATATACAAAACATTCAAAATCAGAGTTAAAGATCGTAATTATTATATTTTACGTTAATTTATTGGATTTTTTATACGTATCTAGTTATGGAAAATGTTAAAATTTGTTTGATTTATAGGTAATTTGCATTTTTTTGCAGCTCTACAATAACCAAGCAACCTAAAAGCGTTTTCAGTTTCTTTAATTATATTTTGCTAAAACTCTTGCCACATTAGAACTTAATTATGTATATTCTGAAACTTTAAAGACTGTTCGCAAATAACAATTATTGTTCTACCTCCCCTATTTATTTAATATAAACATTTTATAAATACTTACCTACGAAATTTTAAGCGATTTTTATCTTTACGACAAGTGTTCTTAACTGTTTCACTACCGAGATTTTTCGTGCATAAATATTAGTCCAAGAAATTTGTGATAATATTGGCATCTCATCATGTATACTCTGCTCTTTTACCCTACGTCTTCATGAGCCATCGACTTGAACATGACATGAACAAGACGCCGACAGAGCGACCGTAAAAAATTCATCATCTTCTTTGTTGTGGTGAATACGTGCGATGTTCTTTTAAAAATACATATGTCAAATAAAGTCCATACATATATTTATTAAATAGTTTGTACTTTTAATTTTACGTTTTCCCGGGTAAATCTCCAAAATTTCCCGGGAATATTAAGTAGTCTTTTTCCCGGGAACTCCCGCCTGGAATTCCAGATTCCCAAACCCTAGTTGTAACCCATAATAAGAATTTGACAACTACGACTCAACTATCAATTTAGATGTGAATCATAATAGGGGCTCTTAATATTGTAAAGTACTATAAAAGTGATATTGTTTTACTTTTGTGAAAAATTTTGAATTTAAATCGGTTGAATAAGCACAACATAACACGACACTATCGACCATGTTCTGTATTTCATGTGGAATTAAAATGTGCGGAATTATCAAAGCATTGTTGTTGTAAATTAATATTTATAACAACAATGCTTTGATAATTCCACACATTTTAATTCCACATGAAATACAGAAAATACCCGTATAACTTTTTTAAAAAATCTAATGTTTTCGTAAAGTTTTTAGCTATAACGTATTCTTTACAATTTTCAAGTTTTAATCATTTAAATTATCTTAACACTAGAAGCTCCGCCGTCCCATTTTTGTCCCGCTCGTTCATTTCTACTTTTTTTTCGTTTTTTAATTAGATCCGTGAAACTTTTTGACTTTTAATAATTTTATATATTTATAAAATTTAAAATGATATAAATTTTTTATTGAAAATAGAGGATGAAATAAAAACGGCTATCGTAATTTTCGGCGCTTCTGGTGTTAATTTACATAAAAGAAAATCGTTCTGTAATTTTTACTCGCGCAAAATAATTTTTTGCAAAAAAATATTTAATATCTTAATTTTGTACATATTTAATCAAATTGGCTAAATTTAAATTTCAAAATCATCCCAAAGTATCAAAAATCGTTTTTATGGTTATTTACTGCGAAAATTTTAAATCGTGAATATCGCGAATACGAGTGCTAACTTCGAAAAACGGCTAACGCCATTGAATTCATCATACTCGAATTAACTTTACCAATAGGGGGCTCAACTTGCTAAATTCTGCGACTAGCATAGTATAATGTTTGATCGAAAAATCGATCAATTATGATTGGCTTCGCATACCATTCACTACTATATCGGCTGTAGGTTAAAGATAATTTAATGACGAACACATGATACATAAAATTGCTAAACTTAGTTAAAAAATAAAAAAGTTATAAGCCATTAAGTGACAAACTGCGCTTTTATTTTTCATACAAAATTGCATCAATTCAGTTTGTAGTATCATCGATTAAAATCAATTTTGTATGGAAAATAAAATCGCTCTTTTTCACATAACGGCTTATAACCTTCTTATTTGTTGTCGAATATCCACGATTTTAGGCTTCCTTTATTCTGTAAGATATTGTCTTTTACGTGTAGGCTTAAACAATTTTATTAAATTTTTTTCCCATATTAATGAAGCAACTTAAAATGAAATTCACAAAATTATTCCAAATTACAGCTGAGGTAGAGAGAGGGCTAAAGGATATGTCGAAAAAAATCAAATATATCTTTTTGTATTGAATTTGCCAACATGCAACTTTCTGGAGGTATTCAAAATCGATTGGATGACGTTTCCCCTTCATACATGAACGCTCCACCCTGATTTACACTGTATTGTGTAGGGGTAGTGAAGGGTTTAAATTTATTTTACAGACATTTTCTCATATGAACTATAAAACATAATTTTGAATAAATATACTTATGAATGCTTAATTCTCAATTAATTGCGAAATAAGGCCGTATGGCTTTATTACCACTGCAGTGTAGTACAATTACGCCCTTATTTCTCAACTAATTAAGAAATAAGGCCATTTGGCTTTGTTATCTATGGCTTTGTTACAGTGAGTCTACGAAAATCGGAGGGTTGCGCCGATAGTGGGATATTGACTTGAGAAAAACTTTATTTATCTAGCAATAATACAAACCATAACAAAAAAAATTGAACTTATCAAGAAACAATGAACAACTAGAATTAAGGCAAGAAAGATCATAAATTTTCACATACGTAAGCCATATGTGTTTAAATTATAAAAAGATCATTGATGATCTGGAAAAATCCAAAGTCACAAACGGTTTCCTATTGATCTTAAGTTACTAATAACAAACCAATTCTTATTTTCGTAAACTAAATTAGAACTTGTTAAACATGCATTAGCAATAAAGCAATCATTCTGGATTTGCCATGTTTGATTCGAATATTCAGATTTTTTTTTTTCGTTCACAAAAATGCTGATAATTTAAGGCTTTATTGGCAGAAGATGTGAAGTAGAACATTTAGACCAAACCACTGCTGTTAAAATGCCAAATGTCGTATAACATTTTTCAGAATCAATGTTGTATAGCTTATTTTTACTATAAAGTTTGCATGCATTCTTAATATTTTTACGTACAACATTCCCTTAACATTTATTATTCAACTAAACATCTCTATTATAAAGAAAATCGTTTAAAAAGCCATTAAGATTTATAGAAAAAGTCATAAAATTGGTATGACTTATACAAATGTTATTCTTTTTAACAAGTAAAATGTGATCGTGCACATTTTTCTTTCAATAATTATAACTATTCAATATGCATCTAGTATATAGTACATACATACTAGAGGGCTGCACGAATATATTCGACAGTACTAATATGTATGTTTGTGTGTGTATGCATGTATGCTTTTTTGTGTATATGTGTGTATATATGTATGTATATATGTATATTTGGTCGTGGCTATGTATGTACACACATATAAATGGATGTATACATAAGAACATACATCTATCCACACACGAAATTCATACGAGTACATTCTACGAATACATTTGTGTACACTTTGCAGCCCTCTATTTCATACATATCGACCCATTTTTTCAAAATGATCGTAAGTGACAAAAATTAAATTTTTCAGGAAAAGGGATTTTTATTGTATTTAAACTAGTGATGCAACCGACACCGAAATATTGGCGATATTTCAGGTTTGCCGATATATTGCTATCGACGATATTGTACTGTCGATACGACGATACTTCTTAAATTTTTTTTAAAGTTTTTTTTTAATAATTTATTTTTTGTTAATTTTACCATAAATTCAAATTCAATTCGCTGTCTTTTTAAATCTTATTAATGTAAATTTTAAATATTAATAATATTTTACGCTGATATTTTGTAAAAACAAAAATAATTTATTTGTCAAATTCAATTCAATTTTTCAAATTCAAAATGGACTATAAAACAATTCATTCTTAAATCGTCGTTTTTTACATTTTATTCCCAGCAAAAATATTCACTCCAAAGAAGTCATGAAAATGTAGAATTTGTGATCCAGAAGTAGCGAAAATGTTGATAATTTTTAACGATTTTTACATAGACTTTTCATTGCAAGAAGTTCTCTTTTGCGATTATCAATCACTGAATTGTTAAAAAAATCTTTTTTTTTTGCATTTTCGCAACATGTTTCTTTTTATGCGAATTTAAACGCAATAAATTTAGTTGATAAACAACCAAATCAACTAAATTTGACGTAGGATGACGGAAAATCGTTCCAAATTCAAACAAACCCCGTCGGAAGAAAAACACAACACTTAAGTGAGATACTATAAACTTTTAGACGAATATTAGCTCATAAATTTCCTTTAGAAAAATCAATTTCTTAAAAACCATGAGCATTTTCTACAATTATAAAGGAATTACAAATGGTTGTAAATTTTTAATTATTTTTCTACCAACTATCTGCATATTTCTAATATAGATTCTTTGGAAGCAATGAAAATGTAGTTCCGTAAAAATGACTTCCAATTTTTTTTTCACTAAGTTAATATCACCTAACCTAACCTTTAAGGCTCGTTTCCGCATACAACGTAATCGTTGACGAAAACGAAATTCCACACATCAGCAATGAAAAAAAGTTCGTTTCAGAGCTTTTTTTCGTTGCTAATGTAAGGAATTTCGTTTGTTTTCGTTGACGATTACGTTGTCTGCGAAAACGAGCCTTAAACTATGTACAGACGGTTGTCAGGTACAATTTTGTCAGTAAAATGTGATAGGTTAGGTTAGGTTGAACAGGCTGCCGGTTTCTAACAACCGGCCCACTTGGGTCCTTTGGTCCCTTTGTGATGCCTGGGATGGATAGTAGGGAAGTTCAGAGAGGTGTCCCTCCTATCCCAGAGGTTGGGTCGGTGTTAAACCAAACCGAGTATCTTATGAAAGAATTTATTCCCCTAACGTCGCATTCCCCCAGGTCTGCTAGTTCGGGTAGTGACGGATTTCCCAAGTATGACGTCCTATTTCTATATAGTGCTGGACATCGACAGAGGAGGTGTTAAAATGTGATAAAAATGCCTTACAATCGTGTGAACTGACAATTTTTGTCTGATAACGTTGTCAGAAAAAGCATTGTCAGTTGATTTTAATACTACCTCCTGACAAAAATAGCCAGTCATCTGACAATCGTGCGAGCAAATCGCGTTGCCATTGTCAGATAATTGTCAGACATTTTTTAATTGCCAGATGTACGAAGTTTCTGCATCTGACAATGGCGTCATTGTTAGAGACTTCTTTCTATTGACAGCACTGCACACATTTTTTTAGGGAAAAGGGAAAATAAAAGAAACTATGCAGCCAAAATAGTTGGAATTGCCTCTTTATGTTTTATACTAATTTATATTTTCACTTTTTAAAGTTAACACAAGCAAACATGATAAGTAATTGATCATTTCTGTTAAATGATTTGAGTCTGGCAACGTCAAACAACAGATCAGACAATTTTTGTATCTGACAGTCGTGTAAACTGACAATTTTTTACTGACAATATTGTAAGATAAATTTATTGTCAGACAATTGCCTGGCCATAAATTGTAAGCTTTTCTGACAGCTTTGATACAACCGTGTGAAATAACAATATATCTTGTACTGACAATTTTGTATTGTCAGTACATCGTCAGCACATTGCTAGATCTGACAATATTGTAAGATCTGACAACCGTCTGTACAAGGCTTTAACACAGTAATTTTGTGTAATAAAAAAATTACTTGAGTTTTGTTAATTTTAACTTGAATTCGATTTCAATATGCGTATCGGTATCGCCAATATATCTTTTTGAGTATCGGTATCAGTATCATAACGGCAAAAAGGCGTATCGTTACAACCTAATTTAAACATGATTTATATTTATAAACTGTATCTTACGGTCAAATTTTACATCCTGTATTTAAAGGTTATCGACAATTTTAAACTATGGCTCATAACTTTTTGATTTCAATACAAAAACTAGTTTCTTACAAAATGTCGCTTACGATCATTTTGTGAAAAGGGGTCGATAAAATTTTTTTATTTTATTGTACAATAAAGTATTTATATTACAGTTTCTACATCTACTTGCTTATTTTCAGTTGCTTCTGTTGATCTTTAACCCTGATTTTATATGATTAGAATTTTAACTACATATACTTATACATATTTGCAAATTATAAAACAAAAAAAAGATTAAAAAGAACGTATAATAGAAAAATGTAATTAAAGAGAGCAGACGCATATTAATCCATGACATAAAGAATTATAAAATACTGCACCTGCTTGTACTCTAAAATATTTAATATAACAACAACAAGCTATAATTATCTTTTTCTTAAATATATGCTACGTACATACATACATATATTTATATAAATTTAAATTAACAACAACAAGAAAATTTAATTGAAACAAAATACACTCCTACATTTAAAAAGAAATCTGCATAGACTCTTTTTAAATATATTAAAAAAAATAAATTCAAATTATTAAAACAGCAAAAATTATAAAAACTTACTTACATATAAACAAGCATATATAAATATATACACCGATATACTATATAATACTTACATACATATATACTTAATTAAAACTTAATAAGAACAAAAACACATTTTTATATCTCTGCTTAAAGAAAAAAATTAACATAAAAAGCAAAAAAAAAAAATTCAATAAATAAATAATAATTAAAGGAACTTTATTAAGAAAATCTCTTATATTTAAATAAATTTAAGCTAAAATTTTTTTACTCCTTTATTTTTTCTTGATATTCTTTTTATCTTAAAATCTCTTATAACGCTCTCTAATGAAATACTTAATTATTGTACTTATAGTTAAAGAGTTATCTTTTAAGCAACTACTTAGTACTCCAATTAATGATTGGATTGCATGAATGAATAAAGTCAAACATAGAAATAGAACTATTCAAAATAAATAAAACTAAAGTAAAAACTTTATTAATATGTACTTAGGCCTGTTCACAAAAATTTTAAATATTATTAAGGAAAAAGGAAGTTTGTGAGTAGCGACAAATTAGCAAATTACGAGCGCAAATAGTTGAAAATGTTATAAACAAACTAATTTATAATCTCTTCATAAACCAAGAATTTGTTATCGCTGTGAAGTTAGTTAGAAAGAAATAACATTATGTGACAGTTCAAATATACTTCTGAAATGACCTAGTGTAGGTTATGAGCGACTTGAGTAGATAATTTTGCCATTTTTAGAAATTCGATTACACCCCCAAAATCGAGAGTTATCGATAAAATACGATTTTCGGCACTTTACGGATAAAAAACATTTTTCACTGCGTTATTTATTTCTGCACCGATTTTCAATTTTTAAACGATGTCGAAAAGAGTGGGTCTTAAGCTTTCCGTGTGTATTTAAAATATTTTATTCAGAGTAATATTTCGTGGAAGATTATCAAAAGAAAACGACGTAGTTGCGTAAAAAGGGCCAATCTCTCACCATTTTATACAGCAGATTGTCCCTTTTTACGCAACTACGTCGAATATTATTACTTGTTTTATTTTCCCTTTTTTCAAGCTTGTCGGCTTTTTTTTCGGCACTTTTAAGTATCTTATTGTCCATATCTTATTGGTGAAACATACTTATGTATTTGGTTTAAAAGGTATTTTTCTCTAGATATGCACAATATATTTTTTTTGTTGCATAAAAAACCCGGTTACGGATCAAGTGGTCGAATATCGACCACCGCGCCAGATCCTAGTAAATAATTAAAACAACGATTTTGCAATTGTTGTCACTTACATGGTCTTACGTTTCATATGACGACGATATATCGTTCGAACTCAACTTCGAATGTAGAATTTATGTGTTGCTTCCACAATGCAAACAAGCACTGCTTGTCTAAAATTTATATGAAAAGCACTCAGTTTTTTTAGTGATTTCCATAAAAAAAATTTTACTCAAGTCGCTTGTTTGCATTGTGGAAACAGCACATTAAAAGGAGCAACATTTTACCTAATTACTTGAAAAAAAAAACGACCGACTTGAAAGCTTTGTAGGCAATCTTCGTAGAAAGATAACATAATTTATTCAACATTAACAGGTCTTAAGTATAATATTATAAATTTTAATAAAGTTAAATAAAGTGAAATTTCATTTAAAAACAACATTTCCATGCAACACTTAAACATTCTATTTAAAGCAGTATAAACAAACAAACTAATAAGTAAAACTAAAAATAACCACAATATTTATGCATTAAGCTCTCTAGACTCTTTATACATTTCCAATAATAAATATATTATAATAAAGAAAAACAAAATGTACAATGTTGAAAAAGTAAAAATTAAATAAACAATTTAGTAAATTTCCAAATAACTAAAACGAAATCACACATAATAGGTAATAATAATAATAATGAAAAAATACTCCAAATAAATTAAACTTATCCCAACCAAACAACCCACTTTAATACTTGAAAGCATAAAGTAAACCGAAATTAATGCAATACCAAAACATTTATAATTTACATACAATATACAATACAATACATACAACATACAATATACAATACAAATACTATTACAATTACAAACTTAATAATACATGCATTTTCTATTTAATTAACTTTACAATCTCCATTTTTGTTTATAAAAATCTTCCTGCTATTTTGTTATTTTTAACAAAACTTAATGAAAACTTTGTTAAATCTATTAACTATTTTATTGTTACTACGAAAAAAGGTAATTGTTTTATTATATAATTGGGTTAATCAATTAATTAATTAAATAATCATACGGAACTAAAAAAAGGTTTAAAAGTAAATTTTAAGATCAGCAACAGAATTATAAAATATGAAAAACAAAAACAAAAAATAAAAATCTGCTAAAATAATTTAATTAAATATTTCAATGTTACACACTCTTGCATATTTGTTAAGAAAGATTGAACCACTACAAGAAAATGAAAATAATTTCTATTTAAGAAGACTATCAATTAAAATGAAAAACAAAATAAATAAAATAAATCAATAAATTACATTTAAATGAAATCAACACAAAACAATAAACTTAATTTGTTTTTTAAAGTACGTGTTTTTTTTCAAAACTTTTTCGTTTCATATATTTTTTGCTCTTCTTTTCTTATTAATTTGAAGCGCGGTAAGTTAATTGTTGGTGCTGCTTTTCTAAAGAATATGCTTGAGAAATGAATAATAACAATAAAAATAAAAAAATCAAATAAAACGTGTGTTATCAGTCGGGGTCATATTTAATTGCTATATTTATTTATTTTATTTGCTGTACACATCGAGATGTTGTTTCATTTTGTTATAAATATTTTTCCTTTTTTTCTAAAATATTCCAAATAAAATATTTTATTGTACGAGGGTCGATGTTATTAAGTCTTTACACATGTTTTTTTTTTTTGTTTAAGATGGGAAAATGTATTATGCATCTAACGGATCGTCATTCATAGTCGCATGCCGGACCCCTGTTTCAGGTTACCCGCTAAAAACTCACCTTATCTCACTTGGGATGTATTCACCACTTGGCCTCCACTTTCGCATTACTTCCAGGTGGATCCCTTTTTTGGTGCGTAAGTGTTTACACATCATATTCTGTTGCCTGCGTCTAGGCTTTCATCATTCCTTATTAGTTACATTTAGGTCTCGTTTTTTTTCGCTCGGAGTACGTGTATCTCAGCTTTTTACTCTGCTTATCATGTTTTCCGCTGTTATTTGACGCGCGTGAGTTTCTAGTTCTCTGCAGCTCTCTGTCCATCGATAACATTTACAGAACATGTGCTCAGTGTCGCCTTTCCCTCGTATACGAAGAAGGGAGTGTTACGTTCCCCATTTTTTGCAAGTACTTCCGGAAGTAGCTGTGTCCAGATATCATCTGTGTTAGTCCCCGTCCAGACTTGTAATTTTTGTTGCAGAAACTCTTTAGTTTATAGGTGAGAACATTGGGGAGGGGTACACAGATTCATTTGCTCTGCAATTCTCCTTTACTTTAAAATACACACTTGTCAATTTGATGTAGGCTGTAGGTGTAAACTAGAATTTCATAATGTGGACACTGATGCAATTTTACAGCAAAATTTAAATAATTGCAGTTACAAAAATTGCAAGTTTGGACGGGGACTTATGCAGTAATTTACTTCTCCGTTTTTATTCTTTTAATCCGTTTTTTTATATCAGGAAGAGTTTGAAACTCCACCTTCCGTATTGATCGTTGTTCCATCGTGTTTGCAGTTTGGTGGCTTCTATTTAGGTTAGGAGGGTAATGTGAAACACATTTCCACTCGGAGATCCAATTCAATCCATTGAGATTCCCTTCCATAAATTACCCCTGAATAAATTAACCCCCTTTGTGTCCAGAAGATTATACTACCTGTCATTAAGCCACTTAATTCCCATGATAAAACCTCTGATATTCTGCAGTTTGCACTTCGCGATATTACTAATGATCTCATGGGAACGTCTGCTCAATGATTTCTGGCTCCTTGCACATCCTCCAGGAATCAGGAGTGCCAGTTTCGCAATGCTGGTCCTCGCTCTGACCAAGCAGTGATCAGTCAACGCGCCTATCAAGACTCCTATAACCTTCCTATTCATAAATAGTAGTATTTCGGATGTTCCTAAATCAAGTTTTGGTCACATAGCTTACTCTACAATCCTCTCTACTCGACCCGGAATGATTGGCCCTATCCAGCACCCTATGGCTGAGTTCGCTATAGTAGTAACCAATCGGTAATTTAACCGATCTGTCACTTCCACATCTAATGCCGAACCTATACTTGCCAGCTCATCGGTGGATACATTTCCCTCAACATTGCAGTGTCCTGGAACCCAACATAGTCTGATACTATATATTTCCATAAGCAAGTTGAGGGCTCTGCTACAGTCGCTAACTAGTTTCGATTTTGCACTGTATCCCTTCAAAGCTTTTAGCATCGCCTGATTGCCGACGCATATGGTCATCTCCTCGCCGTCAGCCACATTTTTGGCCACCAATACCGTGGCTCTCAGGATCGCCAGGATCTCAACATGGAAAACGCTACATGCATTCGGTAGTCTGAAAGAACTATGAATGTCCGTCCCAAAAATATATATAGTAGACAAAAATATATTCCCATTTTTCACCCGTCTGTAAAGACCGCGCATCGCTCGCAGGGCATATCAGATTGGTCCCAAAAGTCCCTATACGGAATTGCCAAAGATGATGTCCTACTAAAATCAATTCCAACGACATTAAGATCCGCGAACCCAGGGCTTACAGAGACCCACCCGCTAAAACTGGTCCCATTCAAGATTGCTGTGTGACCTGTTAATCTTGTCCTCGTCAAACCTGCCTCTAAGAGTCTAAGGAGACCCATTGCCGCCGATCTTTCCACAAAGTCCTATATGGGAAGTAGATTAATATTGACGTCGAAGGCAGCCTGAGATGTGCTCCTCTGGGCACCTGTTATGCCCAGTGAGGCACAGCTCTACACCTCAGCAAGATCTCCTACGACTATCCTTCCGCATTGCCTCCCACCATGCCATACAACCATAGGAAATAATCTGCCGGACAATCGATATGCAAATCCAGTCTTGGCGGCCAATTGACATCGCCACCACGTGAGATAACACGGCCATTGAATTTGTCGAGCAAAAGAGCCATTGTTTCGTTAGCTGTGTGGCAAGTGGCACCGTCCTGTTGAAACCACATATCGTCCACATCCATATCTTCCAATTCGGGCCATAAAAAGTTCGTTATCATCTCACGATAGCGAACACCATTCACAGTAACTGCCTGACCGGCCTCATTTTGGAAAAAATACGGCCCGATGATCCCGCCAGCCCATAAACCGCACCAAACAGTCACTCTTTGTGGGTGCGTTGGTTTTTCGACAATCACTCTTGGATTATCATTCGCCCAAATGCGGTAATTTTTGCACGATTTTTCCGATTGTACGTACATTTGGACGATTAAATTTACCGAAAAAATCACGAAGTGCACGATATGCATTTTGATTTGAACGCCCATTTTCATAATAAGCCTGAATAACTTTAACGCGTTACTCGATTGTGTATCTTTCCATGGTTCAAATAGAGTTAGTCTGAAATTGAGAAATGTCAAATGAAATACAGAAAAAAACTTGACCTTTAGGTGTTGTTCAAATTCAACATCGGCCCTTAAAATGTAACCACCCTTTACATGCATAGTTTGCCATTAATCAGCTTAATTTCGTTGCTATCTTTACAGGCTTATCCTGCAAATTTAATTGCGTGTGTATAAGTCATCTTGTCTTATTCCGGATAGTTAACCGATGCTTTAGTTGGTAAATACTATATATTCTATGTGTATGTCTATCTCGACAGGGACTTATATTATGGTGAGTAGCCGGAGCTCTATTTTATGCACTGCACATTGTAACACGGGGGCATGTAGCCAGCTTTTAGTTCTTATCATCACTTGCCGCAATCTGCGCTGAGCATCCTCTGTGTTTCTTGCATTAATGAGAGCTGTCATTTGCGTATCCAGGCATCTCTAGTTTTAGTATTTCATTATAGCTGGCATTAAAGAGGTCAGGTCAATTGACCTACATTTTCCTCGTGCCACCACTCGAGTTGTAGATAAGTATTCTGTCCTTCAGATAATTTCTAATAATTCTCATAAGGTATTCTGGTAAATTAAAATTCCTCTTAAGAGAATGTAAAACATCTGCTCATCTGAGGCTGTTGAATACGTTCTTTACGTCTAGTGTAGCCAAGAGGACTAGTGGTCAGCTGTAGTGACTTCTCGTTGGGCAGCTGCAACTGTGTTTACTGCATGTCTAACGGCTCCAATTGTGGATTTCCGTGCTCGAAAAACATGCTATCTCTTCGACTGCTTCTTCAAGCCGTGGCTTTGCAAGTTGCTGCCGTGTCCAGCATATAGAGTGGTTTGTATGAGTAAACTAAAAAACAATGCTGGCATGGCTTCAAGATAATATTGTTGTCGAGTTTTGAATTTAATTTAACCGAATAGGACAAACCCATTCTCCAGTTATTTAATATTTGTCGTTAAATAAATGGTTCTTTTCAACAACGAAATCTAGAAGTAATTTAAGAAACCGAGTACGGGTTCGTGACATATTGAGTTCCCCTCGTATTTCACATAATCTTTTTTTCAATTAAAAATTGTGTACAGTACTGCCTCTGGCCATATATGCAAAATATATGCATACATTCATATGTACACACTTATTTATATTAGGGTGGGAATGAAATTTATGAATTTTAAACAAATCCTGCACATGTTGATTATTGTACTACATGATCTAAATAAAATGCACATGACAAAAAATTTAGCAAAATTTAGACAACTCTCTCTAACTGCCTGATTTTGTAAATAAAATACAAATTTTTGTTTAGAATTTTGAATTGAATATAAAAACAAGCTAGAATTTTGATATTAATTTTTAACCGACTTCTATAAATAATTCTGAAAAAAACCGACTTCAATACAAAGTGCCAAACCTTTCATGCCCTTTGATATAAAAATTTTTGAAAATCGGTATATAAATCGAGGAGTTGTGCGGTAATCAATATTTCGAGTGGAGGTGGGGAGGATTTTTCCCACCGATTTTCGTAAAAATGGACATTTTCCCACCGATTTTCGAAAAAGAAATTATGGAACAAAACTGCAGGCAAACCATTTCAAGCAAACAAACAATTTTAAAAATCTATGCACAAATGACAGAATTATGCATGGGAGGAGCAAAGTTCCATACAAAAGTTACAAATAAAACATGTTTCATCATGTCATTTCGCAGTACTAGCGCAATTTATATGAAGTTGATTTAACCGCAAGTCGGCTCGTGTTAACATTCACAAAAAAGTACAAAATTTGTTCCCTGAACTAATTTGTGTCACTACGAAGGTATTTAAAGGGTATGCGTAAAAAATCGATTTCGAAACATAAGAGACAGGCTAGTATGTGAATATATGATACGTACATACATATATATTAACGTATTTGTCCTTATTTTTCGACTTCGATTTTTATTTTTGACGCATACACTCCAAATACTTTCGTAACGATGAAACGTAGTCCTGAAAAAAATATTGAGTCTTTTTAGGAACGTTAACTCGTGCCGGCTTGCGTTTAAATCATGTTAATATAAATTACGCTAATACTGCGATACAGCATGATTAGATATGTTTTATTTGTAACTTTTCTATGGTTTTCTTTGTTGTTAAGACGATGTAATTTGTTTCTTAAATCATAGTTCTGGAACTACTTAGTGATAAGCAATGAATTACGAACGCATTTAAAGCTCATACAACTAAATGGACATATTTTTTCAACTATTTCTTTTCGAGCGATTCTTATGAAACTTTGCACACATATTAAGCTTCTGTTTGAATACTGCATCATGAATAAAAAATTGGCCCATGCACAAAAACTTCTACTAAACCGATTCTTATGAAACTTTGCGTTCACTTACATACATACAAGTGGGCAGTGCCACGCCCATGAAAACTAAACATTTATTTTAACTAATTTTATTATGAAACTTCGCACACACAATTAGTTCTCGTGAAAGTACAACATTATGATCGAAAATGTAGTCAGTGCTCAAAATTTAAACAATTAACCTCTGTAGTGCAGTGGATAGTGTGCTAGACTACTAACCGGAAAGTCGCAGATTCGAATCCATCCAAGACCCTGGGTGTTTCTGCAGAAAAGCAAAAAAAAAAATTAAACAGTATGAGTGTTTGCTTGCATGTTATTTATATAATTAATGGAATGGACGGTTTTTTTTTTCATTTATGAATATCCAAGATTGATTTATTGGAACCCTAATATACATACTTACATATCGTGCTATAACCGCCAAAAAAGCTTAAGCGCCATAAAGTAAATTTTACAGGAGAACTATTTTTTAGTTATCCTTGGTTTAAATCGAAGTAGAGCCCTTATATTGGCTATATAGGATTGTGTTGGACTGTTATATGTAATGTTAATAGTTTTAATAAATTTCCTATAAGACAACGCATGTTTGTGTAGGTTAAGATATTTTAAGATATTATTGATGCCATGAAAAATCAATTAATTTAATCAAATTATTTTAAAACTAGTAATTATTATCTTTATCAAGCTGTTCTTTAACCGTTTCATTGAGGTCCTTGCCGTTTTTGACACTAGTTTTGCTCTACTTGCAAAAGAGAATTTTAGCTTAAGCGACACATTGCAGTTACAAAAACATGTAAACAAATTAAAAATTTAAAGGGAAACTGCACTTAAGCTAAAATTGCTTTTGCTGTATTGTCGTAACGGTACATGGCAGGACTTTGAAACTTTAACAGATAGTCCGATTTATCGTAAATAATCGATTTTCGTTAAAAAACGATTTTCGAAAAGATTGTCGCCTGAGCTTTTTTGGCGGTTATGGCTCGATATGTATTAGGGTTTGGGATTTCCCGTACTTTTGCACTTCCAGGGAAACGGGGATAGAAAAATCGCGTTCCCGGGTATTCCCGGGAAAAATTGATTTTGTAAATTAATTTGATTTATTAAATGAAAATTGGCGAAATTCGTTATTGTTTTATTAATGTAAACATTCTTTTTAATTAAAACATTTTTAGGTGAAATCAGGCAAATAAAAGTTTATTGTTTCATTGACGGCTATTACTGCAGTTATTTAGTTAAAAATTTCATTTTAAGGCCTCAAAATCAGTTTATAAATCACTTGCCGTAATGTTTCTTATTTTTCCGGGAGGACTGTTGTCGTTATTTGTTACGAACTAGATACTTTATACTGAAAATACTGAAAAAGCGTTACTAAGGGGGGGAGGGGCTTAAAACCTCTGAAAATAGCGTTACGTAATATGTGAATAGGCCCTTAAGCAATTTCATCGTGCCAATTTTTTCGTATAATGAGTCAAACGAACTTTTGTAATATTTTAAATAAACATCGAAAATGCTCTTGATATTAAAGAAAAACGGGATTATAATACAAATTTCTTATAAGAATCAAAATAAATTTCTCTGTCACTTACTACAATTTATAAATATGTCAAATAAAGTCCATATATTTATGAAATAATGTGTACTTTTAATTTCCCGCTTTCCCGGGAAAATCTGAAAATTTTCCCGGGAATATTAGCTAATGTTTTCCCGGTAGTTCCCGCCCGGGAATTTCCGAATGCCAAACCCTAATATATATAATACACAAGTAAATATGTATGAAATAAGTTTCGTATAATTCGAAAGTTTATGATTCGACACTGAAATAATGCCTCCTACACGTGATGTGTAATGAAGTGGTATAAATAAATTATCTTGCTGGAAGGAGGTTAGAAAATTGATTGCGAAACCAAAACACGATCGAAAGAAGTGATGTGTGAATTTTCATCTTTAAAAGTTACTAAGATCGTTTATACAATAATGGAAAATATAACATAGAAATATAGAAAATAAAAATACAGGCTAGGCTCCCTTTGTTATATTTTTCTTACATCGCTTTATGATTTGAAAAACCTATTATAAACAAATTGTGTCAAAATTTATAAAATGTAAAATCCTTACAAAGTCTTAAGATTTCCTGACATGTAAATGCCACGTTAAATATTCTCGTTTAATGAGCAATTTACTGTCTAGAATTTTATACATTTAATTTTTAAACTTTCATTAATTTTTGTAAACAATTTCTTTAATTGTTTATTAGAACTTGTGAAAACAGTGAAATGTTTATTCCTTATTTTTTGTTAATGTTAAATAGATAGACTTTGTTTTCAAAATCAAAAAAAAATTCAAAATAATGTACACAAAATTATCTAAATAAAAATAAAATTAATTCAACAGAAATTTTTTGAAAACGCTAATTAGTGTTAGAGACATTTTAATAGGAAATAGTCAAAATATGCAAACATCCACCAACGACAACAATATACTAAATCTAAATCTATTAAAATAATACTCGTATATTTAAATTATGAATTTTTAGTCAATTGTATGGTTTTTAATCAGAAGATATTTAATTATTTTGGCTTAAGCTCGTTCAGTTAAATGTTTCAATTAGATTATTTTTATTTAGTAAGAAATTCAATTGAAAAGACAATTTCAATTGAATATTTTGGCTGCACCGAAGGTTGAACTGACACCATGCAGTCCCGAGACCAACCACGATCTCATCATCAGAATTTTTGTCCGCTTATACCCAATCATAACAGATGCAGTCGAGTAGTTAAATATCCTTTACCTTTAATCAATTGACCTGAGTCATTTATAAGTTTTTTCAGCTTTCATTTGATGGTTTGGAAATTCACTATTTTCTTTTCGTCTTGTTCAATTAAGCTTTTCTCATTGTGAGGGAAATAATAAAAAAGAGAATTATTGACAAACACTATTTTCTTGTTTCGAACAGTACTCCGAATACATAAAAAATATCGTGTTGTAATCTTGATAGCGTATTATTTTAAAATGTTTCGAAAGTTCGAACAAATACGTGTATGTACATACATACACATATCGAACCTTTGCTGCAATAAAGTCATAACTGAAAAAGCTTGTTTTACGGTAAACGAGCTTAAAGCTTAGAATTTACTAACACAAGAAAATTGTATTCTTCTCTCAAAAGTTGAGAACCTTACAAGATATTTGTATGAAAATTTCGCACAATATGAAAAACGATGTGATGATTAATTCTGCATTATTAACTCAAAAAAATCACGTTTTTCGCCACATATTGTCATAATTGTATTTTAAATGAAGTTTATTTGCTGATAGTTAAGCATTGTCTATATGCATTTCATTGGTGCTTTACCAAATCCTCAGTAGACTTCAACCACAACTTTGAACAGCTTTGAAGAGGTCTGTAACTGTTCAAAGTTGTGGTTAATATGTACTTAATTTGAAAGTTTTAAAAATAACGGTAAAGTCTCTCATCAAGAAACTAATGGTTGGCAGCTCGCGGCAAATGTTACAAGAAAATGCTGCCAAAGCAAGTGTCAGAAATACGCTTTTATACAAAATTAGTCAGAATTAGTAAAAAAGATAATAAACTAAAATTACACACGAATGTTTTTGTTTCTAATTCTAATGAACACTATAATTTCAAAGACATAAAACAGTTTGAAATAATTGCAGCAGCCAATTCTTTAGTTAACAACTGAGCAGGTGATAAAATTCCGATAGCTGCTTTTTAACTTAATTTGACAAACTTGTGGAACGTTGAAAAAACCGGAAAATAAAATTATTTGTAAGTAAATTAAGAAATGAAAAGTAATCAATTAAAAGTTATTAGTAAAGCAAATGATTATAATTAGTAAAGCAAGTTATTATTTAGTGTATTTTATTAAAATTATGACCCATGCATACATAGTTTTGTAATCTAACAAAAGTATCAAAGTGCAAAATAAAGACCTTAATAATATACACGTATGTACGTAGGTATGCATACCCTGTAGATAACGCGACACTCCATACACTCGTGCAAAGTATACTCCCATGATACAATAATACAGGTACATGCATTAGAAAATTTTTCTCATCTAGCTTGTCAAATCTTCACGTGACTTGTCAAAAATTACATACTGAGCAACAACCAAATTCGTTGTACAAACAACCAAACACGTACATACAAAACACAGCTGATGAGAATTTTTGCTAATGCATGTACCTGTATTATTGTATCATGGTATACTCCATAGAGGACTAGTTCAAAGGTAACCTAAATATATGGAGAAAACATGGTCCATTTAACTTCAATTCCGAATGAATATTCTATTTTGTGGGCATGCAGACAAAAAACGACCCCAAATTAGACTATGTATGAAAAGAACATAGTTCAAAATATTCAATTATATATGAGTCGTTTATTTCCAAAACCCGCCTAGTCTAAACTATAAATAATTCCACTTTCATTCTATTTAAAAAAAATGGCCGACCGACCCATTCACCATCCAAGGAAATATATGGTTTTTCGTATTGACTTAAAACTTTGCTCACAACTCTGAGGCAGGTTTTGGAAACAAACGACTAAATTGATAATTTAAATTCGTTAAAACTATGTATAAGTAAAGTCCTTCAAACAAACTCAAATTGCCTAAAAATCTTAAATCGGAAATGGTCTAAAGCTATAAATAACAGCATATACTGGCAGAATCTCTCCTTAAGCGCAATAATTGCAATCAGTTATATGATGGAAATCGAGTTCGAATGAAAAATTTCGTTTTCATATCGATTTTACTTGAAATCGAATTCCATTTTGCTCTACGAAAATTAAAAAAAGGTTGTGATAGAAAGACAAATTATTATTGTTTTACCATTTTCAAACCTAGTATAAAATGGTTAGAGTGCAAAAAATATCGGCAAAACGGATCAATCGCAAAAAAAAAATAAAAAAATCGCTGAAAATCGCTAGAAAGAAAAAATTCAACAAAACGAAAAAAATTGCAAAACAAAATTACAAATGGAAATATTGCGAAAACGAAAAATAAAATCGGCAAACTTGAAAAAATCGTCAAAACAAAAAAAAAGCCGCCAAAATGAAAAAAATCGCCAAAACTAAGAAATCCCCGAAACGAAAAAAATCACCAAAACGAAAAAACCAGCTAAACAGAAAAAATCGCCAAAGGAAGAAATCTCCAAAAAGAAAATCACCAAAACGAAAAGTCTACAAGACAAAAAAAAAATTGACTACCTGGAAAAAGTCGCCAAAGCGAAAAAAGGATTACATATCGTCAGCTCATTATTGGTTTGTCGTATATGCCCAAAATTCGGAATGGAGAAAAACGGCAAAGAAGGTTTAAATAAAGTCTTCTCAAAATATACACAATAGATTTTCTTGTAATTTTTACCACTTACACCAACATATGTATGTATGTTTCGAGCAAACCTGTAAAATTTTATAAATATAAGTTATAAAGCTTTTGTTGAAAACGGAAAACCTTATTTTGTGCTGCAATTTTTTTTCAAATGTTTCCCTTTTTGCTGCATATCCATATTCGGAATGGAGAAAAACGGCAAAGAAGGTTTAAATAAAGTTTTCTTAAAATATACACAATAGATTTTCTTGTAATTTTTACCACTTATGTATATGTATGTATGTTTCGACCAAAGCTGTAAAAGTTTATAATTATAAGTTATAAAGCTTTTGTTGAAAACGGAAAACCTTATTTTGTGCTGCAATTTTTTTTTTTTCAAATGTTTCCCTTTTTGCTGCATATCCATACAAACAGATATATAATTGTGAAGGAAACACATCTAAAATACCAAAAACTATTAAATCTTAGAGAAAAAAATATCATGACGTAATATCCCTATATAACTGGAAAATATAGTTAGTTTTTTCGGCGCTCTTTCTTTATCCCGGAGTTATAGGGTTAAAAATTTTTATTTTTAATAGGTCATAAATTGTATAATTTGGCACGGATATTAGCACAAGCTTTCATTTCATTTAAATTTTGTGTGCGAGCCAAAATCGCATATTACTGAATTTATTGCATCATATGTTGCGTATTTTTAGAGCAAATTTTAGATTTTTTTGTGCATTTTAGGTATATAATTTGGTTGTCTGGTGATAAGTTTTTGTGCTGATTTTTGTTTTAATTTTTATACAAACCAGGGGCCAAATTCCGCAACGATTAATTTTGAAGTGTTCACCAATTTCTGTGTTCACTTTTGATTTGTGCACCCGCAACGGTGAGAATGTATTATTTTGACAGTTATAGTGAACACTAGAGCCTAAATTTTTTCACTGGAAAAAGTGCGGTGAATTTTTTGTTTTTAAGTGCTCACTGGTAAAAATTCATCGTTGCGGAATCTAGCCCCAGGGTCGTAAAACAGCTCTGGGCGAATTAACATCACGCGTCGTTAGCAATTATTTCGTAAATGCAACCAGAACACTGTCTTTTATTGGACTTCGAGAGTTTTGCGTCTCACTCTCGTATGTACATAGTTGTTGTTGTTGTTTTTGTTGTAACCCCTCTTTCCGGAAATCGAAACTTATTGGTACAGCCCGCTGTACCGCGGGCCACACTTCACTTGATCCGGTTTTGGGGAGAATGCAGTCCTTGGGCAGGGGATACTCCCCTGCGTCGATCCCGGGACATAGACCCGACTGCTGTGAGGATCGTGTGTACTTAGTGATGTGCGTCGGTTAACGATACCGAGTTACTGTTTCGCGTCGTTTGGTCGTTAACCACATAAATTTTTTTTTTTTTTGATAACAGCTTTCTAATAAAGCGTACTTCGAAATAGTGGTGGAGCACCAAACAAAACCCATTTTAAAGCAAAACAGGAGAAGAATTTGAGGTTTCCAGCTCTCTGTATAACGGTACAGATCGACGCGAGTTTCTTGGAGGAGCCATAATTAGACATGGCGAAATAATCCGCTACAAATAGTAGCCTAACTTAAAAACTATCAAATCAAATATACAAACCAGCATTGGTAGGTATTTTTTTAGTTTGTTTGTGCAGCGTCGAAACGCATTTATTGTGTTTGGACTTTTGTTATTTTTTTTAATCTGTTTGCCCGTTTTATTTGTTTAAACATTTATTGCTCGTAATTTTTCAACACAAATGCACACACATTGATAAGTTATATTAAACCAAACCTTTACTATTAAAGTTTGTTAAATAAAATTTATTCTACTTTATTCATTATACTACTTAAACGTAAGTAACATGGAACCAAATAGTGTTACAAATGCAGATGGAACATCGACCGTTAAACGGTATAGACATGCGGGAGACTTAACGGGGGAAGCACCAACTAGAGAGGTAACAATTTTGAAAAGGAAAAAATATATAAAATAAAATTATAAGAAGTGAAAACAGTACTTTATTATATTTTTTTAGTTCGCTGAGATATCTATTCCAGTACCTTGGGGTCATTTAGCTGGCAAATGGTATGGTCCTCAAAATGTGCAACCAATCTTGGGCTTACATGGTTGGCAAGATAATGCGGGTACATATGATTTGCTAGTGCCTCTACTGCCGCCAGATGTGGCCTTTCTTGCGGTCGATTTGCCAGGTCATGGTTTATCGTCTAGATTACCAGATGGCTGTTACTATAATTCTATTGATAATCTTTATGTGATAAGAGTGATTATGAAGCAATACAAGTGGGAAAAGTTGTCCTTAATTGGCCATTCTATGTCATCGATTATTGGTTTTGTATTTGCCGCTGTTTTTCCCGACAAAATCGACATGTTAATTGGTCTAGATGCTTTGAAGCCACATCAACGTCCTTTTCCCAGTGTTATACGTACTATGGAGACCCGCATGGATGAATTTTTACGTGAAGATGAACGTAATCGCAATAAAAGCGAACCGCCCAGTTACACTTATGACGAGCTTATAGAGCGTATTTATGTTGGTACATTCCATTCGGTCAATAAAGACCTGTGCAAGCATTTATTGGCACGCAATATACAAAAATCCGAAAAATATCCTGACAAATATTTCTTTACACGTGACAGACGTCTCAAGTTTTATAATTATGCGATTGGATCACAAGAATTGTGTATCGAAATGGCCCAACGCATAAAATGTCCATATATGTTTATTAAAGGCCGTAACTCTCCGTATTTTGAGGACAAGAAGTATTATGATGAAGTTATTGATGTGCTAAAAACGAAAACAAATTTTGAATATATTGAAAGCGATGGCACTCATCATTTGCATCTGAACAATCCAAAGTCTGTTATAGAACCAATTGTCGATTTTATAAATCGTTATGGTCCAGCAGCTAAAGCAAAGCAGGCTAAAGCTGTCAAAGAGCAAACACAGGTAGATAAAGAAAGTAAGCTTTAAAAAAGCTTCGTTAAGAAATCATCTACTCGGGGAGAATATTGTTTAATGTGTATTCAAAACGTGATTTTAATTATTTGATATCTAGATCTAATAAGGGCATTGTATTTATTTCTGTTAACAAAATATCTTAAGTCGAGATAAGAAAATTTACATGTATTTCAATAATATAAGTATGTACATACCAGACTTTTGCAATTTCAATTACATTTATTTCAAATACAATTGGATGAAAATGCAATTGAAATTTTTCAATTACAATTACAAAAATTTAATTGTAAAGAAAAAAAGTTTTAGTTACAATTACAAAAGGTAATTTTAATTGAAAACCTTCAATTACAATAACATGTTATGTCAATTACAATAACATGTTATGTCAATTACAATAACATGGTATGTCAATTACAATAACATGTTATTGTAATTGGAAATATTTCAATTACAAATTACATCTGATTGTAATTGCTTTTGTGCAATTACAATTGCATGTAATTAAGCAAATAATGATTATCTTTAGTTGAACAAATTCAATTACATTTTTGTGAAAGTAGGTTTTTTTAAGCTAACTTTTTTAAATGTTTAGGTGACCAAAAATAATGTACATATGCATGTATATGCGATAAATTTAATAGAACGATATATACTAGCTAAAAGGGTTTTCTCTTCAAATGATCTAATAATAATTTAAATTTAAAGTTATCTGAATTGCCTGCCATTGAATGACTTCGGATACGAATGATAGAAAAAATATTCGCTGGCCATATATGGAAAAAAGTTTTTTTTAAAGGCTCAGAAAGTTTGCTCGTGAGTGAGTGAGAGTTTCACTTTGGGTGTCCCTGTGGCTGAGTGGTAGCGATGCTAGCCTGTTAGTCCAGTGGTCGTGGGTTCGATTCCCGCCATAGGCTTTGGGTGTTTTCCGCAGACAAGCTTATCGCCTCGCGGATTGTGTTTGTTAAAACAAAAACACGTACCACATTTTATTTTCACCCCTATCGCGAATAACAAGTGAAATTTATGTTCCCATGAAATTTTCATTTCCCTTCCAGGGAAAATTGCTATCGTGAAGTTCCCGTGAACATTTTTTCTCGTTCTCAGTGAATGTAAAAAAGGAAAGGAAAGAAGCTTACAAAAATAAATAAAAAATCTAAGAATTTTTGTTTAAAAATATAAAAATAATACAGTGGGAAATGTAAACAAATTCGAATTGTTCGTCAGGTTTGCTAGATGCATCAAATCCCTTGGGGTATCAGATCCATTTTGGGCGCTATGAATGATTTTCTGCAGACGCGGAAAAATCATTGCTTTAGTGAAAAAAATCATTAATGATCAGGGGAATTTTTCGAATTTTTATTCACGATTGCAAAAGAAGGGAAAGGGAAAACAGGAAAAGTATTCACGATAGGGGTGGTTATTTATATATGTAATCACGGTCGTGTGTGATTCAAACGTGATGCACGTGTGACACGAACAAATCATGGTAAATAATATATATAATTGGCCGTCTTTTTTTATTTATTAAATAAAATCACAATTTTTGTTCGGGGAAGTTCGATTTTCTTTTGTGTGTTGGTTAAATACATCTGAATTTATTTGTTCCAATTTATCAATTTCCAATTTTTTACTAGTTAAGGCGTTTTGCGGTTTAGTTAACGATATGTAACACAATTGCCCATGTTCTGTAAAACGCATATCGTTTAAAGCAGGTGTTCTGACAAACGAAAACGCTAGAAACCTGGCGTTTTCAAACCGCTAGTGTATACTGACGCGGTCTGGTCTATTTTATTTAATCTGCACCTGAAAGAGAAAATAAAATGATGCACTATTTAAATTTAATATGTTTTCTTTTTATTGAAGAAAAACTTGTAACGTTTTTTCATGATTTTAATTAAAAACTTGCAATTTAATAATTTGCTTTGAGTTTGTCAATTGTCTATTTATGAACTGGCGATGATCGTAGTTTTTTTTTAAACCAGTATAGAAAGCAGGAACGCTGTAGGCGGTTTAATTTAAAATTTATTTGTTTGCTTATGTTTTGTTATAATAAAAAATATGTTTTCGTTGTTCGAACACAACTTCGGAAAATAGCAAAACGCTAGCAAATCGCCTAGTTTTCAGAACATGCCGAAATGCGTTTTGCGCTTTTCAAACCGTAAGCGATTTGAAAACGACGCGTTTTCCAGAACATGGGCGAATATTTAATTATACAAATAGGATTATTGTTATAATATCTGAAGCTTGTTATTTTCAATAATTACTTGTTAAGGTATTATTTTTCCAATTACATGTAATTGTAATTTGATTTTTTCAATTACAATTACATGTAATAAGATTTTTCCATCACAATTACTTTTCAATGTAATTGTTTTTTTTTTAAATTTTCAATTACAACAAAATGTAATTGCAATTGAAAACTTTTAATTACAATTATAAAAATTTTGTAATTGCATGTGTAATCAATTAAAATATGTAATCATTACTGTCCAAGTCTGGTGCATACATATGTACATAATTTCTTTTGGGCCTTAAAACACAATGTGGCTCACTTTTCTGTTACACTGTAAGACTATTAAGAACAAATAGCATAGTTATGAAGAAGCGTTCGCACTGGAATCAGCAGCTGTTAATTTCACTCCTAAAGCCCAAAAAGCCTCTATCAATATCAATCCAATGAGATTTGAATGGTACTCCATTAGGGTTATATCTTGCAAATGATCGATATATGACCTTTCTTCAAGAGCACCAGTGGTATTATAAACTTAATTCGTCTCCTAGAGCTTTTATGGTTTCTTTAGTTGGTACTCTAAAAGGGTATGTTAAACTTATAATTACAAAGCTTATCAATTATGTTAAAAACAAGTGTGGTTATAAAAACAAACAAATTGCTAAACAATCACGAACACCTATTTATAGAAATACTCGTACATACATACAAATATGTATGTACACAGAACAAAATACATAACACGAATACTTGTGGTTAACGTAATTCTACAAATTAACTTAAAGAGTGTAGTTATTCGAACAATGTGAACGACTCGAAAAATTGTCGAAGCCAAAACTACAACAGAAAGTCTTGTGACAGCCAATTGCGAGCATACAAACAACTCAAAACAATGCACTCCGAATCGCATCAAAAAGTGTACAAATTACCAATAATCATTGGCGTATCTAGTCCCTTTTGTGACGGGCGGTGGGGCAAAGCCACCCCAAGAATCCCTCTAGCCACCCCACAATCCCTCTAGCCACCTCTAAAAATTCAAAATATTTGAATAATTTTGATAATATAAGCGAACTGTACAGGCTAGTGTGGGCTTTACAACAACAACCCAGAAGTAAATTACGAATCGTAAGTTGTTTTTGGCGAAATAACGTAAATATGCTTGATATATGATAAGGATTTTAATAATATTTCAAGCAAAACGCCATTTTCGCGGCTTTTAACCTCTGTACTAGAAATACCGGGAATTATTTCTCATTAGTTCAACAGTTGTTTTCTGAATTTTAAAAATTAGACTTCAGATGTTTTGTCAAAAAATCAACAGATTTCTTTCAGGTTTTTAATACCAACTTTTTCCGTTCAACTTATTTTCAGGAATGATTGTTACTTATTTCTAAGAATTTAATTGTAATGCTCTTTGATAAATATACTTTTTATACTTAATTAAGTAGAGGCTTTAAGTCTTGTAAACAGAATTGAAATAATTAAATAAATATAATAATCTGCAATATTTTATTGTAAATGGATTAAAATAAATCTTTAGCTCTTTATTATGAACTTTTTGTGTTTTACTTAAATTCAGAAGAGATAGGTAGACATAACTGAAATTAAAAAGAGTTTCAAAATAATGCAAGAATTCACTTCTAAATGCAACACTAAACAAGTTCGTTATAGAGAAGTTCGACTATGTTTCCATCCTGTTCATACCCGCTCCCAAAAGTATGCACAAAATATTTTTAAATGCTTTTTTCATTTAAATACAGTAGAATTGCCATCACTGGGTGTACCGTTAATTCGAAAATATCAATAATTCGTAACAAAGTGCTAATTCGTTTTTATTTTTGCAATACATGGTTTTTTGTTGGTAACCTCCAATAATTCGTAACGTAAAGCACTAAACTAGCTCCCAAGGTGAATTAAGGCCCCTATTATGATTCACAACTAAATTGATAGTTGAGTCGTAGTTGTCAAATTCTTATTATGAAATACAACTTCATCAAAGCAGTTGTCTCAGTTTTTTATCAGTTGTGTTTTGGTTTTTATTTCCACTATTGTGTTGATTTTATTACTTTTAAAATTGTACTTTTAGGCGTCAATCTATTTGTCAACCCATATTGTTGCCATATCCATAAAAGATAAAATCTCAACAAAAAATAGTAAGGTCAAAGCTAAAAATATTTAAAATATTTTGTGATGGCTACTATGGTTTAAAAAAACAGAGAGTGTAGATAAGAACCTTTTTTCGAACATTTTTTCGAAGACAACTAAAATTAGTTGTCAATCATAATACAAAAATATGGTTGAGTTGGGTCGTAGCATTGACAACTCAACCTAGTTGAGTTGTGAATCATAATAGGGGCCTAAGTTTATCAGGTGTCAAAGCGGTGGGCAAAAACAACAATAAGAAGTAGTAACTTCGCTTTCAAACCCCATATTAATGTGCGGTTTCCACAGACGCACAGTGGTAATAAATCTATATCTTTGAAACTTTCTATCCGATTACAAAACAATCTATGTAAAAATCATAGAGGAGAGCCTAAGCTTTAGGAAAATTAAACTCTTGACCACCCTGTTAAAATACACTGTGGGCTAGAGGGTGTCAAAGTTGACTACTTCGGACAACAAAAATTTTGTTTGTCTCTCATAACTTTTATAAATATCAGGGGCCCGTTTCTCAAAAATACAATTTACAAATCTACAAGTAAAATACACACAAAACAACAATAAAATTTATAAAAGTGGTGTTGTTTTGTATGTATTTTACTTGTAGATTTGTAAGTTATAGCTTTTGAGAAACGGGCCTCAAATTGTAATTTTTCTTTCGAAGTTTATTTCATTAAGCCAATTCTGAAATTTGTTAAGGTTAAAAAGAGATTTTTGGTGTACGCTCACTTTCAAAGAAAATAAATGAAATTTATTTGCTGGTGTTTAAGCATTGTGTATATGCAACATTTCATTGGTGCTTTGGCAAATCGTCAGTAGACTTCAAACACAATTTTGAACAGTTACAAACCCTTTATCTTATGTACAGACTTTCAAAAACCATTTGAGAATTCGCAAATATGTAAATGATTTTCAAAAATAGACAAAGTAGTCTTTGAAAATTATACAAAACCCAGCAATTAATTTTTTATTCGATATGAATCTATTTTATTTTTCTACACCAAATACAAATAAATACAGCAAATAAATTTCATTTAAAATAAAATTATGATAACATGTCACATAAATTTAGGTAAATTTCCAAGCTTTGAGTTTAGACAATTTTTAGGACTTAACGGCTAAAGATACATATTTCAAAGCCTTGTAGAATTTTATCAGCAATTCAATGATGTGATTTAAGTTAAAATCAGATGCTTAGTAAAAAAGTTACAACCAAAAACCAAAAAAAAGTCGAGACAAAAAATTAAAAATATTAATTTCGAAGTGAAATATCTCTTAAACCACAAAAGATACAAAAACAATTGCAAACACATTTTCCCTTGTCTAGCAAAATCTAACGCGCTTAAAATTTTACAAATCGGTCAGTATTTGCGAAGCCGCACAAGGGCTTTGACACCCGGGTTAGCCAACTTACACCCCCTGTAGCTCTGCCCCTGGGCTGCTAAAAACTTCAAAAGATACACTTCTGAAAGCATGACTCTTCCTCTACAACCATTTCTATTTTTAGACAAATCCATTCAGTAGTTTAGAAGTTCCATTTTTGTTGCCACTTTTTTTTTTTAATTTACACCTTTGTAGCTCCGTAGCTCCCAAACGGCTAAATCGATTTTACTTAAGTAAATTTGGTTTTGAAAGGTGAATTAATCCAAAATCTTATAACCTATGTTTAAAGATAATTAATTTAGCCGTTTTGAAGTTATCATCTATTTTCTTCGGGGGTTTTTACAATTTTTAATATAATGTTATAATTCGAAATTATTTAATTGATGATTGAACATAAAAGCCGTATTCGTTTACTCGAAATGCTTACTATTTTTACTACAATTGGAAAAATTTGCTTACTTTTTGTATTGAAAACTTCTAGCTGTAGGAAAAGTAGTAAATTGTAGTAAGTAAACGAACAGACATAAAATTTATTTGAAATTAAGGTTATAGTCATGTTGATTTAAAATGGAATGTAACGTTGATAACAATATTATTTTAACAGTGAAAAATATTAAATCAAACACATTAAGGTTGACTAATAATTTTTCGTTTATAATTAATAAGAAGCAGTGGTAATTTTAAATCAGCAGCAGGAAATTTTCGCCAATTAATGCAAAGTTTGTCGGCTATTTACATTTACACAACACGAACATCAAAATAAACAGCAACAAGTCACACAACTGAGCACAAAAATGCATTGTAGCTATTAACAAATCAAATAAATACCAACACACTTAAACATCAAATTATTTCTCATAAATTTAATATGATTTCCAATCAAAATTGCGACATGCTGATTTTACATTGGTATTGTTTGTGTGTGTAATAACAGTTTTGAGGATTCATTTATTGTATTTGGACTTAAAATACTGCGTCAAATGCCGCAAATTTTATCTAAATCGGTTAAATGCTTCGAGAGACATCGTTCTTGAAAAATTCCAAAAAATGTGTTTTTTTTTTAATTACTCTAAACATCGATGAATCGGAAAGTTCCAGAGGTGGTCAGGCCTGCAAGGTCAACCGTATCCCATATTTCTATTAAGTTTTATGTCTCAAACTTGGAAATTACTTAAGTTTTTATTATAATTACACATTTTATAAAGTTGCTTGACCGCAACCAAGCGCCAGGGTTAGTTCAACTATTTGCATTATACATTAAAATTGGCAAGTGTATAAATAATATGTGGTCAGTTAAAACCGTCAAATGAATTTTATAAGTGCAGAAACAGTTTTTAATAATCTTTCTGTAGTGCACAATGGAACCTTTCACCGTCGACGAATCCTATCGATGAGTACTAACTAACGAAGCGCGTAGCTGCTAAGAAATGCAGCATTCCTTTAGCTTTTTGTATTTTCGTTAAAAATTAGCATAGTAATTAAACAGATTTTATATCCTAATAGAGACTTGAAAAGCGAGCTTGAGCTTGACTAAAATTATTCCTTGTATTATTTTTGTAAATTTAAAAATATGCAAAAACTCGGAAATATTAGCAGTTGAAGGAAAAATATGCATAAATATAGATTTATAAAAATATAGAAAATATATATGAGTTTCTTATAAAATATGCAACAACAATTTTGTTGAAAATATTTTAATATGAAAAAATTGGTTGATCAAAACAAGTTTTGAGTTACTGACAACAACAAAAGCATGCATAAAATAATAAAACTTGTACAAGCCATTTTAATATTGTTTTCTTTCTAGTTAGAAATTAGAAAAAAAAATTATGATATTAATCCATTGACAATGAAATTTATGAGTATTTGCATTGCTAAAACTAGTTCAACATAAAAACGAATATTGCACAGATATTCCTATATAAAAAATAGGAAGAGAATAAAATTGAATACAATTTGAATAAAGTTTAGATAAAAATTATTAACTTAGACTAATTTAGACATGTTAATGATGCCAAAGATTTATAAACTTGATTGAGAATATTTGAAATAAGCATATTTTTTTGAAAATCAATTTAAGAAGAAATTTTACTTAAAAAAAACATTTTTTTTTAATTTTTCGGCAACAGTATTTCTCGAACCATTTAATCGTTTTAGATCAGAAGATCAAAATCAAGGCAATTTGCGCCGTTTTTTTAAATAAAAAAATGTAGTAAAAAATTTACCTAAGTTCAATTTTCAAAGTTTTGTAAACAAAATTCACAAATACAATTGAAAAATGCGACTTATATTTTCGAATAGTATGGATCGTTATCCTTGGCTACAATTTTCATATGGTCCAAATGACCTACAATTAAAAATGTGAGAAAAATGGACTTATGTGGACCAGTCAACAAAAACCTTGTTTAGATAAAATACCAAAAAAAAAAATCATATATCGTCATTTAACTAAAAACCGATTAAATTAATCATTTCAAAATTTATATTGCCTGAAAGAGCAATTTTTAGAGAAATTTTCAGCCGCCAAAAAATAAAAATTTTTCATTAAAAATCCCACTGTTAGAAATTCGTTGTACAGGAAATCATAAAAGACCATAAAGTTTATCATCTTCATAAATTTTAGCCGCCCAGGTATGTCCGTTCTCCTGGAATTCATCCTCTACTGAAATTCCAAATTTGAAAATTCAGTAAAATCCAAATTTTTCATTGAAAATTCCACTGTTAGAAATGAGTGTTACAGGAAATCATAAAAGACCATCAGCTCCATAAATTTAAGCCGCCCAGGTCAACAGATGTGGTCATAATTCCATTTGGAATAAGTGTCCTTAGATTTTTCACACCTAACAGCGCTCTGTTATCGTGTTAGCAGAGGCTCTATAAATGTAGGTGGTTTGTGTCTAGGGTTATACATTTCGAAATTTATCTTCACACACATACATTATCTGTTTACAAATTTATGATTAGAATGAGAATCTCCCATATACATCAATACGGTCATGATCGTAAAAATAGTCAGAATAGATTGCCATAACCTCAAACTATAGAGATCTGATGAAAACTCGATTTTCGAAATTCGTGTAAATTTCAGTAATTTTTCTATTTTTGATAGCGAGAAGTTAAAAAACAAGCTATGATTTAAAGGGATATACTTGCTTCAATTTCTTAATAACTTTTACAAATTCGCAGTGATACGGTTGGTCATGTTTTATGCACCACTAGACGCTTCTTCAAAACAGCTTTCGAATTATGTTGACTCGGAAGAAATAACAAAAAATGTAAAAAAAAACTGGAAAAGCCTTAAAAACTGTAAAGCTGGACTGCAGTCGGGGCTACAGTAACGCAAAGTTAACCACCCTGGTACGCAAAACTTTCAGCGCCATGTAACTCTCTTAAATATTAAGCGATTTAAAAATTTTTCATAATTCTGAATTCTAACTATAGTTCTTCTATAGAAGAACTATGGAAAAATCTAATTATATCTGCATTAGAAGTACCAAACGGCGGATCCCGATCCCTGAAATTACAGGATCTAGAAAATCATTGATAAACATAGATAGCAAGCTCTCGCACTGTCAACAAAATATTGACAACTCTCTTTACACATATAGATATTGTGAATTCAACAAAAATGAGAGGACAAAATTTTTGCATTTCAACACACTTGAAAATGCACTAAATCGTAACTTTTTTTCCACGCAGAAATACTTTTTAGTTTTATTTAATTTTTTAATTTGTTTTGATATAAATTTTATATTTCTTCTTGCTGTAATTTTAAAATATTTTTTAATTTTGTTGACATTTGTGTGTTGAAATTTATCAAAGTTTTCAACCCTATTTTTCATTGAACAGTATTGTATTTTTGTTCCTATTTGGGATAAAAATGTTTGGTACCAAATAGAAAAATTGCAAAAAATGTTTAGCAAATCAATATTTTTTCAGCTCGAATGTATTAAAAAGCATTCTACATTCATATTTTCATTTGTTAATACAACAATGATTGCATAAACTTCTAAAAATTCATGTATACAAAATACAAATAATTTAGAATACTTTTTATTACAACCAAGTGCGGCTTTAGTGCTGTGGGGAAATTTTTATTTTAAACAAATACTAATACAAAATGTTCTACTAATACATCTTTAGACTTACGAGTAGGTTTTTGACAGCACACTTAGGTTTTTGAAGTTTCTCTTTTGGCCTCTATGTACCCTATGTCTAGAACACCGGGACTTTTTTGACCTTTAAGTCCCATTACTTTTAAGTGTTCATTACTTTTTGAGTTCCGCGATTTTTATTCAAATGATGAAAATAATAAAAAACTTTTTAATTTTTTCAAATGTTATTGATGATGTATTGAAATATTTTCTTCTTTATATAGTCAGTTTATTCATTGTGAATGAAATGACGCAACAATTTAACCTATAAATAATATACAATAATATAAACAAACTAATACTATGCGAAAAAAAATAAAATAAATTTACAAAAAATGAAAGAAAAAAAAAACATTAACATATTGTTTTTCTTTTGAGAATAATTATGTAATAGTTTGGCCAACACATGGACAACAAGCAGCTGAATTAGCTGATGCACAGTAATCATCCAAATAAAATCTCTTAGCTCTGATACCGCAAACCAATTTCTAATTGACTAGTTTTTCTATTCTAAACCATCCAACTAAGAAATATTCTGCTTGTCCACCCAATTCAACTGCATCTTGTACACTTTTGTTTTCTCACCTACAATTCAACTATAATTTGTTTGTTCGTTCGTTTCTTCGTCTGTTATCTATTTCTATTGAGCGTTATCTTGTTGTGGTGGATGAGCGGCAATATATTCCAAAGATCGAAGAATAGCTTCTGGGATTGGAGGAGGTGTTGGCAAATGATCACCAGTTGGTTGATAACCATTTTCATCGGCCGTATATTGGATGAGGATTTTTTCACCTTCGGGCGACACAAACTCATAAGAACCAGCTATACCATTGGGATTGCCAGCTTCCTGCTGTTGAATGCCATTACTGGTTTCGAAAGCATAGGCGTAATTGCCTTCAGCATCGGCGGGATCATTTTTTAAACTCAAAACTTCGGCATCTTTGTCAATGTTATCGGCGTAGGCAAAAGCCAATAAAGCGGCCAAAAAGAACTGAAATTAAATAAAAAGTTTTTTTTTTAAATTCGTCAAAGCATAAAAGTTACGAAAAAATAAAGTAAAATCAGATTGTAATTACTAGTAGTACTGTAGGTTAGGTTAGGCAGAGTAGTGTGAAACACACTTCCACTCGGAGACCTAATTGAATCCATTGTGATTCCCTTCTGTAGAAAACCCATGTAGACATTAAAATATCCTCTTGTGCCCAGAAACCCTATTAGCCGTCATTAATCCTGCGTTTAGACATGCAAGTACTTGCATGCAAGTTCTGTGTACGTATTATCAACGAAAGAGATGTTTGTATTCGTTTCTCTGTCTTTCTCATAGCTGGGTCAAATGTGTGTTAGTAGAAAAGTTTGAGTGTGTTGAATTTTTGGAACTTGCACTTGCATGTGTAAAGGTCAGGTAAGTGACTTAATTCTCATCATGAAACCTGTGATATCCTCCAGTTTACACCCGAAATAAAATATTGGTAAATCTAACAAATTTCAAAGGTTATAATTCCACCAAACCATAAACTGCAGTAAAATCAATCAGTGGAATTGTAGTTTAGGGGCTAGTGTGCTAAACTATTAACCGGAAGGTGGTCGGTTCCATGCTTGCCAAGTTAACATGGACTTTAATGGCAAGTTTGGCATACAAAACTTGTCGTTAAAGTCCACTTTAACTCTTAATCATAATATATTATGAAAATTGTTTGTTAAAAAAATTTTTTTTTACAATTTTTTGGTCTTGAACGTAGGTTCACACAATTTTTCAAATTTATACAAGCCAACGCCTTAATCATTTCAACTGTCATCTTGTTAAATAATGACAGCACAAAGTAAACATAGACATGTGGTGACTTGTTTGATTTAAATACAGTAATTTTTGTAAAATAACTATTTTCGTTGTTACTATTTTACATTGGTAATTTTAACCATAAAAGTTGGTAATTCTAACCACAAAAATTGTTAAACATTAAATTTGTAATATTAGCCATCAAAAATTATTTTAGTTTTGAAATATGGTTTTTTTTCAAATTTTTATTTTACAATTCAGTAAAATGTAAGTTTTTGGTCTTGAACTTAGGTTCTCACAGTTTTTTGCATATTTACAAACTGACACCTTTACCATCTCAGTCAAGTCATCTTGTTAAATAACGACATCACGTACTACATTTACTACATTTATACGCACGTGTTATTTCCAAATAAAACGTAGTGCTGCCAACTATGTATTTTTATTGTAACTTACTAACTCACGAAAACAATTACTGATTAACGCGCTATTTGCAAATAAGAAGTTTGGGTTGCCATATTTACATATGTTTGTTAATAAAAATTTATAAATAGATGTGTAGATATATTCACAAATAGATGAATAAAAAAGTCAATCGGCTATTTAACCAATCCATCACTTATTTTCTCATCTAACGTCGAACCTAATCTTACAGCGACCTGGAACCCAACATATCATGCCGAGGGCTCTTCTACAGTTGCTAACTAGTTCCGATTTGACACTGTGTACCTTTAAAGTCTTTTTAGCGGCGCCTCACTGTCAACGTAGAATGTTACCCTCTCGCCTTCAGTTACATTTTTGGCCAACAATTTCGCGGCCTTTAGGATCGGATAATCACTTTTATGTAAATCACCACTAGAAACATTTATGTAGAACATTTAAACCCGCTATATCGGCGCTGAAGGGGAGGTTTTTGCCCCTTATTTAAGAAAGGGACAAAAACACAGATACCACCACCAAGAGTTATAGGGCTAAAATGTTCTACAAAAATGTTTCTCGTGGTGTTTTATATAAAAGTGCTGAGCACATCTTATATTTTAAACGTAAGGCTGACAATATTTCCTATGTCAAGTCATTATATGTAACTACGAGCAAAAGAGGGATCACTTTAACTGCCCCTAAAATGAATTCCAGGGTCCCGTTTCTCAAAAAGTACAAGTTACAAATCTTCAAGTAAAATACACACAAAACAACAATAAAATGTGTAAAAGTGTTGTTGTTTTATGTGTATTTTCATTTGTAGAATTGTAACTTGTACTTCTTGAGAAACTGGCCCCAGATCTAAACTTTTCAAACGCCGATACGAGTACATATGTATGTATATAGTTTTTGCTGCCCTCTGCCAGAATCAGTCGTTAGAACTTAGCGATGGGTAAAAAATATCGATATATCAATATATCGATATTTTCTTAATAATATATCGTCGATATTTTTAATTTCGATACTTTTTCCAAATATATCGATAGTATCAAATTCGATATTTTTTTAGCTCTTCCAATAGAATATTACTAACAAAATCTTTTGTTTTATTTATATTTTGTCTAATCGAAAAATTATCATTCTTTGAGTATAATTTTGTTGATGTATGTTCCATGAAATATTGGGAAACAGTAAGAATCTTGGAAAATAACTCTTTCCAGCTTAATTATTTATAAGAAAAGTACTTTTTTTGTTTTATTTTTAAACAAAATTTGAGGACTACGTATGAATTATCATTGTTGAAAAATATCGATATTTCGATATATCGATATTTTTTATTCGATATATATCGATGCCGATCGATATTTAAAATATCGATATACATATTTCTTTCACTTGCCCATCCCTAGTTAGAGCCATGCAATTTGTTTGTGTTGTACAGTGTAGTTGATTCAATTAAGAAATGACTTGAAATAAATTCTTGAGGAAAAAAGAAAAATTCCATAAAAATTATTAAAATGTTCGAATATTCTGTCATGCTTTAAGGCACCACATTCGATATTTTTTAACACGCAAGAGACATAGAGAAAATGTAGAAGTATGAACGAATATTAAAAAATAATAATAATAAAAATAATGAAAATGTTAATAGCTTCAAAGTCTTTAAATCATTATTTAAAATTCTTTAGGAAGATGTGCATAGACATGTGGCCTAAACTAAACATTAATTCAGAATGCACATCAAAATAAAGCAGTTAAAAAAGTTCGTATTTATGCTATCTTGTGATCTTATTTATAATTAAGAATTCTATTTAAAACATGCATAAAAAAAGTCCCAAAAACTTGATATTTGGAGAAAAAAATATAAAATTTCTAAACTCGATATGCAATTATAAATTTTGCGTCAATATTTAGCCACGCCTGCCTATTTATTGTGGTCTTAATTATTCAGCTGGTAGCATCATAACCCAGCAAAATTATAAAGATCTCATTAAATGTTCCTTTAGCTAAACCACGTGGTCATATAAAATTGTTGTATAGATATTTCAAAACGGAGAACATTTTAAAATCATTTTAAATGCTGATTGTATTGAAAACGCAAGGAATAGAACTATTGTGGCTGACTTCCAACTTATGTTGACTTACACATTCGTAAAGGCCGTTTCATATTATAATACAAGCTTTGAGATTTTTATTCGATTTTGTAAGACGAAAATCAAATCAAAATCAGCTGTCAATTGACTGTCAAAAAGTCAACATAAATAATCTGCAATAAAGCAATTTTTTTCGTTCTTCTTTTTCTTTATTTATGCCTGCAAACAAATACACAACTGTTTTTGTTATTCCTATGTTTGTTGGTGCAAAAAACAGCCCTGATAAAATGAAAAATGGGATTGCTTAGAAAAATTTCCTAAAAATGACGAATACCATAATTCTGTAAAATTTCTTTATGTATTATTTGACAGATCATAAACATTTGTTTTCACACTGTTGAATTTTTACTTAAGATTTGAGATTTTGACAAGTATTAATACTAAATCTAATAGTCTGAAGGGCGATTAACCAGCTGCACTAGTTATATTTTGAACATTTGGTGAATCATACACAGAAAAAACTAAATTTCACATTTTCTCAGTAATGAACATAGAAGTGAACATACGAAGAAAAATTTAAACTAAGACAAAAATGTGTCAACAAATTAATTACAGTGAGTCTATACCTCCTGATAAATTTGTATCATGATAAACGTCAAATTGTTATCAAGATATAAATTTATCAGGTATAGACTGCATTTATTAGTGTTATTGCAGTGCCATGATAATTTTGTCAGAGCTCAAAAAACGTAAACAAACTGTTTAACGTTTTAATTTATTGCTTGCATTAACAAACATTTTAAGCCGACGTTTCCTTAATTGTTACGATAAATTTTTATCAGGTATAGACAGCATATTAAAAAATCTGTTTTTAAAACTGAAAAACTTTTCAAACCAATTACACTAGTTTACAAAAAATGAACTTGTTTTTCGTAGTTTTTTTATAGCTATTTCCAAAACCCATAATTTAATTATTTCCAAAAATCTTGAGAAATTTTTATTTGAATTATAAAAATTTTGCACTGTTGCAAAGATATATCTCTCCTCTTTGAGCCAATATATATATACTGTGTTGATGGTATCTAAAGTAATTGAGTTACAGGTATTAGCCGGTTAAATACTACCCGATTAACTGATCGGTTAATTTAAAATTGGCTATATTCCATTAACGATCAAACCGGTTAATTTCAGTAGGTTAGCCGATTAACTGATGTAACAAAATTTTAATTTTTTTTTCATTATTATAACACATGTTTTTGTGTGTTTAATTATTTGCTGCGTCCCACATACAAAAGTTATGTGTTTTAAAACTTTAAAATCTTTGGACGTGACTATAAAATAACTTAGTAAAGTCTCTGCTACTCTAACTGAACTTGAGTGAATTATTAAGCTTTTGATTAATAATTTAATAAAAGCCAATAATACTGTTGACAACGATTTAATTAAAAATCTCAGGACTCGATTTAATGAGAGACGAAAATTCAAGCTTTAAATGCACTTATTTTATACCTCCACTCAGGAAATACAGTACAAAAAATCTTTATTAATTGGTTAACCGATTAATCACGAAATTAACCAATTAAACCAAAACCTCGATTAATTAATCGAGCGATTAACCACTTAAAGCAGAAGCCTGATTAAATGAATACCCTAATATTGTATTAATGGACAAAAGAAGAACAAGATACATACAAAAACTTTCTAAGAGCGTCTCTCTAAACACGGCGTATTTCATTTTTATATGAAAAATATCAACAGCAAATATACACTACTGCAAAGTAATACAGAAATACACATGATACAGAGATACAGATAGCTTGTGAATTGGGCAATTATCGTTTCTACAATAAAAAAGTGAAAAAGCTATTTTGAAAACATGTACTCAAATAACAAATAGAAGAAATAAATTTTAACCGGGGTTAAAAAAAAATGCTATGTGAAAATTCCTGCTGCTATTGCTGATAGGTTCCACAGAAAATACAATATCAGCAGCAATAGCAATATGCCAAGTGTTATAGCAATCACTATACTGTTATACTTTGTTATAACCATTTTCAACAACATGCTAATAGCAAAACAAAATATAATAAAGTGTATTTTTCAAACAGCAGCAGCAAAAGCAAACTATTTACGATATTGATTTTGTTATTATGTGCTATTGGAAATTACAACAGCATAACAATAGCAAACGATTTTTGTCACATTGATTGCTGTTGTTAATTGTTTATTCCTTTATCTTTGACGATAAAACGAAATTGTTTGGGTCTATTTTCGATGGTTGCAAGTCAATGCTGGACGAATTTGAAAGTAGGAGTGTAAAACTTCGCAAAAAATTTTTTATCTCAATAACGTCAAAATTTCGGAAATAATTGCAAAAAATTTAAGAAATTCCCAATACATTACAATCATGAGAAGAAATGCGAAAATTGGTTAAAAATTATAAAAAATTTGCAAATTTGCGTTGGAACCTTTTTGTGTTCTTTCCGAGGCATTTGCTTTTTACAGTTTTAGCCATTTTTAATAAATTTTAGAGCTTGGTTTCAATTTTGGGGTTTCTCGCGAACTTTTGCAATGTTCGCGATAAAGTTTTTTTTTTTGGGTATTCAACGTCTTTAAAGTGTTAATGATTTTTAATCAATATTAGATATTGCTATCATGTCATTCTCAGCAAGTTTTCGCGAATTTTCGCCAATTTCGCAATTTTTTCCAAATTTTTTTCATTTCTTATAGTTTTAGAGCTTTTCAATCGATATTATGGCTTCTTTAAATTTTTGCAATTTTTCGCAAATTTACACCATAGACCTGATTTTTATAAAGTTTTTGGATTTCACCCATTTTTGGGAATTTTTAACCACTTTGCAATCATATCACTTTTAACAAAATTTTGCAAATTTTAATAAATTTTACAATTTCTTTAAAATTTTCTGCATTCCTTGCCGTGTTAGCTTTAAGATTGTTTCTCATGTTGCATTTTTTTGCGATGTTTCGCGATTTTCATAAATTTCGTGTTTTGTCTCCTTTTTATAGTTTCAGTGATTTGTAAGACTTTTTCTGATTTTTGCAAACTTATTTCATTTGCACAACAAATCATATCTTGTAAAACTCTTGACTTTTAATATAGAAAATAGTTAAAAACATTTAAAATAAAAATACATACGTAAGTACATATGAACTTACATATATTTGTACATAAAATTTGTTTTGAGAAAAATCCTAAGGCTCTTATAAAACGGTTGCTATGCTACGAATGTAATTGCTATTGCTACTGCTACTACATTTTTCAACAGCAACAGCAAACAACAGCACAAATAAATTAAAATATAAACAATTAATTTTTGTGGCAACAAATGCTTTTAGTTTTTTACATTTGCTTTTGATATGCTATATATATTTCCAATAGCACAGTATACGCGATAGTATTGTAAATAAAAGTTTAAACATTTATAGTGTAGTATAGCACAATTTCCGTACTTTTGCTACTTCGCAGCTAGCATTTCGAACACTGATTTTAACATACTTTTAGGAGCTGCAAATAAATATCAAGCATCTTTAAATTTGTATGTTAAAAAAGGTTGAAATTGCGCCTTAAGGTATGTAGCTTTTTTGCGTTAGAGCTTTGTTATGAAAAATTTTTAATATGAATATTTATGTATATTACTTTCGTTCAAATAATGTGACAGAACCGTACAAAGAAAATTTTCCAACTGAAACGTTTTAAAAATCAGTTACGAACCGTTTAAAAACAACTGAACCGTTTTAAAAACTAGTCAGTAGAGTTCGGGTTTTCAGCTCAGAGTGAACGCTCTTTTAAGCTCAGCTCTTGAAGATGATCTAGGTAGGCGCTCTTTTAGTTCAGTAGCTCACTTTTCACCTTGAACTCAATTTGTTATTTAATCGCAGAAGCTGCTTTGTTTTTTATTTTCAGTTTACTGGGTTCTTCCTATAGTTCAATTGAGTGAACTATTCAATTGAACTACACTCTAAAACATTACTTCAAATCTACGATCATATATTGTCTAAGTTTGTGTGGAAATGCTCTCCTTGTCTAAAATTACATCGATTTTGTAGTTATTTTATTAAAGAAAAAACCTTTCTAATTAAACATATTTAGTCCAAGTGGAAAAAATGTAACTTAAAGTATAATACGGCTATGGCTGAATGGTAGATACGTCAGACTATCAGTCAGGAGGTCGCGGTTCAAACCTGCACGCAGCCAATCGTCTTTTTTTAGTAAAAACATTTTGTTCAAAAATAATGTGTGTGTAATTTTAGGTCGATAATAATCTGTAAAGTATTGCCGACTATTATCGACCTAATTTTCAACAAAAGTGTTTTAGAGTGTAGTTCGTTCATGAAAAATTTAATTTCTTTGCTATGATAAAATATGAATAGGTTTATTCGTCAGATCACAAGCTGTGGATCTTATTTCATTTTTGTTGTTGTTGTTAAGTGTTCGTTGCTGTAATTGTATCGAAGTTTGTGTAAAGATCTAAATTTTTACTAGTTAAAGCTAACGGAAAAACTGACGTCTTTTGAACTTTTAAAACACCTAATTTCTATTGCAACTATAAACACTCTTCGTTGAGGAAAATTACCATCATGTTACGGTCAGCCGTGCGATCCGTGCAATTCAACAATTTATCTGTTGATCTGTTTTGACGTCATTATTGAAAAATACTTCAGTTTTGAGTTCGTTTTTTTCACTTTCTTATTATAATTGAGTTATGATATTATTATGATTAATGGGATAATTTTAAAGAATATTAAAAATATATTTTGCTAAACACTAACAGAATGATGAGGATTTTCTCACTGTTTGAGACTTTTGGCACCATTCTCTTGATTTATTCTCTGAAGTTATCACATGGATAATAATAAAAAAAAAAAACTTATATAACAAAAAACTGGAAAACAAACTCAATCTTGACTAATAATTTTTCATTAAATAAGTTTTATAGGTTATGTTAAGATACTCTCTTTAACCTTGAACGACCAACAGAATAAAAGCGATGTTAAAATTTAGTACACTAAGATCACTTGTAGTGATGTTGAGAAAATGTTTTTAAAAATCAACGCATATTTAAACCACACATTTTTTTCCAAATGTTTCTAGCTCAAGAAAAAACTTGAAAATTTGTGCTAACACTCGATGAAAATTATACACCCGTTTATTATTCAAACTATGATGTCCTTGCACTCAATTTGAACTAAACACTGTTTCCATTAACTATTTAGGCATTTACAATTTTTAGCCTTTTATTTTAAAAATTTTTTATTTCTAAAATATTTTTCTGTTCTTTAAGAAAATAAAAACGAAATTTTTCGTTATATTTTTACTCACAATTTTAAACATTTTGCTAAATTATACTTTGATAAACTGTTAATGGTTTTGCTAGAAACCTTTGCTTTTATATCGGTTTAGCTTTGGAATTGACTGTTTTTAAAAAATTATAAAATCTAATAGCAAATTTATGGAAGATGAAAAATAAATTATAGAAAGAAAAAAAAAACAAATCTCAAAGGCAATCAAACAAGTAAAACGCTCTCAGATAAACAAACTCACACATACAAACACTAAGTGTGGATCTTCTGAAGTTGTTGTGATTTTAATCACATTCACACACTTGTTATTGTTTTTTTTTGTTCAATATTTTATTAGAGACACAAAATGTTCACTTTAAGTAACTTTTAAGCCAAGTAAGTAAGTAATGACTTTAACAACACCACCACCACCACCACCACCAACATGCCATTAACAGAAAATACCAGACACCAACATCAACACTAGTCAACAGCAATTTATTTTTTATGTGGAACTAATTCGTTACAGGTTGTAAAAGAAGAATTGATGTTGAAGCAAATATCACGTAAAATTTAACTTAGCGTTACCAGATGTAATAGCTATTTGCTCGGGATTCAATTGTTGACGGAAGTATCATTTTTATGGGGCTTTTATGGTGGCCGCCTACTTCCCCAAATGTTAGATTTAATTCATTTATTTTTTCTTTAGTCTATGAAATAAATATTCTTAAAGGTAATCCAAAGATAAATGTCCGTGTAAACTTCTTTAAAAACATGTAAGTCGAATTCTACTTTATTGAAAAAGTTATTCGATTATATCTATTTAAGTGAAATATACGAATAAAATTATTTAATAATATTAGAATTAGTCGAATAAAACTATTCACCTGAAAATGATTCTAATAATATAATTCGAATAAAAATTATTCGAATAAAATTATTCAAATAAACATATTCGTCTGAAATTATTTGAATGAAAATTATTCGAATAAAAATGTAAAAATGAATGCTTTTCCGTAAAGTCGCACAGTGGTTTCAATAGAAAAAAAAATTGGAAGAAATACAATTATTTTTGGCTTCAGTTCTGTTTTTAATATAATTTTTGAATTAAATTATATTTTTATTTAGAGATAAATGTGAAGAATATATAAACAAAAAAAATTTTGACTGCGCGGAGGGTTGAACTGACGTTTCGATAGCTCCCGCTAATCTCATCAGAGTTATTTACCGCTTAGAACACTCGACCTAAGCGGTAAAGAAATCGGATGAGATTAGCGAGAGCTATCGAAACGTCAGTTCAACCCTCCGCGCAGTCAAAATTTTCTTTGTCTACATGCTTCACATTTGTCTCTAAATAAAAATATAATTTAATTGAAAAATTAAATTAAAAACACAACTCAAGTCAAAAAGAATTAAATTTCTTTGGATATAAACCCTTACAGTTCGAATAAACTCATAACTTAATTGTTAAACTCTAAAGGCACCTAGCAAAAAGGATGTACATGTTCAAATAAACTGAGCAAACAAACATTCACACACACACTAGTACTTGTAATTATCAATGATAATTCATACTAGAATAGAGAAATAATAAAAAGAAGCTTAACACAAGACGAAAGAAAAAAAGTGAATATCAATAACTATCAAATGAAATACAGCTCTAAGAATAACAGTATGAATTAATTAAAAGTAGATGATATTCAACTCTTGGCTGCAAACCACCGACTTTGGTCGAGTGGTCTAAGCGGTCAGTTCAACCCTCCGCGCAGTAAAAATTTTTTTGTCTACATGCTTTACATTTATCTCTAAATAAAAATATAATTTAAATTAAAAACAGAACTCAAGCCAAAAATAATTGAGTTTGTTTGGATATAACTTAATTGAAAAAATTGGCAACAGATCTGTATCTCTGAAATTTACGATCCGATTACAAAACGATGTACATAAATTTTTGACCACTCTGTTGAAAGACACGATGAGCTACATGGTGTCAAAGTTTTTGATGCATCAAAAACTTTGTTGGCATCATAGCTTTTACAAATATTATCCGATTTTAATGAAATTAAACTTGTTGTAAAGCTTATAAGTAGATAAAATATCAAAATATTTTCAAAGATATTTGGCTTTGAATTTGAAATTTCGGGTTTCGCCGACAATTGCGAAAAATTCCAAAAAATATTTTTTTATTTGTAATACAATCCTTGATGATATGCCAAAAAAATTTAATTACCTCTATTCACGAGGACGTGAAAAAAAACCAAAGTCAAGACTTTGGGATGAGAGTGAAAATTGCTCAACTTTGGCAAAAATAGAGCTTAATTGTTCGACGTTTTTCTCAAAAAATTTTCAAAAGAATTTTTTTCAATTTTACATTTATTTTCAACCGCTTCTTACAACTACACTTACAGTTGGAAAAAAAGTCAGCCAATTGTAGTAAATGGTAAAGTACACAAAAAATATTATCACCAAAAAATTTTCAAACAAAAGTTTGTCTAAAAATAAATTTCATTTTCAGTAAATACTCTTTACATAAACAATGAATTGTTTGTTTGAATCTTATGTGGGACGCAAACACCAAAAACAACAAGAAAAACCGTGTCGTAAAAAAACAACCCCGATGACCACGTACACACAAACAACAACAACAATGATAGCAAAAGGAATGCGATTGTACCAAGAAGCTTGTTCACTGAAGATTTTTGAGGGAATCAATTCGTTGATGTCGTTGCAGACACAAATTTTGTTTGATATATTACAAAAAACCCAGTAAATATTTTTGTTTGATTAAGTAATCTATTTTGTTTAATATTTGTTAGTATTTTTAGACTAATTGTTTTATAAATTCACACAAAAATATTGTTTGATATTTTTCAGAAAATCCAGTAAACTTTTTTCTTTGATTTAGTAAATTGTTTTGTTTACAATTTGTAAATATATTTAGACAAATTGTTTCATAGATTTCATATATTTACAAATTTGTTTGTAGACTCTATTTCATAGAATGCCTTTACTGACAATGAAATTTAGTTCTATCTGTGCAGGATCTCAAAATGCCAAGATATTCTGAAGACTCTATTTTCGAATATCGGTATGAAATCAATAAATTCCAATTTTTCAATAGAAAGAAGTTAGAAAAATTTTTGTTAACCAGTGTAAATAAATAAGCAACATTACTTTTCAAAATCATGTGAGACAAATTAATATCACATAAAAAAGAAATACAGAAATGTTAATGCTGCTGATGCACTTAAGCCACTGACCAAAATAGCAACAAACTTTAATAATTACATAAATTACAATATTATAAGAATAACTTATTTGAGTGAACCGATTAAAAATAATTTAAATAAATTTTTCAATTAGAAAAAAGAAATAAATGAAGCTCTGCAGAAAAAAACTGACGGTGTTGTCTACTTTACATCAAACTTACAAAAATGTATGTGTAAAATTCAGAAGAAAACAAAAATTAAATATGAAATTTATTATTTTAAAATGTGTAAGGAATGAGAAAATTGTCTGTAGATTGTGGAAACATAACAGTCTCCTAAAAATTATATTTATATTTGTTTGTTTTACCATATCAACGCATAAAATGTTTGTCATTCGTTACCTCAGTTTAGGACAATATGATTTCTGTATTATTCCACTTCGTTTTAATTGTTTAGAACTTTTTTAAATCAAAGCCAAAGAATAAACAGATAAAATACATTGTTTTAAGAGTAATTCCCTATACATTTCCCTTGATTTTAGCTTATATTCTGCATGCCGTTTTTCGTCTAGTTTTAATTTTTTTCTATAATATTCTTCGATCTCCTACTCTGGTTAATTTAGTTTTCTTCTCATTTAAGCCCCAAAAACACCGAAATCAGATATTAGAGAATACCACAGCAAACTCTATACAAATAGATAAGTCACGAATTACAATTTTGGACATGTTTCTTTTCTTTACAATCAAATTTTAAACAAATGGTCTAATGTAATTGAATTGTTTACGACTCAACAAACTATTACGATTGAATCACAATTTGTTCTTTTCGAACAGTTTTTGCTTTTAATCAACACTGGCCTGAATTTTTGGAATAAATAATCAAGTAACAAGTGACAAATACTTAGCAAACTTTCCAATAAAAACTTCAATTTTATATGGATTTAATAACTTTTTTGTATTGCTGTTATTTCTCATAGAGTTTTAATTGCGTTATATGAATAACCATTTTATTGATTTATTTGATAATAAGATTAATTATTAAGAAGAAAAGTCACGAATGACAAACAACTTGTAGACATACTTTTAAAATAGAAAAAGAACGCACGGTGTCACGGGACACCGGATTGGAACGAGATTCCTGACACCTATCGGCGTAGTCCATCATATTACTCATACGTAATAGACTTTTGCCCTAAAAATATTGGTTATCGGTTATCCGCATTTCACATATTTTTTTTAATTAAAAATATATTTTTAAAAAATGCCCGCTTAATATATCGCTAAAATTTTTCAAACATAAGAGGATTGCTATGTTTCGTAACTCTTTTTTAACTCTTTAAAATGATTCGCATCATTTCTTAGCAGTTGTTTTGGCCAGTCATTATGGATCAATTGTCTAACTTCTTTCATCAATAACAAAGGCACCCCCTTTTCATTGCACTTACTGTACACGTTCAGTTGTTAGTTTTTATTACATGGCTGCGTTCAAATAATTAATGGGTTATAAATTAAGACTGTGGAGGCTATAGGTCATAATGCCACTAAATCACATTGAATTCATTTCATTTAGTGATAATTGCTTTTGGAAATTATACTCTTTTATGTTATTTAAAGGTGTTGTAATAATGTTTTATTTCCAAAATAGCATGTTTAAGATAATGAAATTAAAGTAATGTAACAAACAATACAATGGAAAATTATGAGAAGAAAAAAAATATTGATATTTAATTCGTTATTTCTTGCAATATGACCAAATCAAAGTGTACCTGCACGACAAATCAAAAGACTTAAGACACATGCACTCTGACAGACAGCCACTCAAAAATCAAATCTTCAAGACTTGTATTGCTTTTAAATTATTATTATTTTTTTTTTGTTTTTCTAGTTTCTCACATTCTTTTTTTATATTTTTTATGTGAACAATGTGGTATAAGTTTTCTATGTGTGGCCTCTAGTTCTTGAGATAAAATAGAAAAAAAACCCAAATAAAATTGACTTAACAATATTGTGAAAATTTTATTTTGAAAATATTTTTAATATTTTCTCATCTCTCAAGCTAAGAATTTAATAATTGTAGAAATATGTTATAAATCTATAACAATTTGAGACTTATGTAACATATATTTAATCACACTGTACAACAAAATCAAATTTTTTAAAATTACAAATTTTTAAAGGCTGATTCTGATAGAGGGCACCAATATATGGGTGATTCTCTTTTCAAATGCTTTTTTCCTGTCCGTTGAAAGAATAGTAAAATATCTCATAAAATAAACGCATAACTTTTAAATAATCACAATGTATGATTAAGAGTTAACGTGGACTTTAACGACAAGCTTTGTATGCCGAACGTTAACTTTTAATCGCACATTGTGAAAAAAGCCGTTCGCATGATTTAATAGATAATAAATAAATATACTAAGTTTTTTTGTGTAAGACTGTCCATTGTGTGTTAAGAACAAAATGGCGTGTCCGTTTATTTTATCCGTCCGTGTCCGTTGCTGTTGATTTTAGACATTAGGAAACTATGATTTTTTTCTAAAAACGAGATTAATTTATAACGGCTTTAGAATAGTTGCATTTTCTTCTCTTATTTCACACGTAAAATTTTTGAAAAATATTCGAAATTATAATTTTTTTAGGGTTCCGTACAATAAAAGTCTAAAGGACCCCTATTGTTTTCACTACGCTGTCCGTCTGTCTGTCTGTCTGTCACGGGCTGTTTTTATCGGGAACCGTATGTGGTACGGACCAGAAATTTTCACAGAATATGTAAAACTTTGGCCGCTAAAATAACAAATATATGACAGTAAAAAATTAGAGGGTGTTCTAAAGCGAGCAATGAAATATTAATGTAATATACAGACACTTATATATAAAGACACTTTAAATTTTCAAACTTGGTGTTGTCTGTAGAATAGACTACACCAATTAACACTGATATATAAAACAATATAAATTAAAGGGTGTTCTATCAGTTAATGTAATTTTGAATATGTAATTTAGACAATTTGCTTTGTCTTGGAAACCGTAAGACGCAAACTCTTGAAATTTCAAAAATCCCTAAAACTAAAAAATTCCAAAGTTAAAAAAATCCAAAACGAAAAATCGCCAAAACGAAAAAAACCGCTTAAAGGAAAAAATCACCAAAATTAAAAAAAAACGTTAAAACGCAAAAAATCACCAACACTAAAAAGATCGACAAAAAACTTAAAAAAACACAAAAACCCGAAAAAAGCATCAAAACGAAAAAACCTATAAAAATCGCTAAAACTAAAAATATCGTCAAAAAACGAAAAAATCGCCAAAAAATCACCAAAACGAAAAAAGCGCCAAAACAAAAAAAAAAGCGCCAAAACTAAAAAAAAAATCGCTAAAAACCGAAAAAATCACCAAAAGGAAAAAATTTTCAAAACCGAAAAAAATTACTGAAACTAAAAAAATCCCTAAAAACCGAAAAAATCCCAAAAACCGAAAAAAGGGCCAAAACTGAAAAAAGCGCCAAAACTAAAATAAATCGCTAAAACTAAAAAATTCGTAAAAAGCGAGAAAAGAGTTAAAACAAAACGCCAAAACCAAAAAATCGGCAAAATTAAAAAATCGGCAAAAAAACAAAAAATTGCAAAAAAAAAACGAAAAATCGCCATAAAGACGAAAAAATTATGAAAATGAAAAACCAAAAAAAAAATCGCTAAATCATCAAAAAAAAATTTGTTAGTATTAATTGGTGTTGTCTGTAGAATAGACGAAAACAATAAAAATTAAAGGGTGTTCTATCAGTTAATGTAATTTAGACAATTTGCTATATCTTGGAAACCGTAAGAGGCAAACTTTTGAAATTAAAAAAAAAACGCTAAAACTAAAAAAATTCCAAAACTAAAAAAAATGCCAAAGCGAAAAATCGCAAAAATGAAAAAAGCGCTTAAAGGAAAAAAGCACCAAACTTAAAAAAATCGCTAAAACGCCAAAAAATCACAAAAACAAAAAGATCGAAAAAAATTTTAATCAAATTTATTTAGTTTAGTATGTTATTGGTCGACGTCGGGCATTCTACCTTCGAGTTATGGTGAATTATACTGGTATACCTCGTGAAATAATAGGTAGGCTAATGAAAAAAAATTCTTACGTGATGGAATTTTTAAATATTTTTTCTGAAACTTAGTACCGAATACCTATCCGAATTGCTTAATAATTTCTTAAGGGGGAAACTATCGCTGGGTTGTGTTATTTTAAAAGATAACAATATTTTATTCTTAAATGTGAACCCAAGTCAAAGTTAAAGCAAAGGTCATAACTTTTAGTTTCGTTCTGCAATTATTAAATTTTTTGTTTTTAGAGAATAGAGGTATAATGCTTTCAAACCCTATATTCATTTTGCGAAGGAAAATGTAACGTTCAATACACAAGAATGTTAAAAAGTCGAAAAATATAATTTTATTTCAGGATCCATTGAATGAGGCGAATCCTACCTTCTCATATTGCTATTAGTTAGATTGGTAAACAAAAAAATAATAATAATATAAAATAAAAAATACCCATATATGTACGTATATCGGCGTCTTGAAAGTTTTTGTCTGAGATTCACTTAAGGGGGAGCTAACGGGAGCCTTTTGAACGTAGTTGTACTGAATCAGCATGGGAAATCTTATAAGCCTTTCGTTTAAGGTATAAGATGTGCTCAGCACTTTAATGTAAAACACTATGAGAAACAAAATTTTTTGGGAACATTTTAACCCTATAAAACTTCGTGGTATGGGTGCTGTTGTCACTTTCTTAAATGAGAAGCAAAACACTCCCCTTCAGCGGCGTGATGTTTTAGATAAAAATGTTGAACAAATGTTTTACCTTAAACGTAAGGCTTACAAGATCTTCTATGCCGAGTACTAATTGTGAATAAGTACGATATTAACCTTTAAATACATTTTAGGTTCTAAATGCCTCTGGTGTTTAAGTTAAGTCTGGAGCTTAGGTGTCTTTAAAGACTCATAGTATGATAAACATTTTTGTAGGGCATTTCAGCCAGCTTTATTGCCGCCGAAAGGGGCAAGAAACTTTTTTAAGAAAGGGATAAAACTATCCATACAGTGAAGTTTTGGAGGCTAAAAATGTTCTACAAAAATGTTTCCCGTAGTATTTCACATAAAAGTGCTGAGAACATCTTGTACCTTAAACGTAAGTCTTACAAGATTTCCTAAGTCGAGTACTAATTGTGAATAAGTACGAAATTAAATCTTAAACACTTTTTTTTAACGATGTCTGGCGTTCAAGTTGAGTCTGGAGCATGAGTATCTTTGAAAACCTATAGTAAAACTATCGGGTATGTTCTGTATTTCATGTGGAATTAAAATGTGCGGAATTGACAAAGCATTGTTGTTATTAATATTAATTTACAACAACATTGCTTTGATAATTCCGCATATTTTAATTCCACATGACATACAGAACATACCCGTATATGGCAAATATTTTTGTAGAATATTTCAGCCCACTATGTCGCCACTGAAGAGGAGTTTTTTGCCTTTTTAACGAGGAGTTACAGGATTAATTTGTTCCACAAAAATATTTCCCGTAGTATTTTACATACATCTTATACCTTAAATATACAAAATTTTCTATGCCGGGTCACTATAACTATGTGCAAAAGGCCCAGATGTAAACTTTCAAAACGCCGATACACGTACATATTTTTTTGATACCCTCTACCAGAATCAGTCCTTAGAACCATGCATTCTTTTTTTGTTGTGTACAGTGTAATTTAATAATTGCGCAAATATGTTATAAATCTATAACAATTTTAGACTTGTGTAACTTAAATAATAATTATTAAAAGATCCACGAAAAATGCCATGTCACTTTTCTGGATGTGTCAATAGTGCATTTGATATTTATTAGAATCTTAATTGTAAAACTCTTCATGCGCACTAGAATAACTAACTGAAAAAGACAAATAAATCGCCTTAAATAAATAAATAAACCACTTTTCAAAATAAATTTTTTTCATTTCAACTTTCGATTTACGAGCATGTATTAAATTAAATCTCAACCACGTTCTTTTGCCATCATAAAACTTGTTTTGATTTTGGCGGATGATGTTGAAGAAAACCAATAAACAAAAATAATTGAATTAGCTTGAAAAGTAAATTTTTTTTAAACTATTAAACTAAAATAAACATACACATTTTGATATGTAATACTAATTAATTTATTTAATAAACTCATATTAATTCTCGCAAGTATTAAAACTCCATAAATCTTATTTCTTCACAAAAAAGTTTGACATTAAAACCTTTAAAAGCCATTAAAAAAACAACCAAAAAAAAAACGCGTGTGTTACTCCACAAGTCTTTGAGCCCACAAAATCTCAAGTTCACACCTCAACCGTTTAAATCATTCTAGTGTAATGAATTTCTTGAAATATGTGGATTAACCTCAAAACAGAGCATTTGATATTTAATAAATAAAAGAATATATAAAGAAATAAACACACTCTTATGAAATTGCATCTAAAACACTTGATTTTTAAATTAGTACAGAGCTTTAAAGGAACTAACTTTTAATACTATTTTTATGACAAAAATAGGAATTTACTGATTTCATCCCGATTTTCGTAAAATTTTACATATTTATAAAAGTTTTAGTAGTGCCGATGCTAAAAACTGACTTTTCCAAACATCTGGCAAGATATTCCAAAAATCTTCATACAAACCCTTTAGAACGCAATATTTTAACCGCTATATGGCCGCCGAAGGGCAGTTTATTCGCCCTTTATTTTAGAAGGGCACAAAAAGACCAATATAGCGAAGAGATAGAGAGAGAGAGTTAAAATGTTCTACAAAAATGTTTCTCATAGAGTTTTACACAAATTAGCTGAAAAATCTTATACCTCAAACGTACACACAGAAAAAAGGAATGTAAAATCAACATGACGCAATTTTGATTGAAAATCATATTAAATTTGCAAGAAATAATTTCTTGTTTAAGTGTGTTGGTGTTTATTTGCTTTGTTTATTGCTACAATGCACTGTTGTGCTCAGTTGTGTGACTTGTTGTTGTTTTGTTGTTGTTTATTCTTATATAGCCGACTAATAGCGAAATCGAAACGAAAATCGAACTACAAGCGAAAACTTACTGCTGCTGGTTTAAAATTGCCATTTTAAACGACAATCTATTAATCTAATCTTAAATCTCTTTGATTTAAAATTTTTCCCTGTTAAAACAACTTTGTTATAAACGTTACAATTCATTTTAAATCAAAATGACTATTTCTTTAATTTCAAATAATTTTATGTTAAATAATCATTTAAATAAGGTTGAATTAAAATGAAATTCATTTTACATGCGATGGTATTTGTTTAGTGTATATCTGAAGTAAAGTTTGAAGCTGTTGTGGCTGCAGTGGTTAGCGCGTGGACTATCATACAAGTGGCACGCGCTCAATTCTTGGCTGGGCCAGCCAACTACAATACAAAATTTTCTGACGCTATGCTAATTAAATTATGCTAATACACATTATGTAAGTAAAATAATTAATAAAATAGCTACATTAAAGTCATGTTCTTTCAACTTGATATAGCTTTAATTCAACATGATTTTTCGTGTTGTTTCAATATCAAATTCACATTGTTTCAACTCAAAATAACTTTGATTCAACATGATTCTTCGTATTATTTCAGTATAAACTTCATTTTGATTTAACTTTACTGCAATATTAAATCAACATGAAATATAGTTATTTCAAAAGGAAAAATGTTCTTTGGAGACTATTGTAAATCATGTACCAAAAAATGTTAAAATAACTTGGTTTTCGACGATTTTACATTGAAAATTTTCTGTGTGTAAGGTGTACAAGCTTTCCTATGCCGAGAGTCAGTATAACTATATGAAGATTTCACTCCACCTAAAACCAATCGCAGATGTAAACTTTCAAAACGCCGATACACGTATATATTGTTTTGATGACTTCTACCAGAATTAGTCGTTAGTCTCGGTTCAGACTATGAAAGTTTTATTTCAGAAATTTTCTTTAATTCTCTTTTAAACTTTCATTCGTGTCTACACATTGAAATTTTTCAATGAAATTTAAAAGAAAATGTGAAATTAAGCAGCAGCCAACATCAGGTTGGCCATTACGAAGTACAAAACAAAAGGGAATTTCAAAGAACATGAAAGTGTGTATCCCTTCCCATTCTTCTCTCCCCTCTCAACCAAATCCTCAGACTTTCTGAAAGAAAACGTTCATAGTGTGAACCGTGACTTAGAAGGTTGTAATTCTAGAAAATTTGATTTTGCTGTACAGGGATGTACTTAGTGATAGTGAAAAATTTTTGCACTAATTTTGTTTATGTTTATATAATTTATTACTAATAAAAAATAATGGCAGGATTTCATTAAAACTGTGAAATAATTTCATTAAAATAATGAAACAATTTCATTAAAACGATGAAATAATTTTACCAAAATAAAGAAATATTTATTATTTGTATAGCGAAATTATTGCAGTTTTAACGAAACTTGTTTCATTAATCCAACAAAACGTGACATTGGCTGAGTTTTAATGATGTTTTTCATTGGATTTATGACAAAATTTACACAGAATTTATAAACAAAATTCTTTCAGTGTCAATAAAATAGTAAAAATTAATGGGCCTACTTAATAATGAAAAAATTATGTTAAAATAATTAAATAGGACCATTATAATAATTAAATAATTTAATTAAAGTAATGAAATGATTTCATTAAAATAGTGAAATAATTTCATTGAAATAGTGAAATAATTTCTTTAAAATAATGAAATAATTTCGTAAAAATAATGAAATATTTTCATTAGCTTAGCGTAATTGTTACATTGGATCAATGTAAATATTTCATGTATGTATTTGGTAAAACTTACAATAAAACTTGATTGTTTCATTATTCAAACGAAGCGCGTCCGTTTTTCATTGGATTAATGCCGGAATTCACAGAATTTATGAGAAAAATTCTATCAGTGTAAAAAATCAAATTAAAAAGAAACTTATAATTTAATAAAAGTCTTTTAAAACTCTGCTAATATTAATGCCCGATCAATATAAACTATCAAAAGAAAAATTAACTAGAAGATTAATGGCATGACAGCATAAATATATTTTTAATTTAATTAAAAATTAATTAATTAGTTATTTAAGACCTAAAAACTAGGATATTGATGTTCAAGCTTAGAAATAGCTGTAAGTTTGCATGTTCACATAGAAACAACTAGTTTTGTTTTTTTTCAAACTTAACAAAAAGCAAAAACAAATTAATTAAATATTCGTTAATATTTTTGATTAATGCCCAGCCACATTTTCCCACCTTCAATGATTTTGGTTTATTATTTTTCTATGCATATTAACACCACGTAAATCCAATCAAAGCTAAGATCATCGTCGTTGCCACTTTTAAAGTTGTGGCTTTTATGTTTTTTATATTGATCTAAATTCTAATTTTAAATATGAATATCTAGACTAATTTATAAGATTTAATGCTCCATATATAAAATGGCAATTTGCATTTATAAAAAATTTCATTTTCTAAAGTTTTGTAAGTGTGAAAAAATTTTGCCAGCTTTTTATGACTACGATTACGAAAAGTGAAAGGAAATCTTCTTGAATGTTCAAGGTTTTTGCGATAAAAAAAACAACAAATATTTATATACACAATAAAAAATAGTGTTGGAGCGGACGACAGACATTGTTTTTGCAAGCAAAAGATAGAATAACTTTGGCAAAAACTCATAAATATATTTCGTAAAAAAGATACTGAAATCAAAATGTTAAAAATATAATTGAAGTGGTGATATTAAAAATACTCGTTTTTTAAATTTAACGAAATATTTAAAAATATATATTTTGGAAAAAAAAAAATATGTGCTTTTTCATATTTCCCAAACAATTTCTCTTCTTTCAAAAAATTTTATTTTTCTTACACAAGAGTCTATTTATATTCCCTTGTAAATTTTATATATAAATTTAGATTGCATATTAAATAACAAAAGAACCGTGCAAAGTCTTTACAAAACTGATCACATTAAAAACGAAAGACTTAAGACACAAGCACACATCTCTCAGTTGCAATTTTTAGGAATTTTCGTTTCATTTCAAATCACATTTTGTTTGATTAAGAAAGCTTTTTATTGTCTTCAAATTGAAATATCATAAAAAAATCAAACTGGTATTTATTTATGGCCGAAAAATTAAATTACTTCGAAATATTTTAAAATACTGACCTGTGACAAAGTACAAAACATTTACGTTTAAAAGAAACTTAAACTCAATAAATGTAAAAATGGAGAGACCGACAATATTAAATACAAAACATTAACAATTATTTGAATTTACATAAACAAAAACAACAACAACAACAACAACAACAACAACAACAGACACTAATAATATTTATAACGAAATGTTGAAAATAAAAACGAATTTATTTAAAATTAATAAAAGTCATAAAGAAGAATGCAGTAAATGAATTGGAAAATATAAAATCAATAAAAAAAAACAGACAAAAGTAACCAACTGAGCAGAAGAAATGTTTTTTTTTCACATCACAACAGAGTGTGTTAATTAAACAACGGCACGATAAAGTTGTTAATGATCATTGAATTTGGTGATGATGGGGTAGATGATCACCATGGCAATATTTTTGATAAAAAAAAAAAGAAATACTGCCGATGAAGATGACGAAGCTGCTAAAAAAAACTAAGATGATGTTAATGGTTTCATACGGTTTGCTAAAGTTTTGAAGATGAAGTTGATGATAATGATTATGATATTTACGCTACTGACCTTGCGACACAAAAACAACAAGAAATTAACATTAAACACACTCGCACACACAAACAAAGAAAAAAATGCACGTTTATTTTTACTCAGTCACACTAAACTAAGGAAACTTTTAATAAACACCCTACTTATTGTATGTTGAAAGAATCTTATTTTATTTTAGAGAAAAACTGATTAACATGCAGACAATCAATTTCGGATGAAAGTGAAAACGAAAACATGTGTAGCCGGACTCTCTAGCAAACAAACAAATTTAATTTTTTCACTTTTAATTTTACTCTACAAAAAAGAAAAAAAAAATGGAATTCACATTTATTTTCAAAAGATTTAAATTAAAATAAAAACATTTTTTGCTTATACATACTTTTAGGAGCAAAAAATAAATATTCGCTTCATTAGCTTTGTGTGCTTAAAAGTCAGCGTTGCCATTCCATTTTATGTATAAGTATGCAAAAACTGCACATACTAAATTAAATTTCATTTTCAGTAAAGAAATTCAATAAACTAGTAAATATTTTGTCTAGAAACGGACCTAGAAACAAATTTGTAAATACAGACAAAAATGTCTCAAAAATTTCATTAAAAAAAACCAAATTGTCCAAATCTATAAAACAATTTGCCTAAAAATATTTACAAATTGTAAACAAAGTAATTTACTGAATCAAAGAAAAATATTTACTGAATTTTCTCTAACATATAAAATCACATTTTGGTCTGAATGCATAAGACAATTTGTCTAAAAATACCTTCTAAATCTAAACAAAATATTTTACTGAATCAAACGAAAAAATTTACTGAATTTTTTCAATATATCAAACGAACTTTTTGTCTGAGTTAGTAAAAACCATTTTTTTTTTAAATTTTTTAAGTTACACGCAGTTATGGACATTTCTACAGAATAGTCCATCGAAGTCGACGCTCATCGAACTCAAAGTGGGGGCAAAAAGGAAAAAATTTGCAAAAAATTTAGGACTGCCTTAATTTTTCCTTTCCGAATTTTTTTTCGAACATAATTACCCCCTATCTGCATTCCTTAAGGGAGCTCCCATACAAAGTTTGAAATTCTAAGAAATTGTAGATAGTTGACGCCCACAGCTTCTAGGATGTCCCTAGAGGTGTAAAATGTAGGACCGACCCCCTTTAAGTTTTCCTACCCAACATTTTCGTTGAACATACCTATTCCCTATCTAGATTCCTTAAGGGTGCTTCCATACAAAATTTACAATACAGACTAGAAATATATTGAAGAATAAGTCCCATAACTGCCTAGCAATCCCCCTAGGGGATAAAATGTATGAACGACCTAAATTAGTTTTGTGTACCAAACATTTTCTGAAAACATACTTGGATCTTATCTCCACCCCTGAGGGGGTTCCCATACAAATATTTTGGTTTAATGAAATTGTTCACTTTGGCCCTTGCAGCGCTTAGGGTGCCCCTAAAAGGGTAAAATGTAGGACCAACTCCCCTTAATTTGTCCTACCAAGCATTTTCTCTGAACATACATATACCCTATAGCCATGCCTAAAGCGGGCTCTAATACAAAATTTACAATACAGACTAATGCCTTAATTCATAAAAAAAATTTCTGACTTATAACAGATTAATAAAACAAATTTTCGTACAAAAATTCGTTTAATAAGTCTCTTATTAATCAAAAATTTTTTTGTGAATTAGGTAGTAAAAATATAGTGAAGAAAAAGTACCATAACTGTCTAGGAGTCCACCCTAAATTGTACTTACCCCTTATCACCACCCCTTATTACTTACCCCTTATCACCACCCCTTAGGAGGCTCCAAATATTACTTACCCCGTATCACCACCACTTAGGAGGCTTCCATACAAATATGATGGTTTAATGAAATTGTTAACTTTGGCCCCTGCAGCATTTAGGATGCCCCTAGTTGGGTCAAATGTCTGACCGACCCGACTTCATTTTTTCTTCCCAAAATTTCATATGTAAAGGGTGGGCGAATTTGAGGTTAGGAAGTAAATAGGCTGTCAAATGATGAAATGTCAAGAATTGAACTGTCATCCTTTGGCATTTATTTAGAGAAAACTTGGGAAATTTTAACCATGGAACGCTACACTATTGAGCAACGAATTTTAATTATGAAAATTTACTATCAAAATGGTGAAAAATTTACTGTATCACTTCGTCAAATTCGAGCAGCTTTTACTCGTAATCAGACTCCTTTAGTTCGTGCCATGGTTAAAATTTCCCAAGTTTTCTCTAAATAAATGTCAAAGGATGACAGCTCAATTCTTGACATTTCATCATTTGACAGCTTATATACTTCCAAACCTCAAATTTGTCCACCCTTTACATTGCACATATAAACTTTTAAATGAAATACCGTCAAAAATGAGTACCGAAATATCCCCACATCTAACAGAAAAATTGATATTTCGGCAACACTGATAAATTTGATCTAACAAATCAAATATGATTAGATTTGCATACATTCCAGCAAAAACTTTTGTCATTTTTGTAACCGGTAGTACTTTATTAATGTGTTACAAAGTAATGAGTGGTACTTATTTATCTTATTACTATACTTCAAATTATAGCTGCTGCTTATCTATATAAATAAAAGAGTAACGTTATTGAGTGAGTGACTGACTGACTGACTGACTGACTGATTCATCATCGTCCAGCCCAAACCACTAAAGCTAGAAAGCTGAAATTTCGTGTGTATGCTCCCCTCAGGATGTATAGATCCACTAAGACGGGGTTTTGGGAAATTCAAACGCTAAGGGGTAAAAATGGGTAGATTCGCTAACCTTATATCTCCGGTTCTAACTAAGGTAGACATAAAATTCCAAAAACAGCATAATAAGATCAAAAAATATGCCGAATAATTAGGGGCCGAAAAATGGTAAAAATATAATTTTGGTACTTTTTTTGCTAACCGTTTATCTCCTAAAGTAATGAAAATAAAAATTAAATTTAAAATCCATTCTTCTATCCTTACGAAGCCCTCAAACATATTTTAGTACATTTTTATAATTCGAATATATAAAGGGTAAAATTGGTTGCTCTTTTTGGTACTTTTTTCCATACAACTATTTTTTATGCAAATTGATATACATAGTGAATGAATATGTTTGTATATTTTCACTAAGAAATGATTTTTGAAAATTTTAATTCTAAAGGGATTAAAAGGGGTAAAAACGGGTAGAATCGGTAACCTTATATCTTCGAATCTAAGTAAGGTAGACATAAAATTCTAAAAGCATCATAATAAGATAGAAAAATGAGCGGACAGGTGTCTGAAACTTTTTTAAAATCTGTACATTTAGGGGCCGAAAAAGGGTGAAAATATAATTTTCGTATTTTTTTTTTGTTAACAGTCTATCTCCTAAAGTAATAAAGCTAGAAACTAAACTGGAAATTCATTCTTCTCTCCTTAAAAAGCCCTCAAAAACAGTTTTGTGTTTTTTCAAATTTGAATATATAATGGACAAAGTTGGTAGCCTTTTTGGTACTTTTTTCCATACAACTATTTTTTATGCACATTAATACACATACTGAATGCATATGTTTGTATATATTCTCTAAGAACGAATTTTTGAAAACTTAAATTCTAACGGGATTAAAAGGGGTAAAAACGGGTAAACTCGGTGCTCTTATATCTCCGAATCTAAGTAAGGTAGACATAAAATTCCAAAGGCGTCATAATAAGATAGAAAAATGAGTGGATAGGTGTTTTGTACTTTTTTTGAAATTTGTACATTTAGGGGCCGAAAAAGGGTAAAAATATAATTTTGGTACTTTTTTTTTTGTTAGCCGTTTATATTTTAAAGTAAAGGTACTTTTTCGACAACCTAGTTTTTTTTAAAATGTAGTTTTAAGAAATGGTACTTTTTGAAAAATGTTTTTTGAAAAGGGTACTTTTTGAAAATGGTACTCTTTTGAAAATGGTTACTTTTTGAAAAGTTACTTTTTGTAAAAGGTTCTTTTTAGGGTTCTGTACCCCAAAAGTGCAAATTAATCTTATTGTTTTCGATACGCTGTCCGTCAGTCCGTCTGTCTTTCTGTCTGTCACAGGCTGTTTTCTCGAGAGCCGTAAGAACTACGGGCTAAAGATTAAAGGGTGTTCTAAAGCGAGCTACGTTAGTGTTAATTGGTGTAGTCTGTAGAATATTTAACACAACAAAAATTAAAGGGTCTTCTGAAAGTTAATGTAATTTTGACTATCTAGTTTAAACAGTTTGCTGTATCTTGGAAACCGTAAGAGACAAACTCTTGAAATTTTAAAAACTCTAAAACTAAAAAATTCCAGAATTAAAAAAGTCAAAACGAAAAATCGCCAAAATGAAAAAATCACTAAAACGTAAAAATTCGTCAAAACTAAAAAGATCGCCAAAAAAACTAACCAATTTTATGGTTATTTTTAAATGAGTTAATTAATTTGTCTATATCTGTACAACAATGGGGTAGCGAAGCACGCCGGGTATAGCTAGTTTTTTAATTAAGTTAGTACGTATATTGATATGTGGTAATAAATCAAGTAGACAATTACTTTTTAAGTCAACATGTGTTTTTATATGAAAACTAATTTTTGTTGCTTAAACTTATAAGACAATAATAGCTGAGTCGGTAAAGTTCTTGTCTTCATATTTGAACGAGCACAGGTTCGTATCCCAGCTGGGTCAAAAAAATAAAATAAAATTGAAAAAATATAAATAAACCATATTGCGTATAATTTTTTTTTTTAATTTTTTTATTTGACTACTTATTTGTTAGCTTCAAGTAAGCCAAATAATAACTAGTTAATTGCTGTGACAATGTAAATACATTTGTAAGGGGCATCCCTTACTTTTTGAACTTCCCAAACAAAAATAAGTAGTTATCGAGTCACATTGTAAGTAGTCATATACTTTTTTGCCTACCGGTAAGCAACGTTTTTGCTGGGATATTTTCAAAAGGGTGTTTAAGCTACGGTTAAGACGATTATAAAATTCAAAAATTTTTTTGGCAATTAGTTCAAGACTTCAGCAAAAATAAATTGGTTTAATTAAAAAACATTTAGAAAACAAAAAAACGAAAAAACAAAAAGAAAAAAGGATGATACGGTTGGTTGTACTTTATTGTTATTAAATTATGTGGGTATTAAACAAATTAATGTTGTACAGATGAGTATGGTGGTGGTGATGGTGATGATAATGACGATGATCATCATCATGCAATGACTTGTTTATTTTTTTACATTATGTACTTCCAAAATTATTGCAGAGTTTTTTGGTAATTTTAAGGATTTTTAAACTAAAATAAACTTGTTTTAAAGTGATTTTGTCTTCATATTTTTTTTCTTCTTGTATTTATCAGTCTGTGTAGACAACAATACAGGTCATTGCGAAAAAAACCCTTTTATTTTTCACATGTTATGTGTTTTTTTTTTTCTTTTTTTGTATATAAAGATGCCAGTCAGGGTGTATACAATTTGGATTTAAAAATTTTGGCGGTATAAAAAGAGCAAAGATTTGCAAAAATTTAAACAGTTACCAATTGAAATTACTCGTTTAAACACACAGTCTGTGAATAAATAATAATTGAAAAAAAAACAGTCTAAAAATGAAACTAGTAAGTCTTAAATTTTTAATTGAAGTTTTAGTAAATAGTCATTGGCCAAATTTTACTTTCAAAATTTAGTTTGTTTGTCTTGCTGCTTTTGCTTTAGTAGGCATCTGCCGTGCTGATAATATTGATAAAGATGCTGAAATACGCAGTTTAAGCAATGATGCGTCTGATGCTGAAGGTAATTATCAATATGCCTATGAGACCAGCAATGGTATACAAGTTCAAGAATCTGGCAATCCAGAGGGTGTTCGTGGCTCTCTAAACTATATTTCTCCCGAAGGCGAACATATTGCTTTGAGCTACACCGCCGATGAAGACGGCTATCATCCAGTTGGTGATCATTTGCCCACACCACCACCCGTGCCAGCTTATGTTTTACGTGCTCTAGAATATATTCGTTCTCATCCACCTCCACAAGTTAAGGATCAATAATAAACTAAAAGTGAATTTGTATAGATTCTTGTTAATTAGTCTTACCACCACCACTACTACCACCACAAAACAAGGACGTTATCCCCCTCTCCCATAATTTGAACGGACTTTAAGGCTGTTGATATTAATAGATTTTTAATAAAAATCAGTTGTTATAGATTAAGTTGAACATATTTTTTTTTTACAGAACAAAACTAAAAGAAAGTATGTAGTTGTAATAATCAGTTAAATATTAAATAGTTATTTTAATAGGACTGAGTTTTTGACATATGTAATGAATAAATATGCTTTAATGAACTTGAAAATTTGGCAATAAATTTTATTTTAGCAATCACCCAGCAAAAAATTAATGAGCGCGTGCAAAATTAAAATTTTCATAATTTCTGGAGAACTTGTTTCTGTGAATGCATTCTTAATTCCATCGTAATTCTTAATAAAGCCGTAGTTTTTGAACTCATGAAAAATGTATACGGAATTGCTAAATAATTATATATAAAATATTGCATTAATTATCCAGCGAAAAAAGCATGCAAAAAGGAATTAAATCATTACATTTACATATTTTCCTTAAAAAAAGTTTTAGCCCATTCGTAAATAACTGGTCGAACTAGTGTTTTAACTTCGTCAACTGTGAAGAGATTAATTGAAAAATTCTGGAAGACAGGATTTGAACGATCAGTGTGTTTGGCATCTCCAACGGATCCAGTCTCCCTGAAATTTTCAATTAATCTCTTCACAGTTGACGAAGTTAAAATACTATTCCGACTATATTTTGTAATTTTCGAACTGCGGCCGCCAAACTTTCATTATTTTTGAGATATTGTTCAATAATGAATACACGTTGTTTTATCGTTTAACGCTACATTTTTACTAACCCTAAACTGTCAGGTGTCGAATTGTTTTCTTAGGGCCGCCAATACTTTACTGCACAAATGGCGACAAATTCATTTTGAGACACCATTAATATATATAATTTTTTTTCACATTATCAATTAAATTTTCCTTCTAACCATTTTCATACGCAACATGACTTGGCGAAACTTTTCACCATGTTCACCTGACACTGCACCAAAATTTCAGTAAAGAAATCTAAGTGGGAGTACAAAAAAAATTAATTTTAAGTTCTTGCATGCTTTCCTGGCAGCTTTCGGCTTTTTTGTTTCCCAAAGTACTGAGATACACATTTACAAAACTCGCTAATGCCTGCTCTTTTTTTTCAAGAGAAGTAACACAATCAGGCAATTAATGCCTACCAGTTAATTAATTAATGTGTTACCAAGGTAAATTAAACAGGTACCAACAGAAGATCAGCTGACTTAGTAAATTTGAGAATGTGTGCGTCACACAGACAATAGATTTTGACATATTTCTGGGATGTTTCTATCAACAAAGTACATGTGTTAGTACATTTGAGAGAGCTTATGAATGTGTGCGACTCACAGATAATGGATTTGACATATTTCTGAGGTATTTCTACCAACAAAATACATGTGTTTTTTGGTGTTGTATATGTTTTAGTTATGGTGGTACCTGTAATGAATATGCCTTGTGTTACCTTCTTTGGGAAAGGGATAGTGTAGAGAGAACAGGTGGTGAAGTGGAAGAGAGATAGAAAGCTTAATTCAACCCTGCTATTGCGCGTTTTTTTCTGTAGAGCAGTGTTTGCAAGCCCCTCTGGTGTCAAGTAGAGGCATTGAATTGTTTAAGCAGTGTAGCCATTTTATTAGTTATTTTACTTTGCCGGCGGTTTTGCTATAATACCGATGAAGGAGGGTGCTGTGAAGTGCATTAGGATATTACTCGCTGACGGTACTGCCAAAGTGATCAGTGCTATGCCTTCATCACTTTAACAGTACAACAACAACCAACACAATAACACACCAATGCACATGAGAAAAATGCATAATGTTGTTGGCTTGCCTGAAACTAGTCTTGAACTCAAGACCTCAGATTTTGTAGTCAAACACGCTAACTACTCAGCCAACAGCACCCTTCCACTTCATTTACATTAATTTTAAAGGTTGCTGCCTTCATAAGCTCTCGTATTCATTTTATTGAACTATATTCCCTTTTAGTCAGAAGCCTTTGCTACAACAACATCAAGTCAAAGAAGAGAAAAAACGTTGTATAGCTAGTATCTTTGCAAAAGCAAAGTCCACAACTATACACGTATCTGTTTTGTTTGCTTTTTCAACTTAAAGCTAAATAAATTCAGTAAAGTGCAATTTTGGCTTGCACACGAAGGGTTCCGTACGAATACATATATATACCTATACCTTTTCGTTTTTGCCCTTTTTTCATTTTGGGAATTTTTTCGTTAAATTTTATTTTTTTAAAGTTGTTTTCGTTGTTTTGGCGATTTTTTTTCGGTTATGGCGCTTTTTTCCTTTTGGTAATTTTCTCGTTTTTTTGCGATTTTTCTAGTTGTTGCAATTTTAATTTTTGTTTTTTGCCGATTTTTTTAGCGTTTTATTTAAGTTTTGGTGCTTTTTCGGTTTTGGGGACTTTTTTCGGTTTTTGGTGATTTTTTTAGTGTAATCGATTTTTTTTTTTGGTTTTGACATTTGTTTTCCTTTTAGCGATTTTTTCAGTTTTTGACGATTTTTAGTTTTGGAGCTTTTTTTGTTTTGATGATTTTTTTGTTTTGATGATTTTTTTGTTTTGATGATTTTTTTAGCGATTTTTTTTTTGGGTTTTTGATGATATTTTTAGTTTTAACGATTTTTTTAGCTTCTAGGTTCTTTTTTTCATTTTGACGACTTTTTGTGCTTTTGGCGTTTTTTTTTGTTGTTACATAGTTAAAATTACATTAGCTAATAGAACACCCTTTAATTTTTATTGCTTTAAATATCAGTGTTAATTGGTGTAGTCTGTAGAATATACAATAATTAACACTAACTTTGAATGTTTAAAGTATCTATATATCTGTGCTTACAAGCCTTAACCGCTTAAGTCGTTTTCAAAAATTTTCGGGAGAGCTATTTAGAGTATCAAAAACTCGGTCCAATAAGTCGCCAGTTTGCTTTTCTTTAACTTATTTATAGATAATTGTCGTCTTAAAAAAGTCACATACTTAAAAAATTGGTAGCAATTTGATTTAGACCCGAATGGAGTCCATCACACCAAAAATTAAACTTTGCCCTAGCTCGACTTAGGCGGTTAAGGGTTGTGACCACAGATATAAGTGACTGTATATTACATTAGTACTTTAACATGTTTCCTTGCTCGGTTTAGAACACCCATTAATTTCTAACTGTCATATATTTGTAGATGTAGCGGCCAAAGTTTTACATATCCTGTGAAAATTTCAGATCCGTAGCAATAGAGGGAAAACAGCCTGTGACAGACAGACATCGCACAGTGGCGTCATTTGAGTTTTTTCGCTCCAAAAATCATAACTTTTTAACCAAATGAGATAATCAAAAAATTTAAAAGGCATATGATAGATAATTAATCAGCCTATAAAATGAGTGTTTGAAAAGGGTTCTGCGTCTTTTAGGTGCCTACTTATGGGTTAGCAAAATTGAAATTTGTGGAAAAATCAATTTTATTGGAAGTAAAATAAAACATTTTTCAAAATTTTAGATTTTTTATGTTTCTTTTTAAAGGCTTTTATGATTTAAAATTATTCCAGATTTTTTTTTTTTATATTGCTAACAAAAGATACACTATCTCAAAAACTAGGTAACGGATCGGCATTCTTTTTGATTCTATTGATAGATCTATTTATTAAGAAAATAATGAAAAAACAATTGCTGTTTGCCTTGTGTTTATGCAGATAAATCGATATTTACCAACTATCAATTTTTTCAATATTTCTCAACTTTGATGGGGAAAAAAACTAGAAATTTCTATGTTTCCAAAATAAGTTCTTTGATTATTCCTTTACCTTATGCAAAACATTCCTGCTGTCCGTCCTTGCCCCATTTTTGCTACAGGTAAAATGTTGGAAAAATGCATGGATTTTTCAGGTACAGATACAGGATGTACAAAAATGCACGAAATTTTTTGATGTGGTCAAATAATTTAACGTTGTTCAACTTCATGATTGAAGTGTCTTAAAATTACTTGTCTCGCCAACTTGCAGTCGTAGACTAATCCCCGGATTATGATTGTTTTCATATATAGTCTAATCTACCTATTACCTGCAGCCTTAATAAGATTTGTGCCTACACAGAAAAAAATAAGTTTCGTTTTTGATAACAAAAATCCCGGTATTCAATAATTTTTTTTTCAAATTTCCTGTGATAAAGAATTCCCCTATATTGATAACAAAATTATTTCAAAATAAAAATATATATATAAAATAAAAAAAATGTTGACATGGCTGGAATACGAACCCGGGCTTTCCGGACGTAAAGCATACACTCTCTAGCTGAGCCATATCCCATTTATTTTTGTATGGGATACATCTTGTTTTAAGTACTTATGTATAAAAAGAAAAGAAATAACCGGTATGGAAAAGAAATACTTAGAACGAAATATTTTATTATGTTAAAGATAAATGTTATTGAAATTCATATTTTTTTAATAACATGGTTTTATTGGATATAATTCTTGTCTATTTTTTTCTGTGTACCTGTATTGGATGTTTGACTATTTGTACGCCAACGCAATTTCTATATTAGGTGCGTACCTCTTATTTTCGTATTTAAAAAAGAACTGCTTTAAATTTTCCTTTTCAAAACAAACTTGGTTTTTATGTCACATTTGTCAATTTGCTAGTCATTAATGCAATGGTTACGTATAAAAAGCGTCAGATGAATAATCGAGACAGTTTTTGTGTTTTATGTAGTGATAATTACTTGCACGACATATATTAGCATAACTGGAAAAGAGTTTGCCCTATTCAGTAAAAAATGAAAACCAATTTCGACAACGAAATTATCTTTAAGCCGAACGAACATTGTTTCTAAATCTTACCATTACTTTCAGAGATATCGTAAAAGTTTGAAGCTAAAAATTAAAAATTTCATAAAAACTTTTAAAATTTTTGTCTAAAAATTCATCAAAAAAAAAAAAAACAAACAAAAAATACACACACCAACGATCCTATTTTTGAACCTTTGAAATTGGTGCACAACTTCTGATTTTGCTTGCAACTTAGTGAGAGAACTTTTAAAAAATTTCGCCGACAATTCTGCTACGACGAAGGATTTGGATTCAAAACAAATTAAAGTTCGAACGAATCATATTAAATTTACTGAATTGCGTTCGTCTACTTTTAAATACGAATATTTTTACTGTTTATCCAAAAGTTACTGGATAATTAATTATTACTGGAAAAGTACGCAAACAGATCGTTATTGTATAAATTTCTTAATAAATATATTAAAATCAGAAGTTATTATTTATTTCTTCATTATTTGAATTAATGTAAATTCAAATTATTGTTAAAAGTGGAATATTAGAATATCTAATCAGAGTAGCAAAACGTGTTAGTACGACTAATTTCGATAGTCGCTACACTCTCAGCATCAGCGTTCTTTGTTCACTTTTACCACTTCCGAATAATAATTACGTACAAATATTATATATTAAAATCTTTAAAACCAATCGTGCAATTTAAATAACTCGAATTTATCTGGTTTTATTGGTTCTTAGAAATCGCTCGATTTACAGAACAGGTCTGATTAAATCAAGAGTATTCCAAAATAATCAAAATAAATTCTTAAAATCGCTCTACTCATTCGAAGCAATTAAGTTAACAAACTTGTATTTATTATTGCAAAGCAAATAAATTTATTGACTTCAAATGTAAATAAAGAGTTTAAAAAAAACTTTTAATTTGAATCTTTTGTTAACATCTGTTAGAACAAAAATAATATTGCATAATATTTGCTCTCGTATACAAATTAAATTTAGAAATTCAATATAATTTGCATTATTTATTTCAATTGTTTCATCTTTTTTATTGCTACTTTAAAAAGTTATCAATCAATACTTAAAGTTCAATGATTCAGCCAAAAATTGTTTTAAATATAATTTTTTTAAGTATTTACTCAATTCTCGGCCTATTGTAAGAGTTGTATGTTGTATAAATGTTATTGGTATTTTGTATATATAAACATTTCTTGTGAAACATATTTGCTTAGAAACATGTTTATAACATAAAAATACCAACCAATAATATTAATACAACATACAATTGACACAATAGCTTGTGAATTCGGTAATCGAATTCAAGTTAAGTTGTTTAAATAATTTAATTGTTCTTGCAAATTTCAGGGCCATTTTGAAATGTGAACTAGGTCTACAACATTTTTAATTAATTAATTTAAGAATATGACCAGATTTTAAACTGGTTTCATAACTAATACAACTAATTGGTAAATTTAGTTTAAAAACGAAAACTCGCAATGCCTTTGTTCTGCCGTTAAAAACTTTATATTTTAGTCGTTCAATAACCTGAAAGTTTTAAATCACAGCAATAAGATGGTTTCGTTTAAATAATGTTGTTACACTGTTTGTAACAGTGTGTTCGTTACGAAAAATTATACAAATTGAGATTTGATAAAAATAGAAAGTTATTGATTTCATCCGGATTTGAGGTCATGGGAATCTATTCTGACTATTTTTCCGATCGGAATCAAGTTTACGGCATTCTAAAGACATTGACGTCATTTAGATTTCATGAGATAATGAGCCGATTCAGCTCGGTAGATTTTGAGAATTTTCGACAATAAAGTTTTCGAAAAAATGTTTTTTCAAATAAATTTGAAATTGCTAGACTCAAAAAAAGATAAAAAAGAAAATTAAGATCGATTGATTTGATCGAGAAATAACGTTGACGATATTTGTTCAATTCACAAGCTCAGTCGTATGTCTTATCGTTTAAAAAAAGACGACACTTGTTTATTTGCTTGTGAACGGACAAATTTGTTGTATCGTTATTTAGTCGTATCTTAAATGTCAATTTAATTAATACCAACACAAGGCGAATTAATACCAGGTAGCCTCGAGAGATCAGGTGACTAAGAAAATGTTTCTATATTTGAACTATCAACAGTGTTAATATATCAGCTTTTTGACATTCCAAATATAAATTTGCCGTGCAGAATTTATATTTGGACCAGCGGTGTTAAGTATGACGACTTTTTACGATATAACAAAAAACGATATGACATATTGTGTTGTCATATCGTAAGCTATTTACGATATGAAAACACTGAGAAAGCCATACACCGTTCATGGCTTTCTCAGTGTTGTCATATCGTAAAAAACTTACTATATGACAACATAGTATGTCATATCGTTTTTTGTCATATCGTAAAAAATCGTCACACTTAACACCCCTGATTTGGACTATCAAAAAAGGCGATACATTAACACAGTTGGCATTTCATATATGGTAAGCAATTCGTAGTCACCTGATCTCTCGAGGCCACCTGGTATTAATTCACCTTGATTTGATACCATGAAATGAAACCAGGCATGGGAGCTTTAATTTGACGCCAAATAGAATAACTTTTTTCGCGACAAGCAATTTTGATTAAAATAGTTTGACAATTAAATTGAAATGAATCAATTATATATTTATCATTAAGAAGAATGTATTTTCTGGTGTTACACATCACATATATAAAAGATTTTTACAAATTTATCTAACAAATAGAATATTCCCAGACCTGGCCTCAATACAACTATTTGAAGAACATATAAAATTCAATCGTATAATTATAACGCACTTTTGTATGAAAATTACCAACAACAAAAATACAATATTGTATAATTAGACGATTACACAACACATACGACGTTAATACGAGCTTGTGAATTGAACAACTATTTATTATTTTAATAACTTCAAAAGTTCTTGTCAAATCGATTTTAAAGATTCATTATTTTGCACGTAAAAAACTGTTGAATACCGCAAATTTGATTTAAATCGATTACACGGTTCGAGAAATATCGTCCAAAGTTTTCGAAAAGGAACTCTTATTTTGACCTCGATTCATTAATTTTTTGCAAAAATACGTTGGTTCAAGGTACGCACACGTTGTTTCAATGAAAATATACATTGAACTTCAATGTAAAACAGTTCGTTTAAAGCATTCGTTGTTGTTATTTTTTAACAAAATTAATGAAGCATTTCATTGATTTAACGTATTAGTACATTAGATCAAAATTAATTAACAATTCGCTGAAACAATGAACTTTTACCTTGAATCTTTGTTTTAGTGTAATTACTCTAAAACTTCTTGACAATTGAAAAAAACTACGTCGAATGTATCAAATTTGATTTGAAAGAATCATTTCGGGGGAAAAATAATTTCGACCGTTTTGGTCAGTGGGAAGCTGAAGCGATGAACTACAATGTCAAACGTATCCCATATTTTTTTATTTTATACTCAATGGTTTCCAAATTGTCCACAAGTAAATGATGAAAAAAAAATTTTTTTTTGTGTAAACTTTTAAATTTTGAAAATTTATACGAAATCGAAAACGGTAAAAAATGCCACTTAAATTTTTGTATCATGACGCTACATGTGCATCAAATAAAAGAAGATATTTGCCCTGAAAATCGATGTATGTATATATCGTCCCTACCATGCCCAACTTTCGAATGTGAAAATTACCGATACTTTTCAATAAATCGACCACGTTTTCTCCATACATTTTGGTTACCTTTGGACTAATCCTAATCCTTTATGGAGTATACTTTGCATGCATGTATGGACTACACCGAAATAATTTTCTTCATAAATTTTGTGATTTTCGACATTAGTCCAATGAAAAACTTCATTAAAATTTAGCCAACGTCACGCTTTGTTGGATTAATGCAACAATTTTCGTTAAAATTATTTTAATAAAAATTTCATCATATATGAAATAATTTCATTGATTCAGTGTAATAATATCGCTAAGCTAATGAAAATATTTCATTATGCTAACGAAACTATTTCATCATCTTGCTGAAATTAGTTCATTATTTTAATGAAAATATTTCATTATTTTATTGTTTTAATGAAATTATTTCATTGTTTCAATGAAATTATTTAACTGCTTTTATTAAATTATTTAATTGTTTTAATTAAATTATTTCATTGTTTTAATTAAACTATTTTATTGTTTTAATTAAATTATTTAATTGTTTTAATGAAATTATTTTATTACAAATAAGGATAATAGACACTAATGCACATCAGAGAAATTTTTAATATTTTTGACCGCTCACAGTAACGAACACAGACTCTTTATCTTCATCATTTGATTTATGGCCAACGCCTGTGCTATTCCAGCCAGCAGCACTCTAGTAGCAATCTGCTCTATGAATGTATTCGCTTTTGATTGACAACTGTTGCAATAAATAAGGATGGGTGTGCTTTTCATGAAATATATGTATATGTGATTTATTTCATCGATCTTTCGTAAATGCAATGAAATTTTTCATTAAATTTATGAAATACATTTTATGGAAGTCACATATAACATTAAAAACGTAATACATACATATATATAAGTATATTTTCATACATATAAGTATATTTTCTTTAATTTTTAAGAGTACGCATATCAAGCTTTTTAAGTATCCAATAAAACATTTTGTCAAAACTTAAAGGGTTTTCCATAAAATTAGAAAATGTTGATCTCATAAATCCAATGAAATTTTCTAACGAAACTATGAAACCTAATAAAACAATTCCATTGAAATTATTTCACAATATTCGTAAATTTTTTTTATTGGATTTATGAAGCGTAAATCGTTCAGTGTAGTCACATTATCTGCGACTACACTGAACGATTAAAGACTGGACGATTAAAGATGTGTACATGATAGAGGTAATCAAAAGGTTAAGTTAGAATAAAACTGCTTGCATCTTCAAAAATCAAAAATTTCATAAAAAAATTTAGATTGCGACTTTTTTTGTAAATAGAGGACATAACTCATAAAAAATATATAGCTAAGATATCTGTAGGTGGGAGGTAAACTATACCAAGTCACATGTTTATCCAAATACATACGTTTTCTAATAAGTCCAATGTTTCAAGGGGCAGTAGTACTGCATTATATTACGTAATATTATTAAGGATATGTTAGATATAAACAAATAATATTAGAATTATATAAAATATTTAGGGTAAGTCCAACTTTTAATTCTACAGATATACGAGTAGAAGCATTTGCGATATCCTGTAAAATTTTGAATATGTGACTTGGTGTAGTTTACCTCCCACCTGCAGATATAAGGTCTCAAAAAAAAATAATTTAATTTTGTTGCATAGTGCTATCAATCAGTAAAGATTTATATGATCATTAATAAATCACAATATTGTGTAAAATATTTTGAAAATTTTATGTTAATGACATTTCCGGTTTTGCTGTAAACTAATAAAAGCAATAACACCTCCGTTTTCAAATATGAAAAATCACTTAGGAAACAGCCAAATGTCTGTCTGACAACATTTCATTCAACGTTTCGTGAGAATAAATCCATTATATTTGTTTTTTTTTCTTTGAATAATTAATTATTTAACGCTTAAATACAGAAATTAATTTCAGTAGAGTTCTTCACAAACGTATTCTACAAAACATTTAAATATTTCGTAGTTTTCTTAAACATTGAAAACAATTAAATGATGCATATAGAAATAGAAACTTAATTGAATTTTAAAATCTTTAGAAACTCAGGGTTTTAATTTAAATATTTTTAAATATTTAATTTTGCACGATTAAAGTGGATATGAACTAGAAAATTAATGATAAAGTTGTTTCATTTCATTGAAAACTGGCAGAACGAAATATATAAAGTTATAATCGTTAATTGAGGATGGAAATTAATTTGAAAGCAGGCTTGTGACGAATGTTATACATACTACACCGGGTATAAACGAAGTTATAAAAAATAAAATAAAAAAGAAAAAAAGAAAATGTTCACATAACATGACATGAAAAGACAAAACATGACATGACATGATATGACACGACATGACATGACATACGATTACATGATAGGTCATGATATGTAGATCTGAGGAAGTACTGCTATACCTCAGATATAGTAGTACCACCTTTCCCCTTAACCACCACCGATCACGTCTCAACTAGTTTGGGAGCAACCACCGAGGCAACTGCAGGGGTCACCAGTACTAGAGCAGCATTTTGCACCCTAAGGACAGCAACATTAGCCGCAGAAGCCGTAGTCCACCTTTGCTGTTATTAGCTTCATAAAGAGAGCCACATACTACGCTGAAATGTTAAACACATTACGAGCCAGCTCTCTAACTATTCCATCAGCTAACAACACCTCCATCAGCGAACCATATCGTTGTGTATTTTCGTTACCAGTATTTGCAACACGTAATTTTATACCCCCGCATTCAAACATTGATATGCACAACGAGTCAGAGGGAACTTCTTTCCAATAACGAAGTTATGTAAAATAATAACTTCCAAAAAGTTGATATAAACTTTGTTTTGATGACATACTGCAGTTATTTTCTTGTTTTGATTCTTCATACAAAATTTTCAATATTTTTGAACTTTTTACCTTCTCTGAATTTTTTCCGCTTCTAGCAACTTTTTTAATCTGGGCTCTCTTTGCAACTACCCAGCAAAAACTTTTGTCATTTTTGTAATCGATAGTACTTTACTAATGAGTTACAAAGTAATGAGTGGTACTTATTTATCTTATTACTATGCTTCAAATTACAGCTACTACTTATTTTTTAATAAAATTAGTATGTATTTTTATCATTATCTGAATAAAATAAGTAGACAACCACTTTTTAAGTCAACATGTGTCGGTATATGAAAACTAATTTCTGTAGCTTAAGCTTATAAGTCAAAACAATAGCTGAGTGGATAAAGTTCTTGTCTTCATATCTGAACGAGCACAGGTTCGTATACCAGCTGGGTCAAACAAATAAAAAATAAAAATAAAATTGAAAAAATATAAATAAAACATAAAGTGTATGAAATTGGTTTTTTTAATTTGTTTATTTGACTACTTATTTTTTAGCTTCAAGTAAGCCAAATAATAACTAGTTAATTGCTGTGACAATGTAAATACATTTGTAAGGGGTACCCCTTATATTTTTGTACTTCTCAAACAAAAATAAGTACTTATCGAGTCAAATTGTAAGTAGTTACGACTTAAATCCTCATATACTTTTTTGCTTACCAGTAAGCAAAGTTTTTGCTGGGTAATGTAATTTTCCCACGCATGTTTTGATTTTTTTCAACCAAACTTTTTACTAAATCTCGCAGCTTTTCTAACCTGGCAAAAAAAGTCATTCTCTTTATAATTAGTTTAACAGTCGATTTTCATTTTATTGAATAGAATACCTTTCCAAAATATTTTCTACAAAGTTTGGAGTTCGAAATTAATTTCTAGTAAAAACTTTGTTTCAAATGGATAGATCCAAAGCTTTAATAGAGAATATTAAAATGCACATATTCATATTCCAAATGGAGAATTTGAAACTTAAAATTTTATTTAAAAAAATCAATCGACTTTTATACTTATGAATGAAGGCCAGCCAGTTGTAATTTGAGTACCTACACAGCAGTTTGCTGCACATTTTTGTAGCATCTACTTAAAGACATAAAAAAGTTTGAGCTTATGCACATTGTTTACATTGTAAAACCCTTAATGTCTAATCATGCTCTTAAAAAGCACATAAAAAATTAATCTTTTAATAACAAGTCTATAAAATAATAATCATTATCGCATATGCATACGGTTCCCATAGATAGGCCGGCTATATATGTATAAATTTTTAAATGTCTTCATATAACACGTTTAAAACAAAACTATTCCAAACTGCATCATTAATTATTTTTAATTCAGTGCACCGTGTGATGTGCGCGTGAGTGTTTTTAATTTATGATCACGCATGCTCGCCCATATACAGATGGCGGTTGAAGTCTGGTTGCAATTTGGTGTCACTGAACACGAATATGGCATTCATTTATTTGTCTTGGGAAGCGTTTTCGAGATATTCGCCAAAAATATGTTTTTTTGCAGTTTTTTAGCTTTTTTTTAAATCTTAAAAACTACTCATCTGAATTATACTAATTTTGCACAGTTGTATAGATGTGTCTTTCTTCTTTCAGCCCATATATAAACTGCATTGATCGCATCAAAATTCACTGAGTTATAGGCCTTAAGATTTAAAAAATTACAAAAAAATGTTTTTCTCCCCAAAATTCGCCATTTAATATGAACAAAACACCACATAACAAAACTACACATAATACAGGCCAATCACAAACAAAAATTCCGTGAGAGTTTTTTCACTTTTCCCTTTTCTCCTATTTTGAAAAAATTCGATGGCGGAAAAAAGTAACCATTCTCAATGCATTTGAACTTCGTTTTTTCCCCCGGAATTTTTCACTTGCAAAACAGAAGGGAGTTTGCATAAAAATCGATGTAATATTTAAATAAAACAAAATTTCTATCAATAAAAAATATTTTATTTTTGTTGTAGGTTGAATACCATAAATAAAGCACAAACACAACATTTTTTAACTTTGATCGATCCATTGCTTTTTTTTTTTTGGTTTCCATAAATGCAGCAAAGAGTAACGTGCACGATTTTTTTCTTCTACAACACCAATATCCTTCACAAATGCTTGTACAGCTATGTTATTACTTTTTTATTCACTTTTTTAATTAATTTTAGTTTAAATTTAATTAAAACATCAATTTTATTTATTTTTGGACACAAAAACACTGAATTTTATTTATTTTTGGACACAAAAACACTGAATAAATAAATGTCAACAGGCAAAACAGCCGCCATTGCTATTCAATGATGCCACTGTTTCATTTTTTTGTTCCCGAAAAGTTTATGATTGGAGGAATTTTTTCTCGAGAAAAGTGTTTTCCGGGGGAAAGAAATTCGTAGGGAATATTCATGATTGGGCTGATAATTTTTGTAAATGTTCATATGGAATGTGTCTACCTTTTAAACGTGTAAAATTAATGGACTTATAAGAAAAAAAAAACTCGTAATGATCTGAGGACCAAAGAACGAAATTTCAAATTCGGATGTTTCCACTAAATATGTTCTAACATTCGCATTTTTTGGCCGATATTAACAATTTTACGCTTAATACATTTGGAGCAAAATTTTCTTAAGATATGGCCCAACATACAATAAATATTAAAATTATTTTTTTGCCTTAATGGAACGACTTAAAATTTTGAATTTTGAAAAAACGTAAAAATTAACATTATATCAAATCTTAAGGCCTATAAAACTCAATGAATTTTGATCCGACCATCATAGTTTATATATTGGCTGAAAGAAGAAAATCATATCTATACAACATTGCAAAATTTGTATAATTCAGATAAACAATTTTCAAGATTTTTGCAAATAGTTACACTCTAAAATATTACTTCAACTTTACGATCATATATTGTCTAAATTTCTGTTGAAAATTTCTAATTGTCTAAAATTACATCGATTTTGTAGTTATTTTATTAAAGAAAAAACCTTTCAAATTAAACATATTTAGTCCAAGTGGAAGAAATGTAACATAAAGTATAATACGGCTATGGCTGAATGGTTGATACGTCAGACTATCAGTCAGGAGGTCGCGGTTTAAACCTGCACGCAGCCAATTGCTATTTTTAGTAAAAACATTTTGTTGAAAAATAATGCGTGTGTAATTTTAGGTCGATAATAGTCTGTAAAGTGTTGCCGACTATTATCGACCTAATTTTCAACAAAAGTGTTTTAGAGTGTATATATCGGAAACGCTTCTTAAGAAAAAATGAATGAACGTCAGATTCGTGTTTAGCAGCGCCCCAAATTAGCTTAAAAAATATCTTTTTTTAAGGTTAATTTTATTTATAAACTAGAGTAATACGTATATATAATTTTATTCGTATATTTCGTAGTTTCGTATATTCGTATATTTCGTATTATTTCATATACTACGTGTGGCTGTAACGTTGGGCACCCTTCAGATCAGTCACAGATTCCGGGGGGAAGAAAAAGGAATTTTTAATTTTCTAAAGCAGAAATCTTATTTCTTGACTGCGTGAAAATTGGTATTTAATTTTTTCTTTTTTCAACCTAAGTCACGCTCAAGTTCTAAAAATATAGTATGTTAGCGGAAAAAAATACGAGTTAGCGGCAAAAACTATAAAGGCACAATAAAAGTAAATGCAATAAACTAAAAAACATATAATAGTTTTATTAGACAAACTTCAATCATTTAAGATTTGATATAAAAATTCATCAACCATTTATATGAATAAAAATGAAAACAAAACATAATTTAGAAAATGTTACTGTTGCTTGATAGCAGAAACAAGTATTTTAATCGTACGAATAAGAAATTTTATTGTCGGTCAAGTTGGTTTATTTTTATTTATTTTTTTAATTACAAGTTTCATCAACTTTGATGATACGTTTTAATATAAAATTTTCGTATATTTTGACAAATTCATCCCAATTTAAATGCTTTCCTTCATCTACTATGATTAAATTTACATGATGAAATATTTCATGAAATCTGTAACATGAAACCAGAGTTGCCGATGTAGTTTTAGCACTTTTTGATGAGGCCAAACTCTCACGTTTTCTCTATAGCGCTTTTTTTAAATAAAGAGCTAAAATAGCGCGTTTTTGACTTTGAAATAAAAATTAGTGAAACAAAGTACTCGTACGTGTCAGGCTTGGTTTAGCCAAAAAACTGTCTACGGCTTTCGATTGAATGTATGATAATGTTGGACGTGGATTTGTGAGATGATGGAGTACTATGTAAAACAATTCTCTATCATCTTTCCAGTCCGCGTCCATCATGCATCCAATCCGAAGCCGTCTAGTTTTCACCTTAAATCAAACCTGCTACGATCTTGATTTAAGATTTGTTGGCTTGAATCAATCCCGCATCAGGCTTAATAACGGCTGAAATTAAGTATTTAGCACTTGAATCAAGCTTTCTGTACTTGATTTAAATAAATCCGTGCTTATCGTACTTTTGACATCGCTTTGCATTGATTTACATACGGATGGATGGATTTTACTTTTCTGTGTAAGCAGTCAACATTTTTACTTGGCCGCTTATGGCCGTGTAATGAATGCTCCATAGTTTAAAAAATATTTGGTTTTGAGTTTTTAAATTTTGGTTTTGACCTTGATGGGTATTCTCTTTTTTGCAAGAACCTTCCGCAATGGTTATGCAAATATGATTTTTAAATGTTATAATTTTTCAATAAATTACAAAATACAATTTTGTTGTTCCACTAAAAATTTCAAAACCCCGCAAAAAGCTTAACCTGAATCGCCGTTAATGCTGGCAGATAAATTAAATTCAGACCTTAAATTTACAAAAATAAAAAATGCTACAAAATATATATTCTTGTGTTTCAAATATGTACATTAGAGTGGTCGTAAAAATTCTAATTTGGATTTCATCAAGTCTCATAACCCAAATCGATGGGTATTGGTAAAAAAAAAAACTTTCCTAAATAATATCAGGTTAATCAGTTGAGATTAAGGCGTGTCGCACGCCCACCAAAGAATGAACAAATGCTGCTTTTCTGCTTTTACGTCTCATAACTTAATAAATATAGTATTTACAAAAAAAATTTCTCCTAAAAAGTTGTTGTCTGTAAAGTTTATCTAAAGCACATATAAAAAAAACAAACAGCAAAATACCGAATAGCCCATAACTATTAAAATAACAAGAAAAGCCCATCAATTTACAATTTTCGGTAAACTTTTTCGTTCCCTAGAACTTGAAAATGTGTCTTTAGTTATTTGAGCCGCTGATCGCGAATCTCTACTCCAGTTTTTTTTTCAACTTTCGTTTTCGAGATACATATACCGTTAAAAAAAATTCATAAAAAACTCAAAAATTTTTGATTTTAAAAATTCATAAAAAAATAAAAATTTACCAACGATGCCATTTTTTGTTCAGTATCATATAGCTTAATATATTCCAAAGGAAGCGAGCCCTTTTTCGTTGAAATTGTTGTACAACTTTTGATTTTATTCACAATTTAGTGAGAAAACTTTTTAAATTTGTTTGTGAAATATTTAATTTTTAAGCTAAAAATTTTACGATATCTTTAGAAACCAATGGTCAGATTTTGGTTTTTCTTTTTTACTGAATATGGCGAACGTTTCTCCAGTCGTGCAAGTGCCTTCAATTTTGGTATAACGTTATATCTTGAAAACCAGAGCTGATAAAAAAAATTTTGTGCAGATTTGTGTTCAACGGCCCAAATAACTAAAGAAACAGCTTTGAGTTTTAGGTAACGATTAAGTTTACCGAAATTTGTAAATTTGTAAAATAACTTTTTTCCGATATTGCTGTTTATTTTGTTAAATATGCGATTTAGATAAAAGTCGATAAGGCAAGAGCTGTTGAAAATTTCACAGACTGCAACTTTTTAGAAGAAAATTTCTTTATAAATACTATATTTATTAAGTTATGAGACATAAAAGATAGAAAAAGAGCATTTGCTAAAATTTTGGTGGACGTGCGGTGCGACACGCCTTAATCTCAACTGATTAACCTGAATTTTTTTTAGGCTAGTTTTTTATAAATACCCATCGTTTTGGGGTATGAGACTTGAAGAAATCCAAATTTGAATTTTTTACTACCACTCTAATGTACATGGAATACATATATAATATATAAATACAATAACTAATACAACCATTTAGGAGTTGACCAAGTGTAAAAAAAATACATTAGATAAACGAGTACAACACCATTTGATGACAACTTTTTGTCGCGCAGAAACTTGAAAAACCACAAAAGAACACAAGCAACTTTTGTGGAATACATATGTTTAAACAAAAGAATTAAACAAATAAAATTTAAAAAAAAAACATTTATTATAAGAAAACCAAATTTATGATAATCAACGGAAATAAATAGTCATGAACGAAAAATATCTTTTCCATCAACGTTTAAAAAAATCATGAAACATTTTAACAAAAACACTTCAAGACGAAACAACAATCGAAAATTTTTGGCACTCACAACATTATCGGCAACCAACATCGGACATCTTAATTATCGTAGACGACACTGTCCTCCTCTTCATTCGCGATCGAGCATTAGATCGAATTTTTATGTGTTTTAAATCGCATTAAATTAATTAAACAAAATTTTATATATAATACAATATCTTACTACAATAAAAAGCGTATTTCCTAAAAACATTTAAGACAGTCTGCTACACAAATAAGAGCCATAAACATTTAAAAAGCGATTAAGAAAACTTGATAAAAAAAAACAAAAACACCGTAAAAATGTTTAACAGAAATATTATGGTGAGTAATTTTTGTTTGCAAATTAAACAGAAATCTATTATTGAAATAACGGAAATTCTTCGAAACTATAGATTTATTTATGTTTGCTATTTGGCAACATTCTACACTCCATGGCCACTTCGGAAATGGATGCTGAAATAACTAAATACCGTGTAGCACCGCCCGATGAGAATGGTGTTTTTAAATATGCCTTCGCCACCAGTAATGGAATTGATGTGCAGGCAGCTGGCAGTCCTATTGAATCAATTGGCATTTACAGTTACGTCTCACCCGAAGGTATACCCATAGAGGTTCGTTATATCGCCGATGAATTAGGTTATCATGCGGTCGGTCGTCATTTGCCGCGACCACCTCCCATACCCGATTATATATTACGATCCATCGAATACATCAAAAATCATGCGCCGCCACAAACACAAAAACAATAAAGTGGATCAATCAGCCAGCAGAGTGTGAATGATTGATTCACTGGCGCACAGTGAGTGTTAAAGTACAATTAATTATTATGTGTTTTTAGTTTTAAGATACTTTTTTTTTGTTTGTTTGTTTGAAGAACTATTGATTGTTTAGATTCTGAGTATTTGTTTTAATGAAAAACTGTAGATAATTAATTATATGAATGTAAATTTCAAACTGATGCGTTTGGAATTTGTTTTTTTTTTACCAAAAAAGTGAAATGTTAAAAAAATTATATTAAAATGTTTCAAACTGAATATAAAAAATAAACAGTAAAAAGTAAAAAAAAAAGTTTTAATTTCCCTGCGGAAAATTTGGTGACAAATGATCCAAAAGTACTTGTCCTATGACGTGAGAAAATGAGACTGGTACCAAAAATATGGAGTAGTGAATGGTGAAAAAAGACATATTGTGTAAATGGTCACATATTAACCATTTTCAGTTAATTTAGTTGGTACTCCGGGTAGTATTGTAGTAAACGGCACTGAAAAAATTCGATGCACCTGGATCTAACGCCTATCACCACATGGTATCTACATCTATATAATATTAATTGTCTCCCTTCAATGAGACTGTCATGCCACTCAGGAGCCGCCTGTTCCGTAATTATATTCAGATATTAACTCTAGCTTAACTAGTATTTATAACATTGAAATATTAGTTCCCCTGTGGTGGAGTGGGTAGTGGGCTAGCCTCTCATGCCGGAGGTTGTCGGCTCGAATCCTATCAAAAACACCGCTTAAAAATAAAATACGATTTCTACTTGGATTTGTAACAATAAAAAAAATTAATCGATAATTACAGCTGAATTTTGGAATAATATTTATATATAACTTATCTTAATCTACACCGATTAGGACACTATAAGATAGTTCAGAGACAAGTTACAAGGTGCATACAAAGTATTAATTAACCCCATCCTAGGCCATCCCCATATAAAAGTGGCTGGTCCGCTTCATAGGAAGTGTTAGAACTCGGACTGATCCCTATCACCTGGGGATCGGTCACGTGGCTTTTTTTGTATCAGTTCCATTTACCGTAGGGTTACTACAAAAAACAGTAAAAAATTCTTGAATAGTTTTCTTGTGGAAAAAAATTGTGCGTATCAGCTTCAACGAGCAACTAGACGGATAAATAAGTACATCTCTCATTAAATATGCAATAGAAATATATTTAATTTTTATTCAAAATTTGAAAGAAGAAATCTAAACCTTTCAAACGGTACTAATTTTATTAAAATCAGATGACGTGTTCCAAAGTTATTCAAACTTGAATGTTAGACCTCCAAAGTTTTAAAAAGACCAAAATCGTGAAAATTATGAAAAAATCACAAGAATTTTTCTGAAATAAAAAACAATCTTAAAATTGCTTAAAGGCCACTCACTCTACACACGTAATAGAATAAAAGTGGAAAAACTATGTATAACTTTTTTTTGTAAATATCGGGGAAATTTTACAAATTTTCTAAAATTTGCCACCGACTCAAAATTAGACAAAACACAAAATTGTTAAAATATTTTAACAAAAAAAATATAATTTACAGTTGACCTTGCAGACCACCCCTGGATCTTCTCGCTAATTTCAAGCTCAAAGCGCTAGTAAATCTAATATAGTTTTTCGGAACTACTTAACTGATTAAGATTTGCAGCACTCGACGCAGTTTTTCCAGTCCTAAAAAGTGACTTAATGTAAAAGATCGACTTCACAACAACTTTGGAGTAATTTTAAAATAACACTTTTTCCGAAAGAATCAGTCAATTTTAATGATATTTTTATCAAGCGGCGTAGTTTTTTAAGGTTAAAGCGAGCGGTGGCTTAAAATTTATTTAAAAAACACATGTTTGAAAATTTTATTTCGAGTTTATTTTCGAAAACTCTTGAAATTTACCAAATAGCAAAAACATAATATACGGACAATTCTAAGAACTTTTCGACAAGGAACAATTGGTCGGAAATGAATTCCTAGCCCGCGCAAATCGGCTTAAAGTTTTTATATGGGTTAAAACAAATAATACACCCAAACCAGTTCACTCCGCTTGGACCTTCCGATATTTATAAAATTTTAGCACGCTAGAAAATGGAAAAAATTGGTACATTTCTACTCATCATCGACAACACTTTACTATTACTAACAGCCACTTACTATTCTCTAAGGCATAGAAAATGGGAAGAGGCTGTTAATAGTAGTACATTTTTGTCGACAGCGCGTAAACAAGTGCCAATTTTTTTTATTGTCTTGACGTGACGTCGTCAGATAGTTACGGAATAAAGTTAAAGTTAGCCGGCTGGAACGGAATGTAACTGTAACGGAACGAAACGAAACAGCTGATCGATATATTTATGTGTAAAGCAGTCCAAACGGTTATAGTCAAGGTAGATTAATACAGGTAGTGGTGAAAACACAGCTGTTTATCTATTTTCATTATTGGAACTGTCAAAAGTTGTTTATTTTTTACAACCTGTTGAAGTGATAAAAGAAGTGTAAAGAAAAAACTAAAAAAGTAAATTGAAAAAAAAAATCAAGACTTTATTTTTGACACTTCGTGCAACGAAACAACAATAAAAAACCATATTGTTTTTGTCATGATCTATTTGTTTTAGTATTACCACTACCTGTATTAATCTACCTTGGTTATAGTCAACTTAACAGGAATGTACGAGCATGTTAAAAATTATATTTCCTTACATTTTAACGTGACATTACCTAAATTGAAAATATGTAGTATACAGGATTTATTATAAGAACAAAAGTTTTTTTCAATTCATAAGCCAAACTATGAATAAATCACACCCCTCTCGAAAATGTTTCAAGATCGCAAAAATCGCAATATTGGAAACAAAGTCTAAAATTTATTAAAACTCGCTAAAAGTGTAAGAATTATTAAGAACTTGGGAAGAAATCGCGAAAACTCGCCAAAACCATTCTAAAACTTGAAATATTGCAAAGCGTAATATTGATAAAAATTCCCTAAAAATGTAAGAGCCAAAAACTTTGAAAAAACTGGCAATATCGCGTAAACAGCGGAAATTTGCGAAAAATTGCAAAATATTACAAAACCGGTAATAATGATTAGAAATCGCTAAAACTGTACGGAATGCTAAAATTTCGGTAAAAATCGCAAAAATGGCGAAAATTCGGAAAAACTTGTTAACATTGTGGAAATTGCAATGTCTTTTACACGTTTTTGTTGCTTAATTCTAATGTTAGAATTAAAATATTATAAATGTGTGCTTTTTTGTCGATTTTATACTTTTATAAAAGTTAATAAACAATTCTTTGGTAATAACTTTTACTTATACAGAAGAAAACAATACCGATTATTTGCCAATACATAATTTTTTAATAATGCAATTAATTACTTACCTTTGCTTAAGATTCTATAAAAATTAAAAACTGTAACATCGAGATATAAACGGTTAAACATGTTATCAAATATAAGCTCTTGCCATATTAAAAAAATATGAGTTTTATATTTTTTCAGCAAACATAAAAGCTTTTCAAATTGTATTTTTTTTAATTTTAGTAATAATGCTATAAATTTACTATTAAAATGTACAAATATGTTATGATATTATATTTCAATCTTCAGAGGTCAAATTATATAGACATAAGGTGAGTCTATTGAAGATTGTAAGTAAAACCATAACATATGTCATTTTAAAGTCCATTTTGTGACCATTAATATGACACTACAGTGGAGCATCTAGTGTATGTAGGTTTAATATATACCTAATTTTTTAAAGCCAGCTTAGTCCATTTTTGTTGAATTTTTCCATTTTTAAGCCGCTATATTTCGCGAATAAGAAGATATCTTGAGCCAAGATTTTGCACTAACACTAGCTAAGCCAGAGGCATCATTCGCACTAAATTTTATAAAAATCGGAAGGGACTAGTAAACTGAACTGTTTATTTATTTTGACCTATATATAAAATGTCATGTCTATTTGCGCGGTCTAGGAATTTATTTTCGAGCTGTGCTTTCTTGGCGAACATTTCTTAGATTGTCTATAGATTACGTTTCTGCTATACATTTTTTTGTTTTGGCGCTTTTTTTCGTTTTGGTGATTTTTTCCAATTTTGGTGATTTTTTTTTTCCTTTTTTGATGATGTTTTTAGTTTTAACGGTTTTTTTAGGTGCTAGTGTTTTTGTTCGTTTTGGCGACTTTTTTCGGTTTTTTGCTTTTTTTTAGTTTTTTGGCGATCTTTTTAGTTTTGGTGATTTTTTGCGTTTTAGCGATTTTTTTATTTTTGTGCTTTTTTCATTAAGCGCTTTTTTCATTTTTGCGATTTTTCGTTTTGACATTTTTTTTAATTTTGGAATTTTTTAGTTTTAGCGTTTTTTTCAAGAGTTTGCCTCCTACGGTTTCCAAGATACAGCAAATTGTCTAAATTACATTGTCAAAATTATATTAATTGATAGAACACCCTTTAATTTGTATTGTTTTAAATATTAGTGTTAATTGGTGTATCCTATTCTACAGACTGCACCAATTAACACTAACTTTGAATATTTAAAGTGTCTATATATAAGCGTCTGTATATTAAATTAGTATTTCAACATTTTTCGTTGCTCGCTTTAGAACATCCTTTAACTTTTAGCTGTCATATATTTGTTGTTGTAGCGGCAAAAGTTTTACATATTCTGTGAAAATTTCAGATCAGTAGCTGTTACGGCTCCCGAGAAAACAGCTTGTGAGAGACGGACAGCGTAGCGAAAACAATAGGGTTCCTTTACACTTTTGGTGTACGGAACCCTAAAAATCGACAAAAGCCGGAATTTCCAATACCGTAGATAAGTAACGTGGGATTGGGTAATTGTAGTCTGTACATCTGGCAGCGCCAATTCATATATTGCACCATCTCATGAGAATTTGAGCATTCAATCAATATGATTGGTAATTAATTTGAAAAAAATTTTAATGACTTCAATATTTTTGCAACATTTATTTGATAGAAATTAAATTAGTATTTCAACATTTTTCGTTGCTCGCTTTAGAACATCCTTTAACTTTTAGCTGTAAGCACTAAGACGAAAAAAACACCAAGACGAAAAAATCGCCAAAGAAGAAATAACACGCCAAAACTGAATAAACCAACAATTAAAAAATAGCCAAAACAAACAAAAATCGCCAAAATGAAAAACGCGCTGAAACGAAAAAAGCAACAAAACGAACAAGCCAGAACAAAAAAAAAGCACAAAGTTGAAAAAATTCAAAAACAAAAAAAAAATCGCCAAAATAAAAAAAAACGAAAAAGCACCAAAACGAAAAAATTTGCCAAAACTAAAAAAATATCAAAAGAAAAATTTGTAAAAAGCATGAAACGAAAAAATACGCTAAAATTAATATCCTCAAAAACAAACAAAAATCACGAAAACGAAAAAGGGATATATGTTGTTTTGGCCCACCGACCATTTATAAAAAAAATTGAGTTAAGTATGGGGTATATATATTTTGAATACCCTCTTTCAGAATCCAAAAACAGTTTCGCGAAAATGTTCCTGGTTTCTGATATATCAAGCATTCATTGTGCTCGATGTCATCATTTTTGATAAATTTTTTGTAAAAAGAAATTTTTTAAATAAAAAAACAAATCAGAAATCAAGCAAAATACCAAATTTCCACCACCATAATCGTGAACAATTGAAAGAACCCAAGATTCTCTGGTCCATAGTAAATATGGTCACGTTTTGTTAACTTGTATTCGTATTATTCGCAATTTGTAAGAACATGTTTTCTTTTTTAAATAGTAATCACTTTGTTTTAAGATCATTTACTACAAATTTGTGTGTATGTATGTATATGTGTAAGAATGAATTTGAATTGAAATGTCAGCAATAAAATTACAAATTTATTTACCCTTCTTTCTTAATCAGGTATATTTACTAATTGAAACAATCAACTTGACATTTTCCCTGGTATGTACATACAAAGTTTGCTAAATATTTTTATTACTTTTTCAAATAAAAAATAATAAAATAAAAACTGTCGATCTAGCTGGCCATCCCTGTAACTTTCCGCTAATTTGAATTTTTAAGTGCTCGAAAATTCATGTATGTCGAAGTACTTCAAAAAAATATTTTTCGCAAAAAAAATTCTCTCGAACTACTTATTAAAGACTTATTCGGTCGTCGAAAATAGATTCGACAAGATCTTTTAGAATAATTAAAATAATGCTTTCGGTTCATAGTCGCACAATATAGAATATCGAAAATTTTGTTTCGATCGGTTCTGACCTTCAAAAGTTATGAGAGCTTTACATACTTATGTACATTAGGGTAGTCCTTATGCTGACTTTAGACGACTTGTATTTTACATCTGACTTGTCAAATTTCCCACTGCAAAAGCGATACATGCCGTGTGAAACATATGAAACATTGTCAGATGACATTTACAGAAGCAAAGTCAGATGAAAAATTTTCAATTAGAGCGTGTTCTATTTTCATCTGACAAGGCATCTGACATCAGCTGTATTAAATTATCAAAAGTGTGGTTTGGCTGAAAAAACATTAAAAAGCAAAGAGCGCTTTATATATTTACGAAAATTGTGCAAAAACTCAGCTGTTGTGAACACTCAGAGGTTATGTCAGATGTAATTGCACATGTACGTGTGAAAGCAAATATTATAAACCGTCTGTAAATGGACAATTTTGACAAACATGCGAAGTTACATATGTCTCACACACCTAACAAGCCATATGTAAAACACATGTCGTCTAAAGTCAGCATTAGCAATATGCTAAATTTTTTTCGTCCTCCCAGCTTATAACTGTTGTATGAAAGTTCCATGATGGGGCAGCCAACTACAACACAAAATTTTCTGATGCCTATGCTAATAACCATCACGTAAGCAAAATAATGAATAAAATAGTAATGTAGCTTTTGTTTCACCTTGATATAACTATAATTCAACATGATTCTTAGTGTTGTTTCAATATTAAATTCACGTTGTTTCAACCTGAAATAACTTTGATTCAACATGTTTCTTCGTGTTGTTCCAATTTCAAATTCACGTTGTTTCAACTCGAAACAGCTTTGATTCAACATGATTTTTCCTATTATTTCAGTATCAGCTTCATTTTGATTTAAATGCACTGCAATATTAAATAAACATGAGTTAACTATAACTCAAAAGGATAAATGTTCCTTCAAGATTAATGTAATGAAGGCTGAATTAACATGAAACGCCTATGAAGCAAAATCACTACCGACAAATGTTAAATTAACCTAATTTTTGACAATTTTGCATTGAAATTTTCCTGAATGTAGTGATCAGACTAAAAAGCAATGTGTGTTAAGGAAGAAAGTATTGTTGTCGAGTTTTGGTTTTTTTGTTTTAATTGAATAGGACAACCCGTTCTCCAGTTACGTTAATATTCGTCGTGCAACTGCTTCATTTTTTTAAACAAATGTATATCTCGAAAATTACAACCAAAATTCGGATTCAGCACCCCAAATTTCATAAGAAACAATTCTGTAATTTTCTTGAATAAGCGCGTATGTCTAAAAATTAATTTTTTCAAGAGAGCCGACACACTATTTTTAATACTACAGACTCTGTGTGATTTTTATCAAACATATGTTGTAAGAAGTTTGTGTAAAAAATTGGGACAAAAATTCCTTAAGCGTAAGATCCTAGAGAATAATTAAAAAAATAATGTGCCAAGGACTCTAAAAGTGTGTGCAGAAAAAAGCTTACATATGTCGATATCATCTAATTGATTTTTGTGAGAGTAATCTGCACAAAAACATAAATGTAAAAATAAAGCCAAGTTCCTATCCAAAAATTTCGGCTGTAAAAAGTACTGAGATCAACATAATTACAAAATTCTTATTAGGTACAATACCATCTCATTTCTAAGCAACCTGTAACCTTGGATGAAAAATTTCCGTTTTCACAGTTTTCTTAGTACTTTCGCATCAAGACATGTGTACCAAATTTCAGCTTTCTAGCTATACTGGAAGTGCCCCATACAGAAAAGGGGCACCCTAGTCGCCCCCAAGATGAAAAGTGCCCATTCTCATTTGTTTCGTTAATTGCTCGTCAGGACCTACCTGTGCATCAAATTTCAGCTTTGTAGCTGTACTGGAAGTGTCTCATACAAAGAAGGGGCACCCCAATCCCCGCCATATGAAAAGTGCCCGTTTTCTAATTTTTTTTCGTTAATTGCCTGTGCACCAAATTTCAGCTTCCTAGCTATTCTGGAAGTGCCTCATACAAACAGCTCGAATGGTTTAGTGTAATAATACACACTGTGTGGCCGGAACTTGGCCTGGATGCTGTTTTGAAAAGAAAAATTATTCTGTATTTAATTATCAACCCAGCAAAAACTTTGCTTACTGGTAGGCAAGAAAGTATATGAGGATTTAAGTCGTAACTACTACAATTTCACTCGATAACTACTTATTTTTGTTTGAGATGTCCAAAAAAATAAGAGGCATCACTTATAAATGTATTTACATTGTCATAGCAATTAACTAGTTATTATTTGGCTTACTTGAAGCTAAAAAATAAGTAATCAAATAAACAAATTAAGAAAATGTATACGCATTATGTTTTGTTTACATTTTTTCAATTTTATTTTATTTTTTATTTGTTTTACCCAGCTGTGATACGAACTTGTGCTCGTTCAGATCTGAAGACAAGAACTTTTCCCACTCAGCTATTGTTGACTTATAAGTTTAAGCGACAAAAATTAGTTCTCATATACAAACACATGTTGACTCAAAAAGTGGCTGTCTACTTATTTCATTAATACATATCAACAAATTGTAACTACTTTCAGATAATGATATAAATACGTACTAATTTTATTAAAAACTCAATAGTAGTTCTAATTTTAAGCATAGTAATAAGGTAAATAAATACCACTCATTACTTTATAACCCATTAATAAAGTACTACCGACTACAAAAATGACAAAAGTTTTTGCTGGTTATGTACTTGTGTAACACAAATTTAGGAACGCTGCTTTCTGTTATAGTCTATTTTTTCTTAATTTTCAAAATAATGGTAGAAAAGGCTCGCCATAGCCAAATGCAGCCCTCTTAAGTCTTCAATTTTAGTTTTTCATAATCAATAAAATTCAAGATATGTATATGTTTTATGATTTTATGTATATGTTTTATTATGCTTTTTATTAACAAATGATTTTCATTTTAAAAAACTAAGCTGTCTAGTGTACATATTATATACTATGTACATCTAATTGTCTTTTAACACTCATTTCTTTAAACACGCAAAAATTGCGACCAAAAATGTCGAAAATATTAATTTATGATGTGTTTATTTTAATTACATATTAATTTTTATGGAAATGCTATTAATGTCTCTGTACATGGTGCAATCAATTAAATTTCAAATATTTATCATCAATCAGGCATGGAAACACACAGTTTTAAAAATTGTATATAACTTCGGTGTAAAGTATAACTTTATTACAGAATAAAAAAATGCCAAAACAAACTTAAATTCACCCTAAAAAGGTGGGCCGTGCCACGCCCACAGAAAATAAATATTTTTATTTAGCAACTTAACCGATTCTGATTAAACTTTTTACCTATATATACAGACATTGAGTTCCCGTGTCAAAAAACACTCAAAAAGTTATCATACCACGCCTATACAAAGTAAATAGGAGCTATTCTGTCTTATTACGGTTGTCGTAGTCGTGACGCAATATATAAAATGTGGCAACGCTTGCTATATGTTTTACATTGGAGTCGTTTAATTTCGACTATTACTACGGCGACCGTAATAAGGACCATTATTTTTGAAAGTGGTATAAGTCCACTTTTAAAAAAATTTTTTAACAATATTTTAACAAGTTATATTCTATATCTTAATAAAATTTCCATTAACTAATTTTTTTAAAGTGTTCTTTTATACCACTTTCAAAAATAACAGTTCAGATCTTCTTTCAACTGCTGCTCGTTGGAAACTTTTAATTTCCCGCTACCAAAAATAGCAATTTAGAGTAAGTTCTTTGGGACAGTCAAATTACTAGTTGTAATTTACTAGTCAAAAAAAAGACAGTAATATTAATTATTGTAACGAGACTAGTAACGATACTAGTCAAAAAAGGACAACCATATTACTAGTTGTATTTCAGGTATAAGACTTACACATAGAACATATTTTTAACTCTTAAAAAAAGAAGTAGAAAGTGGTTCAGTGGGTAGTGTGCTTGCCTTATAATATAAGGAATGTGTGTTCGTACCCCGGTTGAGCCAAAGTTGTTTTAAGAGTTACAGAACTTTAAATAAAAAAGTAGTAAGAGCACTAGATTACAACAACTAGTACTCCAACTGGGATATAACTGTGTACAAATGAACTATTTGGTCTCCTATGCCAACCTAATGATAAAATCGATAGTTCGATATATGAAAAAAGGACAGATAGGCAATTAGGCTGAAGTAAAAAGTAACTAGTATTGTTCTAACTACATACTAGTTACTTTGTCTGCAAATAGACAATTATATACGTACAAAAGTATACGTCCTTGTTATTTTTTTGTGTCCTGCTAAAAATGTTTAAGTGTAGAGCATATGCAATAATATTGCGTATTTAGTGCATACATATTTCAATAATTTTTTTAAATAAGCACCATGATTTTCTAATGTGTTATAGCTAAAGGGGGCTAAAGTGGTATACTGTATAACAATACCTTTTAAAGAAAATATGCATTTGAACAAGAGATGACCTAAGAAAATGGGCAGCGGTATATATGAAGGTATGGCATACGCCACTATCAGATCATAGTATACTACATTACCCGCCAATTTCGTAAATGGCTTGTTTATGTGTTTTTTTACTTTTTCTCCAATCTCTCTGAAACTTGTGCTTTAAAGACTTTTTTTAGTTTACGAATGTAAACCTAAGTAAGACTTGTAGTAGAACACCAGCTGAGAACTGTATTAATGAATCAAGTAAATTGTAGCTAAATAGAAATATGTATACCATATTACACAAAGTTACTCGACTGATTTTACTCCAATATTCGAAAACCGAGTTTTCGGTGACAGGTAATAAGGTGAATAGAAATAATGTCAAACTTCTAACTTAAACATACTATTTTGCAAAAATAAAAACTCAATATAAATTAGGTATATTTCACTCGTTTTGAGAGGGGCGATATACCGTTCCCCCGTTGTATCAGCGCTTGTGTGTGTAAACCTTCCATAGCTTAAAAATGGCTTAATCGATCGAAACCAAATTTACGGTATTCTGAAGATATTGGCCTCACTTAGATTTCGTGAGATAGTGAACTAATTTGGCTGCGTAGATTTTGAGAAGTTTTCGAAAATAAAGTTTTCGAAAAAAATTCAACTCTTAAACCGACCGAATTCAAAATCTAATCAGCTCTCAACAAACAACATCGACTGCTTCAAATTGGATAAAAATCGATTGATTCGTTGGAGAGATATCGTTGAGAGAACATTTCGAAAATGAACTTTATTTTAATAACTCCAAAGGTTCTTGTAAAATTGATTTTTACGATTCATTTACTTTTTTAGGATTAAAAAATGCGTCGAATACTGCAATTTTGAAAAATCTATGGATTAGCGGGAAGTTCCAGAGAAGGTCAATTATATGCCATATTTTTCTTTTAAAGCTTTTCATAAAAAGACTTGTGTTTCTTACTTTTACATAACTTAATTTTTATTTATATATTTTTGGGCTGACACTAAATAGTAACATAAATTCGAACTAAGAAAATTTTTAAAAGCTAACGGATCTTTAGAGCAGGCGCAGGCGATGTGTAGCCGTGAGCGACGACGTTTGTCGACTACTTTTTGGCTATTTTTAAATTTTACATGTACACAGCCGACAATTTACATGTACACAACACAAACGATCAAAATAAACAACAACAAAAGCACAACAGTCATTTGGACCTATCAACAATGCAATTAAACACCAACACACTTAAACAACAAATTTTTTATCATTTATTTAGTTTTCTCTTTGCCTGGCTCTGCTTTAGAGTAGCTAAGATAATTAAGAGATTTGCGAAAGAGTAGCATAACATTAAAACAAACAAAAAATAACATTATCATTATAATTTCTTATCTGTATGTTGTTAATATACATAACTTCAAAAAAAGCCAAAAATCTGCGGTAGTCAATACCATGGAAGTAATGAAAGAGTCATTCCTTAAAAATGACATCACCTAATCCGATAGCACAATTTTCCATCCCTGATTTCAAATTACCAAATCTCTTATGATAAGTAACAGATTTGCATAACGGTGTTTAATCGCATAAACTTCTCAAAGTTTCAATTGTAATTTGCAACAACAAAACTCTTATTGTAGAAATAGAAACTGCTTTTAAGCTTTTTCTACTCCTGGATGGCTGATTAGCTACCGGTATTAGATCAACAGGCAAAGAAATTCAAATGTGTCGTCATGACATGTTCTTTTAAAATGACAACTAGTTCGTATATTTTGTAAATTTAAGATATTTATACGAGACATAAATAAAGTTAATAAGAAGAGAAAAAAAAGATGACAAAACCCAAAATTTTGCAAATATTTGCAGTTGTATTTAAAATTTTGCTACGAAAACAACAAACGGTTACTTTACGGTTCTTTTTTTTGAGTTTTGTTTGTTACGGTCAGCATTTTGAAATACTGATTCCAACACTAGTTTAATAAAAAAAACTTTTTTTTGTTAGAATCAAAAGAAAGTGAAATAAAATTTTAATAACAAAAAAAATATTACTTAACATAATGTTTTTATTACAAATGCGTAAAGAATACTTCAAGGTTGGTGTCTTAAAATTGAAATATAGATCTGGTTTTAGAACAAAGCACAAATTAAACACTAAAAAAAGTAAAAGAGTATAAGAATAATAATTAAGTACCTAATCACTAAAGTGAAAAAAAAACAAATAATGAAACAAATTAATTGGAAACAAAAACAAGCAAACAATAAACACTTAAAAATCTAAAAATATAAATCAAATGTGTCTATTAAAATTTCAAAATTTCATTTTTAGCTCTCTTTTAATGTTGTGATCATTTTCGTATTATCCATCACCATTACCCAGACATTAGCTGTCACTAGTCCTCTGGATCGAAATGCTTACACAATATATTACAACAATAAGCCGGCAAATAAGACTGGTCACTTTATGTTTGATTTTCAGACCTCAAATGGTATTACGACAAAGGCAGCGGGTAATGAGTATGGCATGAGTGGCGTAGTGCAATATGTTTCGTTGGAAGGACTACCCATTACCATGACATATGTAGCAGATAGTGAGGGCTATCATCCGGAAGGAGAACATATACCAAAAATGCCACAACATATTAAGAAGTCTTTAGAGTATATACGTACGCATCCAGCAGTTGATGAGAAAAAGTCACGTAGACTGTGAGTTAGATTAAAGAAAGATTTTTAGAAATACATAAATATGTATAATGTAAAGTTTTATGTGCTTAAAACGAATACTGGTTAAATGAAAGTGGTTTTATGGAAATACTTTTAATTTCATATCCCCAAAACAAAATAAATAGGTATACCAAAATCTCAATCATTTTATACTCTGTACATTTTCCAATTGGTTTTTTATAAATAAGAAAATATTACTAGAAATTCTATATATCAAATCATAGTTCTTGTCCTATCTGTATTCACCTTAGCTAAGTACGACTGTAATATTCACCCATATCGCGAATGTTATGGGAATGAGTTGTTTGGGAGCAAACCTATATTCCCATTCCCAACAAAACAGTATCGCGAATATTTTGGGAGTAAAAGTGTCTATTGTGAATTATTTGGGAGTAATAGTTTCCATTGTAATTTATTTATCAGTGCTTTATAAATAATTTGTGTACATGCTTGTAAAAGGAAAATATACACATTTTAAAGAAATTAATAAAGTTTAACTGCGTTTTGTGGTGCTGGAAGAGATTGCAGCGAAGATACTACTGCTAGCAGCAAGATGTTTGCGGTACCACCCGTAGTGAAAATGGCTGGCACTTTGGCTAGCGCACATCTCCTCCAACAGACAATTAATTTGCTATTTATTAACATTTGTGGTCTTTTAACAAAATAAAAAAATTAATTTAATACAGTCCTAGCTTAAATACAAATTACAACTTACATGTTCCCTTCTCGTTCCCATCGACACTTGTTGTGAACTTATTTTGTAAAATTATTCACGGGAGTAAACATTGGCGATGCCACATTTCTTAAGTTTGTGAATTCGCCCCAAAAACTTTGTTATGGGAAACATTCACGATAGCAAATCAGAAAATTTGGGAGTTTTCTCATGGGAATAGTTATTCGCGATAGGGGTGATTATATTTATAATACATATGGAGAATCCCACTGTCACGTACAGAAAAATGCAACTATTTCTAGTGCATATATTTCATGGCTGATTCTCATTCTCATTTTTGTTATTTTACCAATATAACTAATCGTCACAGAAAATGCAAAAAGGTCTATCTAACATTTTAAAAGTTTAACTGGAGAAGCATAAAATTTGTGTACATGAAAAAATATAATAACTATAAGTGCAAAATTTTACAATAAATATAAAAATTTGTAGGTCATTTTTTACTTGTATTGTAAGATTTTGCATTAATTGTCAATATAGTTTTCATTTAATACAAGTTTCATGCTTCTCCTGTAAAACTTTTAATATGTTAGATAGGATTTTTTGTATTTTCTGTGACGTAATATATATGTATATGAGAAGATAGGATTTTTATTATAGTTTTCACCTCATTCAATGGTTCCTGAAATAAAATTATATTTGTCGATTTTTTTTACATTTTTGTGTATTGAGCGTTACATTTGCTTTCGCGGTTGTTCCAGGAATGATTTTTGCGGAAAAAATACATCACCAAAAAGTGAGTATAGGTTTTGAAAGCATTATACATATACTCTATAAAAACAAAAAATTATAATAATCGCAGGACGAAATTAAAAGCTAGGACCACTTTTTCAATTTTAAGTTGGGATCACATGGAAAAATAAAAAATTTGTATGTTTTAAAATAATGTTTTACAAACATTTATACATGAGCAAAAAGTAGGCTAACTCTTCTTTAAAATAAGACTAGTTTTAATAAAATCGACCAGCAATGACAAAAGTTAATTTGAGATAAATTTTTTGTTGTAAAATACGACCTACCTAATACATTCCTCGAAAATATAACAACCCACAGTGCGAAAGAAGCAAAATTTTGTCGTTTATATCCATCAGCTGCTGTTAAATTTTTTTAGCATCCTAAAATTTATAGATAAATTATATTTAAAAAAAATTTTTACGTAACGCTCAATACATTTTTATACGAACTCAATATTTTTTTTCAGAACACACACTTTATTTTGAATTCAATACAAGTAAGATGTATAATCTTCTATGTATTTTAACATAACCTCTTTAGGTATTCACTAAAAAGTTTCAATAATATTAAAAAAATATGGAAAACACTCAATAATAATTTTTTTAATACAAACGATGATTGATTGATGAAACGTTTTGCAATATAATACTATTTAAAAGTCCAAAAAAGTTTTAGATATTTAGAAGTACAAACAAACCTACGCTGTTATTTTAATGTATGTTGTTAATGCAATTTTAATAATTCAACTGAATAGTGAAGCGTATTAAAAACTCGTAACGCTCAATACACATGACTGCGGACACCAACAATTTAAAAAATATATATATAATTTCTAACCTTTTTAAAAAATTTGACGTATGAAATAAGAGAACCAAATGCAAATATTCTAAAACTGTTATAAATTTAATCTCTTAATGTGGAAAATCAACAGCATGCATTACGGACACGCCATTTTGTATAAAGAGGGGAAAAACAGTATTTTTGTTTTTCGTTTTTAACACATAATGCTCAGTCTTACACAAAAAAACTTTATGTACATTTATTTACAATCTATTAAATCATGCTAAAGCAGTTTTCATTTTAAAATTTACGCTTTTATTTTATATAATATTTTGCTATACTTTCAACGGACACGAAAAAAAACATTTGAATTGAGAATGAGCCACATATAATTCTTAACTGATAAAGCAGATATCTTTCCTATTATTTAATAGACTACATACTAGCCTTTAACCCTACGTAGGAACTTTTTAAATAATTTATCAAACTTTGAAGAAAAAAAGTTGACATATTCCGTCACGTGTGGGACAGTTGCATGCAGTCAACTGACATTTGAAATTTTAGATTTGAATGGAAATTCCAGCGAAACTATTACACATGCGGAAAAAGTGTTTAAGAATCAAATTATAAATAAGAATCAAGCTTGCTGCTGGCGAAAAAAATTAAATAAAACACTTATTTATAATTAAAAATACGTTTTTATATTTTGTCACGTACAGACAAATTGCGTCATGTACGGGACATAGTTGAAATTAGTATATCTATAAAATAAACAAGAATCAATAGTTGAATACAAATTTCTCTACAGATAAGCATTGTTTTCTGCACTCCACGACTTTTTCATTAGTTTTAGTAAAGTGAAAAATTAAAATTACGGTTATCGCTTTGGTATTGTCCCATGGTAATGCAGACACAATTTTTTCGAAAATTTCCAAGGATGGCACATAAATCATACTGGTTTTTGAAACTAATTAATACTACTTGTTGTTACTCTAAAAAAATTAACGGCAATTAAAAAAAATGTGATCTATTGGCTATAATTTATATAAATTAATTTAGCTGAGAGCGTAATCTCACTATATAGGTGCAAAAGTATATAACAAATTGATGTTAATAGAATTGTTCAGATTTCCTCTTTTTCATGGAATGCTCCATATATCGATCGCTTCTTTACTGCTACATAGTCATACCTCAAAACAAACAAAGTTTTCACGTTACTGAAGAAAAAGGGTTTCGTGTTCCTTAATACCTTTACACATATTTACAAATATTTACAAAAATATATCCACTAACACGGTAATACTAACCATAGCTTTAAAGCTTTAGCATTTTAAAAATTTTAATTGCATTTTGTAGTTTTTTTTTCAGGTATGACTACGTTGCAATAAAAAAAGTATCGCTCCATTTATTTGTTAAGTATCGCGCTGTTTTTATTTTTACAAGTTAAGTAGCTAAAAAAAATATTATTCTCTAAATGATATTTAATTTAATTAGCTTTAAGTATAATTAATTTTATTACATTTTACTTTTTTATTTATATTTTTAATTATAATAATAAAAAATAAATAAACATCTAACAAAGATTTATAGCATCAATTACATGTGATTATTTCTTTTAACAAAACAAAAAAAAACAAACAAAAATTTATAATTAAATTATTAAAAGAATAGGAATAAAGTTAGAAAGTTAAATTCGTTTAGATGGACATGTCAGTATAATTAAATATGTAATGTGCTGATTGTTGTACATTTTTTTTTTAGTCTAGTATTCATAAATCTTAGGCTATTGCCATGGCAGATAGACTAACAGCCAGTCCCACAGTGTCGAACGTTATTGTTCGCTATGGTCTTAAGCGCAAAAAAAACTAATTGTGTCCCTGTAACAACTTTTATTGTTTAATGGCTTAAGAAGGTACTATTGTTTCAAACTAAATAGATTTTATTCCAATGTTTTTACACTGTACAACAAAAATCAAAAATGTTCTAGGTAGCAAGGCTCTGAAAGAATTTTGTTCATAAATTTTGTGAATTTTGACACCCAATGAAAAATTTCATTAAATCTGAACCAATTAATGAAACAAGTTTCGTTAAAATTATTTTAATGAAAATTTCATTAAATATATGAAATAATTTCATTGCTCCAATGTAATAATTTCACTAAGCTAACGAACATATTTTATTATATTTGTAAAAATTATTTCATCGTTTTAATAAAACTGTTATGTTGATGACCGCTCACAGTATCGAACTCAGCCTCATGATTCTCATCATTTGCTTTATAGGCAAAGTCTCAACTAATTCAGTCGCTATCAGTGTCTCTGAGTGTATAAGGAAGAGCACAACAACAAAGAACATATAAAACTATTTTTGTTGTTCCCTTTTGGTTGCCAACTGTTGAAATATATAAGGGTATGTTTGAAAAAATATGTATGTAATTGATTTATTTATTTCATAAATCCAATGAAACTTTTCATCAAATCAATGGAATACATTTCATTGAAATTATGACATTCAAGAACATGAAATTTTCATGTTTTTTGGTATCAATTAAACTATTTTGTCCAAACTTAAAAGGGTTTCCATAAAATGGCAAAATGTTGTTGTCAAAAATCCAATGAAATTTTCTAACGAAACTATTACTACATTTATACGCGTAATTCTTTTCAATTACGATTATAATCAAAAGTAATCGTAAAAAGTAGTCGGAATATTTTTTTGATTACTTTTGATTATTTTTATTATTATTTGAAAGTAATTCCAAATAGTACCGATTGTTTTTAGATTATTTGTAATCGTAATCAAAAATTTCTTGCTATTTAACAGCTATGGCTCTAATGACTTGATCCTGGTAGAGAGGACCACAAAAATATACTTGTTTGGGGGTGTTGAAAGTTTACACCTGTCCCGGAGGTAAAACCGGAAATAACCAATTGAAATTCAAATTTTTCTAACTTCGACCAATTTTATTTTTTTTACCAAAATTAGGCTAGGGTGCCCTTCATACTGTAAAAGTTTGATAATGGGATCTCTATAAGTTTAAAAGTTATGCAAAATTTCTTTTCATGAAAACCCCTCCTTTTGGTCATTGTATTTAACGTATTTAAAGTTTTTTGAGTACCCGGTAGGCTATTAGGTAGCGTGCTAGCCTACCAGTGTGGTTGTTGTGGGTTCGATTCGATTATTACATTTTAAAATTTTATTGTTATTCATTGATGAGAACATTAGTAGCATGTTAGTTACCAACATTGTAAAAAGTAATTTACACGCAATTTACACTAAGCCTTTTCTTACTCTGAACCTTTTTTTTTTTGTTAGTGAGAGGTGTTGAGAAGCTTACGAGGTAAGAAAAACGTCACGAATTCAAAACTGTAGGGGTTTTTTTTATATTTCTCTTTGGTATTTTCGTACTCTCAGCATTAAGCATGTAGTATGTATAAACGTCAAAAAACGCATGAAGGAAAAGTCATAATGTAAATGTGCATGGCTTTTCGTAGGTGATTGAAAAAATTTAAAAAAAAGCAGGCTGAAAAGGCACTTAGTTTATTGTTTGTGTTTGCTCTACACTAAAGTTAAGCTGATAAGGCCAAAAACAAACAGAAGCGTTCGAATCGACTGTTAATCGTTGTCAAAAAATAATCGCTATATAAAAATTAAAAACATGGGTATATAGATCACACTTGGTCAAGTACAATTATCTTGCAGTTTGTCTTAGTACACGTTGTGATTTTAAAAATGTTTAATGTACAACACAAGTACTTTCATACATACTTATGTAGGTATTTAACAATTTTTTTAATACTTTTCAAATGTTGCACCAACAGCTAAATTATACAATCTAATCTTCGCAACAAGTCTTTGGCGTGTTCCAAATACGCAACATATATTTAAATATCAAACTTAAGTAGGTACATACATATATAATATATGTATGTATGTAAGTCTTAATAGGAGTAGTTAGCAAATAGTTTTAATCCATTTGCTACAAAAAAAATTCGAAATTGCTGTTTAGCATTTGACATTTGAGAATATTATTTATTGCAATTTTTAGCATTATGATGGAGTATTTTTATTAGAAGTACACAGTATAATTGGAGCACATGCTTTTTTTAAAGTTTAGTACCACGTAAAAATCATGCCTTTTGCAAGCAGTTTTGCATCAGAAGATTCAGGTAAATCTGATCAACAGCTGGGAAATTATGTATGTGCCAGTGTTGCCACCAAAGAAACCAAAAATAGTACAGAAGTTAAGGAAAAATAGTACGAAACCAAATGATATGGTACAAAAAAAATAATGTGAGTCCGATCACAGGGGAGATGTGTAAACATCTAGTAATGAAACATTTTTTTTTAAGTTGGGAGTACTTATGCTTTTAGTTAATTTTTTTTTAATTAATCAATTAAAAGTTTCAAAACTTTCAATATTGTAAATACATAGGAATTTGCTGGTTTTTTGTTTGTTTTATTTAACTTATTTGGTTAGTAAATGGGCACACTGCAGTATATATGTACTGCGTTAAGAAGACTTTAAGTTTGACAAGTTTAGTTTTTTGTTTTCCTTATTTTGCTTTGTTTTAGTAAATTTCTTATTAAAAGTGCAAAAAATCTTTTTAAAAGTTATTAAAATTAAATGTTTTTGTATTCATTTTATTTATTTGTTTTTATTTGCCTACGATAACATAATGTACGACAATTAGTGAAAATTAGTAGCTACTACTACTACTATTGCGCACTAGATGGTGTTAGTGTATTTCTATGCAGCTGTTAAGTTTCTCTGTACTTGTTGTTGTCCGTATGATTACACTAATACACTCATACACAGCTCACAATCAAAATTTGTGATTGTATTGTGAAAAAGATTTTTACCCCTACCGTATAGATGTTTACACATCAAAAAGAATTTTGAAAATCTGTTCACAAATGACAGAGTTATGGATTTGGGGGGGGCGGCAGCAAATTTCCTCCTCCGGTTTTCGACAAACAAATTTTGTCAACCCCTTTCAAATAAAATAAAAATTTTGAAAATCGGTTTACAAATGACAGAGTTATGCATGGGGGGAGCAAATTTCCCCCATCAGATTTTCGAAAAAAAATATGGGACCAAACTGCAGGCAAAGCCTTTCCAACAAAAAACAATTTTAAAAATCGGTTCACAAATGACAGAGTTATGAGTGTACAAACATAAAAAAGTAAAAAATAATAATATACCCGTACAAAATAGTTGGAATTACCGCAGTTAAACAGCAAAATAATCAACAATCAAAGACAAACGCAGTCAATAAACCGTCAGCTAAATATCGCACTAAGTTCAGCAACAAATTCGGTAAAACCGAAAAACCAGTTTTTTTCAAAAAACCCGGGTTCAAAAACCGAGACGAACCGGGTCTGAATCCCGAAAAACTGGACACAAAATCCCCTAAATCCCAGAAGTTCCCGGAAAAAAAATCAAAAACGGCAACGCCGAAAAACTCACTCAATTCAAAAACACGGCAACACAGCACCAACCAACAAACTTACGACCTTACTGCAGGAGTTTGACCTTGAGACTCCCTTTGCCAGTATTAGTGTATTTCTATGCAGCTGTTAAGTTTCTCTGTACTTCTTCCCAGCAGCTAAAGTTACAACTAGTAACGGTTTGGGACAGTCATATTACTAGTTGTAATGGTAGTACTCAAAAAACGACAGTCATATTACTAGTTGTAACAAGAGTAGTAACGTTACTGGTCAAAAAAGAACAATCACATTACTAGTTGTATCGAAACTAGTAACGATACTAATCAAAAAAGCACAATCATATTACGAGTTGTATCGAGACTAGTAACGATACTAGTCAAAAAATGACAAAATTTTCGATTTTATATAAAACCAATTGTTAGCTATTAAAAAAATAAGTAGAATGTGGCTCAGTGGGTAGAGTACTTGCCTTAAAGTATGAAGAATGCGTGTTCGTACCCCGGTTGAGCCAGAGATTTTTTAAGAGTTACAAAACTCTCAATAAAAAAACTATTAAGTGCACTAGTTTATAATAACTAGGATTCCAACTGGGATATAACTGTATACAAATGAACTAGTAGTTGGTCCCCTATGACAACCCAATGTTAAAATCGATAGTTCGATATATGAAAAAAGGATAGATAGGCAACTAGTCTGAATCAAAAAGCAACTAGTATAGTTCCAACTTCATACCAGTTACTTTGTCTGCAGGGTTGTTGTCCGTATGATTACACTAATACACTCATACACAGCTCACACCGCGTTATTACAATTGAAATATTACCCAGCGGTAAATAGAAGGAGTAAAGAGGCCTTCTATAAGGCCTTATTTAGCAGTCTGTAGTACTTTCACTCCCATTACATACTCCTTTCTTTTTTACACGCGATGTCATTGCGGACCAAGGCCTTCCTCGACCCATTGCTGAGTAATGGGTCTGGTAAGGTCTGTTAAAAATGAAATGAAGGTACATTTTTTAATCTGGGTATTTTTATAGCGGCTTCTAAATTTTGGATTATCGTGATGTTTTATTTATTTCGAACTCCTTTTCATCCAAAGTAACTTTTTAACCATATGAGGGAGGCTAAATTTCATGTGTTTATTTGGAACGAATTGAACATGATGTAGTAGCTACAACATAAACGGCATAATAGCAGCATGTATGATGCCTCTTGTACGTAAATTTCAGTGTTATATACAAATTATTTGCGAAAAAAGAATACGAGAATGTCTGTTTTTTCTAAAGAATATTTTTTATTAAACAAAACGAAAAATCTAAAAATAGAATACTCCTTTCAAAAGAAGCCAGTGTAGAGGCCTTCTAGAAGGCCTGCCTGAGAAGGCAGAAACGAATTACTTTTGGATCTTAAATTCAGGTCTTGGAAGGCCTGTAAAAAGGCCTGTTTAGTGAATGCCTCGTAAGTTTTACCGCTGGGTAATCTTACTCAAGTAAGATTAATCTTACTCAAAATTTGTGATTGTATTGTGAAAAAGACTTACCCCCTAGCGTATAGATGTTTACACATCAAAAATAATATTAGAGTTATATAAAGTATTTGGGGTAAGTCCAACTGTTTATCCTACAAAGACAGAACCATTTGCGACTTCAAAAATGGTTTAGCGGTCTCCTGTAGAATTTTCAAAATGTGACTTGGTGTAGTTTACCTGCCACCAACAGATATATCTACACATGATTAATAGTTGCGCAACAAAGAATTGATGTGACATTTAAATAATTTTTATTATAGATTTATGTGCTATTTTTTAATCAACTAACTCGTGCACTTTTTTATAGGTCTGGTTTTGCCAAAGTTACTATTTACTTGATTTATTTATTTTTTATTTATTTATTTTTTTGAAATAAGAAGAGACTGCATGACAAATATAACTTAGAATAGTTTTATAATGTTTGGAACTTGTAGTCAATAATATATTTTATTTTGCCATATTCTGTTCGTTGCAAATTGTCGTTGCGTTGCTTTGTCCACTTGATTTAATTCGCTAATTAGCATTATTTTTAAAATGATTAACGTTAACTTTTCTCACGTTCCTTGAGAATATTGTCCCCTATTCTTGCTGAAGAAAATGTTATGAACTTTAGCCGAATATTTTTTTGGAATAAAAACCAATTTAGCTCGAAATATGTAATCACATAAATATGTAATAATCAGGGCTCGAACTTTCATGCAAAGAAAATTGGGTTTAAGCGCTTAACAAATGCACCTAAAAATGAAAAATATGCGCAAATATATATATATTTACCTACGAGGAAAGTTCCAAAACTAAAATAATATGAAAATATATTTTTTAAATTTTTATTATTATTAGCATTATTTTCAGTCGGCAACTGAATAGCAACTGAAATTGACAGCTCTCAGTTGCCAATTGCCACCAGTAGTATCACTTTCAGCAACTGGGAACCCAACTGAGGCTCAGTATTAATTTTTTTTTATTGAGAAATATGCATTAAAAATTTTTTGTTACTCGAAAAATATGCGTTTATTGCCAAAATATGCAAAAATTGGCAACCACTACCAAAATATGCAACTACAAATCAATGCCAAACTACTAAAAATTTGATGATTCGCATAGATAGCTCTTTATCTATCCCCACAAAAAACATGCATTTGCATAAAAGTCCGAGCCCTGGTTATAACAATAATTTTTTTCTCTGTGTAAAAATCGTTTAGTTTTTTAAAGTACATATGAAGAAAATGTTTCACTTAAAATTCTTAAATATTTTTTTAATTAATTCAATTTGTTTTTTAATTAATTTATTTTGTTACCATTTTACGATATGTACTTATTTTGATGTAAACATCGATTTAATTAAAAGAATTTTTTTTATTGATTAAACAGTTAATTGAAAAATATGTTACAATAATTTGTGTGCCCAGAAATCATAAATTTTTAATGCATTGTTTTATTTATTAAATAACTTATTAACAGGAGGTTTTATTGTTTTGGTTTAAGGTAATAATTCGTTTTAACGAATGGCATTTTAGTCACTTCGGCATCATAAAAGCGATCACGTATTTTTAATTGCACTTCACAACCGACTTGTTTGTATTGTTCCTGTATATAGCCCATGGCAATATTAAAATCTAACGAAGGACTGGGACAACCGCTTGTGATGATTCCTGCTTTTTGTTCATTTTTGTAAATTTCTACACCAGCACGGGCTGGTGGAGGTTTACCAGTACCAGTCAACTTTATGCCAATGCGTCTACGTTCTACCCCAGCTTTAAGTTGTTTATTAATAACAGCTGCCCCCGGGAAATTTTCCTCTGAACGACGACGTTTAGCCACAAGCCAAGCTAGAGCGGCTTCAATGGGTGTGGTGTTGGCATCAATATCACTGCCATACAAGCAAAGGCCGGCCTCGAGTCGCAACGAGTCACGTGCTCCTAAACCTGCCATTTTGACTTGTTGTTTTGTTTGATGCAACAAAGCCTGAGTTACGTGCTCGACACGATCTGAAGGTATAGAAATTTCAACACCATCTTCACCAGTGTAGCCACAACGTGTTATGCGACAATTTGACACACCGGCTACGTCCGTTACTATAGTGTTCATAAAGTAAAGCTTCTTCAAGTCTATTGGTGTTAGTGTAGATAAAGCCTCTACAGCCGTAGGCCCCTGCACTGCAATTAAAGATTGATCTGCTGGTACCAGAAATTCAATGGCAACATCTTTTCCATTCGACTTGAATTGATTTACAGCCGATTGCATTATTTGCATGTCTTGTTGCTTCATAGCTGCATTCGATACCACATAAAGAAGATCTCCATTGACCTTAGTAACAATTAGATCATCCAAAATACAACCTTTCTCATTAGTGAACACGGTCAAAGAGCCCGTGCCATCAGCAGCACTACTTATATCAGCCGTACATATGGTCTCGAAGCATTTTACAGCATCTTTGCCACGTACATAAGTTTGTAGCATGTGCGAAACATCAAATATCGAAGCATATTTTCGAGTGTGACAATGGGAAGCTGCTATACCCAGATCAGCATATTGCACGGGCAATGAATAACCACCAAAATTAACAATTTTTCCACCATTTTTAACATGGAAATCAAAAAGTGCTGTACGTTCGACTTTATCAGTTGATGCGCGAACAGCATAAGTACGTTGTCCAGTTGATGATAATGAATATTGTTGTTGTTGTTGTTGTTGTTGTTGTTGTTGTCTTAGACTCTTGATTGGTTTCACTATTCTCCTTATCATCATTATTTATTTTTTGTAATTTTCTTCCAAAATGATTAACTAGTTCCTGGGGGGTATTAGTTACGCAGAGTACTTGTTTACATCTGAATGTTCTATTATTAACTGAGAATTTATTTATTTCAAATAATTATATTCATGCAAAGGTTTTTATTATAAATCCAACTTAAGAACAGCTGTAAATAATAAGAAAATAAATTAATACTGATAAGAAATGTCGTTAACGTTATCTATTATTGCTCCAACTCTGTCGATCGTTTCTTTTGATTTTAATTTTTTTTTCTCTCAAAGTGTCTTGAAGCTGAGTATAATTTTGAATTTCTCTTTATTATTGAATTAACAGAATACCTAATTTCGACTTGATCAGACCGATGCACATTGGATTCAAACATCTCAAAAGTGGTGGGCGGTTGATTGAAATTTTTTGCTTCGACTAGATAAAATTGTATATCACTGTGTGAAATTTTCTCAAATTGTTCAACAAAGAGACAAAATCTTACAAATTACACTAGTCTGCAAAAAAATTGTTTTTTTTCGCACCTTTAAATAAAAATAAATAAAACAAACAAAATGTTTGTCAATTATGTTTTCTCGGACAAATAGTTCTTGAGTTAGGGTGAAATATACTGATGTATGTACCTATTAGAAATATTAGTCATGCCTATAAAAAAAATCTGCACGTGATAGAAAAAAACTGAAAACGTATTTTACTTCCCAAAATAATACAGGCGATTGATTATACTCACTTTTTTCAGTTAAGGAGACACAACTCTAAATGATGCACCACAAAACTTAACACATTTTTCGTCAAAAGCGTCACAACTCGAAATAATATTGCTTATAAGCGCACTGTCATAACTAAAAATAGTACTCTTTAGTTGATGACATACAAGTTATACAATTAACATAAAAACAGACATAACGGTATTTTTTCCACTTAAAGAAGATTTGATCTATGAATTAATTTGTGTAATAAAAACGATTTTGAAAAATGTTGAGTAGTGACTGTTTATGATTTAGCGTGCGATATATGTATACACATGTATTAGTTGTTGGACTAGTCGAACATTTCTGGAGAATAAGACAGACAATTAGAAAAAAATGTTTATAGCAAGGTAGATTGAACAGGTACCACTACAAGAACAGTTGTTTTAGTAAATTTGAGAATGTGTGCGTCACACAGACAATCGATTTTGACACATGGTTGGGATTTTTCTATCAACAACGGGCATGTGTTAGTAAATTTGAGAGAGCTTATGAATGTGTGCGACTCACAGATAATAGATTTGACATTTTTCTGGAATATTTCTACCAACAAAATACATGTGTTTTTTGGTGTTGTATTTGTTTTAGTTATGGTGGTACCTGTAATGAATATGCCTTGGTTTATAGCCACCCTGCTGCTAAATGTACAACAAGTTACGTTTTGGGACAGTCATATTACTAGTTGTAAAGTTACTAGTCAACAAAGGACTATCATCTTACTAGTTATAATGAGGCTAGTAATGATACTAGTCAAACAACAACGTTTTGGAACAGTTATACAGCTAGTTGTAATGATACTAGTAATTTAAATTATTTTTTTATAAATTGACATATTTTCAGGTGTAAATACTTAAAACAAAATTTTAGCTCTAAATATAATAAGTAGAAAGTGGCTCAGTGGGTAGAGTACATGCCTTGAAATATGAGGACTGTGTGTTCATACCCCGATTGAGCCAAATGTTTTTTAATATAAAAAAAAACTATAAATATAGAAACTAGTAAGCTCACTAGTCTATAATTCTAGTATTTCAACTTGCATGTAACTATGCACAACTTAACTAGTTGCGCTCCTATGACAACCTAATGTTAAAATCGATAGTTCGATATATGGAAAAAGGACAGTTAAGCAACTAGTCTGAATAAAAAAGCAACTAGTATATATATAACCACATACTAGTCATTTTGTCCGCAGGGCACTCTAATATGCATATGTGCCAGTGTTGCCAGGAGCTGGAGAAAAAAAGAAGTTAGATCGGGTTTTGAAAAAGGCTACCTAAAGCTAGATCACCCAAAATAAGAAGCTGAAAAAACCAAAAATTATTTATATTAAATTTTACTTTTTAATAATAATAATAACTTTAAGATATTGCAAGATGTCATTATTTTAATGCAGTTGTTCCACCAAAATAAAATTATAATAATCTAACATACAAAAACATGTATCGGCCGTCGATATCAGTGTTCTGTTTGTCTGATTAGATATTCTAATATTTCAGCCTTAATAATAATTTGAATTTACATTAATTCAAATAATGGACTTAATTAAGTCAATATAATACCTTTCAACTTAAACCTATTCAGTTCAAATAAAATTACGTAAAAACATGTACATATATTCCATTTTATATTCTTCAACCAGAATGGCTTCTCTAAAAATGTTAATCAACATTTGTTTATTCGGGATAATTGAAAGTAGTAGCGCAAGGTCATCTGTTCTTAATCTGGGGGCAAATTATGGCATTCGATATCGATCGAAATTTCAATACAATTTAAATACAAATTTGCGATAAAATTAATTTATAGCAAAATGGCTAGACTGATTTAAATAACTTTTGGATTCGGCTCTTAGAAGGCCTCCTCTTCGCACTCTCACAAATATAATATTATTTTTGATCACGTTCTGTTCTGAAAATTTTCAAACATTCCACTAAAATCCCTCGAAATTTGCTTATCCATCCACACAGAGAAGAGTTTTGTTTCACACAGATTGTATAAAACATTTTATTTTCAAGCTCCTCGCCTTAAATATGTTTAACAGTTCTGAATTTCGCATGTTGTAGCTACTCAGAAAAAACTCTCTTTTGAACAGGGGCCAAATTATGGCATTCGATATCGAACGAAATTCTGATAGAAACAGTAATTTGCCCCCAGATTTAAAAGTATTAAGAGCTAAAATGAATTGCGTTCAGCTGCTGATTGACCTAGAGCGTTTTAAAGTTTTATATGTGGCTCTCAGTTGAAGTATTTTTTAACCAAAGTCAAACTTCAATCCATAATTCTTTACATTAGCGTGTCATTGGAGCGAAGTGTTTTTTTGCAACCCGTAAGCTTTAATTGACCGTAATTGACTTTTTATTTGCTATAAAAACTCTAAAATAAGGTGTAATTTTTTTTTGGTGAAGTAAATCCAATACATTTTATATTTAGGATGTGATTATCAACCACTTTTCCAAAGCAGTTAAATTTCTGATTTAGGAAGTAGTGCGTATTCAGTGATTAATAGTCCCACTTGGATTGGTTTTTAATACCTAATATCTAAGTACCAGGCATACTTAGCGAAAATAAAATTACTATCCATTAAAATAGCGGCTATTTGCCAATCTTGGCCATCCCTCAAAGTTGCTTTAGTCGACTTGTCGATATCTAAACAAGAAATATGAATATCTATCGTGGCATCTCTCTTCAAAAATCTTTTCGAACTAATTTTGTTTCCTTGCCATTATTATTTAAAACTTTTAAATTAAAAAGTCAATTAACTTTACAAAAACCCTTTGGAGCTTCACGTGTCTTTTTAGGGTTCCGATACACCAAAAGTGTAAAGGAACCCTATTGTTTCCGCTACGCTGTCCGTCTATCCGTCTGTCTGTCTGTCTGTCACAGGCTGTTTTCTCGGGAACCGTAAGAGCTACGGACCTGAAATTTCCACAGGATGTGTAGAGCTTTGGCTGCTACAACAACAAATATATGACAGTTAAAAATTAAAGGGTGTTCTAAAGCGAGCAACGAAAAATGTTGAAATACGAATGTAATGTTTTTTCGGGAAAATTTTCACAGAATATGTAAAACTTTGACCGCTATAACAACAAATATATGACAGCTAAGAATTAAATGGTGTTCTATAGCGAGCAACGCAACATATTGAAATGCTAATGTAATATACAGACACTTATATATAGACACTTTAAATTTTCAAAGTGCTAATTGGTGTAGTCTGTAGAATGGACTACACCAATTAACACCGATATTTAAAACAATAAAAATTAAAGGGTATTCTATCAGTTAATGTAATTTTGACTATGTAATTTAGACAATATGCTGTATCTTGGAAACCGTAAGATGTAAAATCTTGAAATTTTAAAAAACGCTAAAACTAAAAAAATCCAAAATTAAAAAAATCTCAAAACGAAAAAAACGCTAAAATAAAAAAGCGCGTAAGGAAATAAAGCACCAAAATTCAAAAAATCGCTAAAACGCAAAATATCACCAAAACTAAAAAGATCGCCAAAAAAGCCAAAAACCGAGATAAGTCGGCAAAACAAAAAAAGCACTGCACCATAAAAAAATCGCTAAAACTAAAAATTGAAGAAAAAAATCACCTAAACGAAAAAAGTGCCAAACCAAAAAAAACGACAAAACTAAAAAAAATCGCCATAAACCAAAAAAAAAACGCTAAAACGAAATAAAGTGTCAAAACAAAAAAAAATTCGCTTAAATATAAAATATTACAAAAAAACCGAAAAGAAGTCCCCAAAACCAAAAAAAGCGCCAAAACCAAAAAAAGCGCCAAAACCAAAAGAAATCGCTAAAACTAAAAATATCGTCAAAAAGCGAAAAAACGTTAAAACAAAAAAGCGACAGAACCAAAAAAACCGCCAAAAACTAATAAAAACAAAGAAAAAAATTTAAAAAACCAAAAATCGTCAAAAAAACTAAAAAAAATCGCCGGAACGAAAAAAAGTGTAATAACCAAAAAAATTGCTAAAATTAAAAAAATCACCAAAAACCGAAAAAAATCGCCTAAACCTAAAAAATGTCAAAACTGAAAAAAATCGCCACAACTAAAATAAATCGCTAAAACTAACAATATAGTCAAAAAGTGGAAAAAACGCCAAAAACTAAAAAATCGCCAAAACTAAAAAAACTGCAAAAAACAAAAAAAAAATGCAAAAAACGAAAAATCGGCAGAAAAAATAACGGAAATTAAAAAAGCACCAAAAACAAAAAAATCGCCAAAAACAACGAAAAATACTTAAAAAACAAAAAATAATAAAATTAAACAAAAAAGCACATTGAAAAAATTGGCTAAATGTGTATTCATACGGAACCCTTCGTGTGCGAGTCAAAGTCGCACTTTACTTAATTTTATTTAATTTATTTACAAGAAAAAAAATCAACTACAACCAACTTCACGTTGTGTTGTTTTTGAAATAAAGTTATGAAATGGTTGAAAAAAAAGTAGTAATTAAAAACTGCATTTCATATGTGATAAGAAATAACTTCTTTGATATCTAAAAGTAATTAAAAAGTGGTTCATAAAAATGTACTCCATTTATTTTTTGCTTCGATTCGTAACGTAATTTATTTTTGTTAATAAATATTATGATACATAATATATTTTCTTGCTTAATCGCAGTTAACCGATAACACAATGCCAAAAAAAATCCCGGGCAGTTTACTTGAATTAAGCGAATTTTGCACTGTTGCATAGATATGTTCTTCCTCTTTCAGTTCATATTTATACTTTGTTGGTCAGATAAAAATTCACTGAGTTAAGAGCCTTTATATTTGAAAAATATATATTTTTTGTGTTTTTTTTTAATTCGCCATTTTAAAATGCTCGATTAAAGCAAAAACTCTAAATTTTTGCTTTGACCCATATCTTAAATAAAATTTTGTTCCCAACATACAAGAAGTAAAATTTTTAACATCGGGCAAAAAGTTAGAAAGTTACAACAAATTTATTAGTGAAAATTAAAAAAGATTTTGTATGGAGTATGAGTATAAGAAAAATGCCAGTGGGACAGAAATAAATATTTTGGAAATATATCAACCATTTCTAACTCTATAGTCCGTTCAGTATAAAATTTCACAAAAAGATATCAGAGGAGTGTTCTTATTTAATTTACGAAGATGAACTTCCCATATTTCTCAGGAGCAGAGGTATGAAGTGGAAGTAGTGTACTTCGTTCATGTAAAATTTGTCAACGCTTGTCATTTCAGTTTCTCACTCGATTCCAAAAATTTTTTGTGTCCTTATAGACCTTATAAAGTAAAAAAAAATTCTTTTGTTAAACAATTATCTTCTATAGTTAGTGAGATATACTAATTTTAATATTAAAATTTCTCAATTTTTCAAATCTTTCGTCTAGTATTTTTTAGATCCAAATAACAGCCGATTGTCACAATAGTTTCTTTGTTAGTTACTCGACAAAATTTCGAATATTTAAAAAAAAGTTGATGGAAATATTCTTTCAGAGTTAGAAAATATAAAATTTTTAATTTGAAAAATCTTGAATTTATGACAATTTTTAACCAAAAAAGCACCATAATTGAGGGGGTTAAAAGCAAAGCGGTACAAGTAGCAAAACTGGGGAAATTGAATTTTATGCAAAAATCAACACATAATACTAGCATGTATCACTATAAAAAAATTCAGACCTGTAGGATGACCTCAAAAAACGCTATGTATTACAAACCAAAAATATTAGGCATGAAATGCATAGGAACAAAAAACTTTGAAACTTAATTACTCAGAATTTTGTTTTTCGCACTTGTATCCCTCCCTTTGCTTTCTCTACAAAAATTTTTTCTTAAGGATCATATAATTGTTATATACATGTCTAAAAGATATCTTCATAGACATGATTTTAGAAAAAAAAAAAAACTTAATCGAATTTACAATTTTTGGTGGGCGTGCAGTGCAGCCTTTCGAAATCGATATATTTTTGAGATTTGTTGGAATTTTCTTATGATTCTCAGAAGCAAATCATAGTTTTTTCTATACTTGCTGAGTATAATTACGCAAATTCCTATATAACTGCGAAATTTCATTGGAAAATATCAATAATGAACGATTTCATAGCACTAAAATAATTTTAATATGCACAAAGCACCACATAGACGCAATTTATATTGCGCCTTTTTCGCCTGACTTTAAAGGCAGGCTTTTTAGTTGGAGAGAGAGAGAGAGAGGAGGTGAAAGCTAGCGGGGTAAAAAAAAAATTCGCAAATTGAAATTTGAGGGGTTTTTTGTTATTTCTCTTTGTCATTTCCGTACTCTCAGCATTAAGCATGTGTATAATTGGGTGAATTCGTAAATGCAGTAAATTTGTGCAACCAGTGGTCAAACTATTGCAACAGTAATAAAAATGCTGCCGTTGTTGCAACAATCTGCGACAGCACTGTCAAATGTTTGTATAAAGAAAGTTTTGACAAAAAAAGTATTAAGAAGTGTTTGATTTCGAGCGCAGAACTTTGATTATTGCACAATTACTGAATTTATGAACGTACCCATCGTGAAAAAAGGCATGGATAAAAAGTCTGGAATGTAAATGTGTGTGACTTTTCGTAGGGGATTTAAAAGAAAATTGTGAAAAAGCCAGGCTAAAAAGGAATAGTGTGAAAAGGCACATAGCACCATTTTTCCACTTTTTTTGCCATCCGATCAACACATTTTTAATATGGGCTGAAAGAGGAAAAACATATCTATGCAGCAGTGCAAAATTTTCGTGATTCAAATAAGCAGTTCTCAAGATTTTCGGAAATAACTTTATAAACTGTAAAAAATACGTTTTTGGCGAATATCTCGAAAACGCTTCTTGAGAAATATAAATTAATGTCATATCGTCAGGCACTGAAACCGAACCTGAACCCAAACGGGTTCATGTTAGCTGTTTATAAACACTTTGAGCCCGAACCCGTTTAACCCAAAAATTCAGCAAGCTTCGGGTTCAAAAATATAAAAAATAGAGAAATATTTAATAGAAGAATAATAAAAAACATTACATTTCTTGCATGCAAAAAATATTAAAAACAAAATCAAAATAAAATAACGACCAAGGCAAATTCATACCAGGTGGCAGCACCCCGAAAGCTGACTATTTTTTTTTTGCAATTTTTAAAAGTGCCGATGGTTGCCAATGGGTATTTCTAATAATTTCTAATTTGAAGTATATTTTCTTATGTCAATGCGGTACGTACGTTAGAAAGTTGAAAAAGTTTTTTTGAAAGCTAAATAAGTTAAATTTAATTAAATTAAAAAAAGAATATATTGTTTAAACGTATAAACGTGAATTGTAAAATTTATTTACAAATATATTTTATTATTAAACAAAATAATTGCACGTGTTTAAATTTTTGGTTTTAAGATCGAACGCGAACCCTGAACCGAACCCGAACCTGAACTATTTATTTTGATTAACCCGAACCTCAACCCATTTTTTCATGATTTTAGTCCCTGCATATCGTGTTCAGCGACCCCAAATTAGCTTAGAAAACATCTCATTTTTGAGGTGATGGCAAAAAGTTGAATATTTGTGAACCAGTGTAATCGCGATTAATCGCATATTTTTAATCGTAATCGCGATTATGAAAATCTGCGACTGTTTGCAAGCCCTAAACTGAAAATTGTTTTTATATACTCGACCAAAGTCGGTGATTTGCAGTCAAGAGTTGAAGAGATTAGTGGGAGCTATCGAAACGTCAGTTGAACCCTCGGTGCGTCAAAATTTTCTCTAAATAAAAATGTAATTTAATTGAAAAATTAAATTAAAATCGAACTCAAGCCAAAATAAATAATTTCTTTGGGTATAAGCCCAAGGTAGATTTATTTACCAGGTAATCTTGATTCTACAGCTGTTTACTCTTTTTTTATTTGTAGCTGTCAATTTTCAATCAAAATAAACAAGTTATGTTGTGTATGTGTTTTAATAATTTGACATTTTCAAGGAACTGCGACTACTTGGTAAATAAATCTACCTTGATATAAACCCATACAGTTGGACTAAATTCATAACAAAAACGTTTATATTTAATATGATTATTTCGAACTTGCAAACGTAATCGAGTGATTGACAAGTTCGACTACGATTAATCGCGATTACGACTATAACTCGAATTTTGCTCCGACAGTATTTTTATATTTTATGAATATAAATGAGTGTATAAAACTTTAGTGTTGTGCAGTAAGTAACTCCTATTTATGGCCGCTCGTTATATGAAAAGATGACACTGTGCGACATGCCGATTATCTTTTTCTCTCTGGGTACTAAAAGAAAAAAAGTCCAAAACATTTCATTTAAATTTCATTTATACATTTATTCTCGTTTTTTTTTTCTTTTTTATTATAGTTTTATATTTTTAAATCCTTACATTGCTGTCTGTGTTTATTAAGAGAACTATATATATTTACATACATATGTACACATAGATTCATATATGCACATAGTACTTGATTTAAATGTGTTTAATTAATAATTTCTTACAAGCAAAACATAAAAGTTTAACAAAATAAATATTTATGTTAATAAAAAGCGGAAAATACATGCAGATGTATGTACATATATTTCAAATAGGGCATGTTTGTAAATGAATGACATGCAGGTATGTGATGGATGGAAATCGATTTTGGAAACGAAGCAATTTCAAAAGTACTTTTAACGCCCGACCAATGAAAGGGGTGTTATAAAGTTTGTAGTGTGTCTGTACGAGTCCACGTACAGACCAAACGGCTGGACCGATTATGATTTGTTTTTTTTTCTGTTTGAAAGGTGACTTGATCGATTGTTCTTAGCTACGTTTGAAGAAAATCGGTCCAGCCGTTTAGAAGATATCACATCTTTTCTAGATGTATATTGCTGAATCTATGTGTCTTTGATGCCGTAGCTCCCAAACGGCTAGATCGATTTTAATTTAGTAAACTTTGTTTGAAAGGTGACTTAATCCGAAATGTTCTAGCCTATGTTTGAAGAAAATTGGTTTAGCCGTTTTGAGGTTATCATCTATTTTCTTCTGCGGTTTTTAAAATTTTTAATTTAATGTTATTAATACACTTTTCTTTCGTCCAATTTTTATAAATTTTCTGACGAGATTCTTTTTAATAAAGAAAAACACCTTTTAAAATTTCTTCGTTTTCGAAATCGATTTCCATCACATACCTGATACATACACTAAAAATAATCCATGCAACATTTTACGAAAAATAAGACTTTCGTAATTACTTTTTCGTAGAATATATAAAATTTCGTATACGAAAAAATATATTAGGCAGTATTTTTATAATTTTACGAAAGTAAAGAAAATCTTTAGTAAAGGCTCCATAAGCCGAGTGGAACGGGATGTTTATGGAATATAATAGTAATGTAAAGTAAACGTAAGACGTTAGTACAATTATAGAACGTAAAAATATATCATATTTTTGTCATAAACAAAATAAATTTTAATTTTAACATCAGAATTAAACAACATATAAATATTTCCTGGACATTGCAATTTCCGCGATGTTAGCAGTTCCTGCGATTTTTCACCATTTTCGCTGTCCATGTGATTTTCTGAGCTTTTGTTAATCTTTACAGTTTGAGTGGTTTCATCAATACAATTTAGCAATTTTTCGCGAACTTGCGAGTTTTCGCGTTGTTCCCGGTGTTTTTTATAGCAATTTTAGCAATGTTCGCGATAAAAACTATAGGACTGCAAAGTGTACTCAAATGTATTGGTAGAATGTACTCGTAAGAATTTCGTGTGTGCATAGATGTGTGTTCTTATGTATGTACTTATGTATACATGCATGTATGTATATGTGTGTAGATACATAGCCACGACCAAATATACATATACATACATATATACACACATCTATAAAAAAACATACATTCATACACACACAAACATACTTATGAGTACTTTCGAATATATTCGTGCATCCCTCTAATAAAAACTACTTTTTGCAAGTTTTCAGCTTCTTTACAGTTTTCACGATTTTTAAACAATCAGCCATGTCACAGAATACCATTCCGATCGGAAGTGGTTTCAATTCCGTAACTCGCTTCTTTAGAAAACGAAAAACGAAATTTATCTTCGTAATCAAACCAATTTTAAATTTCAAAGTGGAATTGAAAAACACTTTTCTACTGACTTAATTTGCAGTAAATATTAAAAAAACGTGCACACGTTTAGGAGCGTCAAATAAATATTTGGTCATGAGCTTTCCATGTTAATAAAAAGCTCAATGTGAGCTTTGCATCTTAAAACAAGAGTAAACAAACGCCACAAGGTATAAAAACTTTATTATTGTAAAAACGAAATACAAAATAAACGGAATCTAAAGCACCAAAAATGTACTTTTTCGGAATGACAACTACGGAATCAAAACCAATCCGAACGGAATCGTGACATGGCTGAATATTAGACTTTGGATATCATGCAGTTTTTGCAACTTTTCTATTTTTAACGAATTTTTGGCATTCCTTACAGTGTTAACAATGTTTAATCAATATTCCCCCTTATTCCGTATCTATTTGTCGACGTCATGTCAAGACAATACTAAAAAATTGGTACATTTCTACTCGTCATCGACAACAATTTACTATTACTGACAGACACGTACTATTCTCTAAGGCATAGAAAATTGAAAGAGGCTGTTTATAGTTGTAAATTTTTGCCGACAGCGTGTAGATAAGTGCCAACTTTTTGGTATTGTCTTGACGTGACGTCGGCAAATTCTTACGGAATAAGAGGTATTGTTTTTTTATTTTTCCAAAATTTTTGTTTTTCTTACATTTGTAATCTTTAAAATTTTATCATATTTTAGCGATTTTCCCGAGTTCTTGACAGTTCTTACAGTTTTAGCGAGTGTTACTAAATTTTAGATCTTGTTTCCAATATCGCGATATTCCTTCCGCGAATTTGCGACATCTTCGCGATAGGTGTGATTTACTTCAAGCTTGGTTAACATCATTTTGTTTCAACGTCGACATCAATTCAATGACAATATTGTATTCTATAACAGTCTTGCGACTGTTATTGCTGACTCAAAAGAGCAATGTGCCAGGATCTACAACAGATGATGAATACTATTTTCGAAAATGCTCTTATCAGAAGTGTTGTTAGATTCCCGACTTTACCGCCAATTCCATATCTTTAATATTTGTGACAGCTGGCTTATTTTATTTATTATTTTTGTGAAAAAATTTATTTCATTTGTAAAAAAGAATTAAAAAATGTCCATTGCAGTAATCCGGTTTTTACAATTATTATTATTAGTGGCTTCGATGAGCAAAGATTTTTTGTCAGGCAGGGCTTCGGCCGGGCTTAAAAATGTCCTCCTCTATGTATGTCAAACACTGGCTTTCGGCCGGGTTTAATTATTTTCTACACTTAATTAAATAAATACAAAAAAGGAAAAATACCGGTTCTAAATGGGTTAATTTTTTTTTTAATTGTTTTTCACCGAATAATTTTGGTAAGCTTTCATATGATACTAGTGTTGTCAATTATTCGGGTTTTATAATCAGTCGGTCGAAATAAATTTCATAATTTTTTTCTTGTTCGAACAGGCGAATAATTTAGATTTTATTCGAACGAATACCGAATAAAAATTTTCATTCGAACATCCACTTTAAAACCACGATTTTTAATATATTCTTCACTGAAACTTTAAATGTTTATATTGTGTACTTTACGAAAATAGTGCAAGAGTGGAGAAGTTGTTGATCCGTGACATTTGTAAGCCTTAGAACACTTTTTGAAAACAATTTGATTTTTCTAATTGTCTTCCTCAAAATACTTCCAAACTAAGATCATGCTGTAATTTAAAATTAAATCTTTGAACGGAATTACGTAATATCTCAACAACCCCTTACACAAGTATTTATAATTTGGTGCAATTTGCTTACTTAACACATCCTATTGTCAACAACTTGAAAAACTAATTAATGTAAAACGCTATTTTACATTCGTCAACGTAAACTTATTTTTAAAAATGTAGTTTAAAAAAGTTTTTCGAAAAGTGTTCGAATAATTTTTTTATTCTAAGTTTAAACATTTTGTTCGTTCGAGCAAAGTGAAAAAAGTTATTCGAATATTCGAATAATTCTTATTCGAATGGCACTATATCGTCAGCTTATTGTTGATTTGGCGCACCGAGTTAGTTATGCGGTGTACATTAGAGTGGAGCGTTGGTGTATGAAGGAAAAGTCATCCAATAATTTAGAATACCTCGGGAATGTTCCACCTAGCTAAATTATATACGAGGAGATCCAAAGTACTGATTGTGTGTATTTTCATATACAGGCATGTTCTGAAAATCACTTTTTTGTAAAAGTGATTTCAAATCACAAAAAGGTGTTCTGTGCACAAAACTTTTTGAAAATATGTGATTTCAAACCGGTTAGTTAAGTGGCTGCCGATTTCAAATCACTTGCTTATTTTTGCGACAACTTGTTCATGCATTTTATAAAAAAATATGAAGAAATTAATAATTTGATGTGTTCTTTATAAATTTTAATGATTATTTTGGAAACTTTTCGTGAATTTTCACGACGAAAGCGACTTTTTCGAGTTTTAACTATTTTTACAAGTTCAATAATGTTAAACCAATGTTGACTTTTTTTAGTTTTTGCAACATTCCCGATAAAATATTTTTTTTGTGTTTCGACATTTTTGCAGTTTCGGCCCTTTTTAACTAATTTTCAATACATAAAAAATTTTCACCAAATCAAAACAAAAAATCCTGTTTTCTTGTCTTCGAAAAGATTAAATCACACCGAAAAGCAAAAACATTTTTGGTTTTCAGAACACCATCAAATCACAATTGTGATTTTGAAATCTCAAGTGATTTGAAATCTTGTGATTTTCAGAACATGCCTGATACACAAGTGTGTTTTATTTCCTAGGACGAATATTCGTAATGAAAAATTCGTCGTTCGTCCCAGTTGTGTTTATAGCATTATGTGAACCCTCTTCGTCGTTTTTCTCCGTTCCGAGTTTGCGGTATATGCGTCAAACCAATAATAAGCTGACGATATGATACCCATATTGATACACTAAATTAAAAATTTTACAAGAAAATGCCTCAGATCTATAAAACTTTGCAGGTCCGTAACTCCAAAAATATGCGTTTCCGATTTTTGTACTTTTTTCTTTTCTTAGAATTCAATTTTCTATCACATAAGATAATTTTTTTTTATTTTTAGGAGTTGTAGCTAAAATAAATTTGTTCCAAAATAACTAACTTGAGTTTTTGAATAAATTTAAATAAATATCGGGTATGTTCTGTATTTCATGTGGACCTCATCCCTTAAACCTTTTTCTTTGTTAAATAATATATTTGAAATAAAAAAAATAATTTGAGAAATTGTTTACTATAAGTTGACATATTTTTCAGTTGTAACCACATTGAAGCTATTTTTTTAGCTCTTAAATGGGCCTTATCCATTGCCTATTTCGAATTAGATTTCGACATTAAAGGAAAAATGTTGCGTGTTCCTTTAATCTATTACAAAATGCCGAAGTTGTAGACGAGAACGCCAACCGACATATGGCTGATTATATATAGTAGAGTACTTGCCTTGAAATTATGAAGAATATGAGTTCGCACCCCGGTTGAGGCAAATATTTTCGCAAATTTCTTATATTTTAGGTATATGTACATATTTTCGTGGCATGAAATAACGAAATATTTCGTAATATATACGAATGATTTCGAGCATGTTGCATGGTTCTTTTTTTAGTGTATAATGGTCACGTAATGATACTGCAAACTATATTTATATACGAATACTTTTGATGAAAATATCATACGTAAATAATAACATTATTATACATATTATTCATGTCAAACTATTTTTATTACTGATACGTTTTTATTAACGAAGGTTAACAGTACTATTCTCAAACCAGTTATAAGGAAATTTTTTGCTATAGTAAAAACATTTGTGATAATAACAATATTCTATTCTTTATTTCAAATAACGTTTTTTTTTTAATTAGTATGATTAAAAAAATTTTATAAAAACTATTGAATGATAGTTATAATGAATTCGAGAATAGCACTCACTATAAGTAGAAACAAAGAAATATATTAAAAAAAGTGCATTAAGGACAGACGAACAGTTTAGAGGAATAAAACCCCGTAGATGTTCTACAAAGCATAAGAGTTGTGTTATTTAAAGGAAAATTATTATTATTAACATAATTTTTCCAGCTTTTATTAAAACATAAAATATATATTTTTTATTATAAATTTAAGTTTGTTAATTTATACATACATTTCTTTGTAATTATTTTCATTATAATAAAATTTGTATGTAGATCAATCTTATGTGGTATATATATTTCTTAAGACATTTTTGCTGTATGATCTACAAAACGTTCGTCAGTAATTTCCAAACAACCAAAAAGAAATTGAAGACTAACGATTCCTCTGGCGTACAAAACCAAGGGAAGTTCAGTTAATTTTTATAACAACTACAAAATTTCCAAATTAATTTTGAATAATAAACAATAGTTTTATTTTTATTTGTTTTCCTTTAAAGACTTTTTAAATTTGTATTAAAATTATGTTTATTTTAGCATAATTATTATAAATTTTAGTTGTTCTTATATTACTGATTTTATTTTAGTCGTTACTCTTAATAATGATTTCACTTTAAAAAGTATTTAATTCTAATAACTAACGACAAAATTATTTATTATTATTTTTTTTTTAGATTAGTTTTATTCAAATTTAATTGCATTAAATTAATAAAATGTGTAATGAACTCTATTGTGTTACTGCTTTACATACAATTTCTTTTGTAAAAGCTTATAGCTGTTTGAAAATGTTTCGTTCTTTTTTCATTATTTTTACTTAAATTGTTTAAAGTTTTCTTTAAATTGAAAATGTTGCAGTAGGTGGATGTACATATGTTTTTTTTTTTTGGAGATATACTTGCTTTATAAATATGTAAAAAGTTTTTGTCTGACTTTTTGCTTTACTAAAAACTAATGTAAATTATGACATTAGCATTTAAAATTATAAAAAATAATATTAATAAAACTATTTATAAGAAAGTTTTAAGCATATTTTACATCTTATTGCTACGAAAAAAGAACTAAATCAAGAGCTCAGTTCACACGTCATTCGGTAAGTGTTTACTCGTTAAATTTGCAAAAATTTCCCATGCAATTATATTATTGAAAATTATGAAACTAAATTTTACAGCAACAAAATGTATGGAAAATTTTAATAATTTAACTAGTAAACATTTGTCCACATATTCGTAAATGATTAGTAAAGTTAATGTATTAATTAAAACCGGTTTTCCCATACGAAATTCGTACAATAAACCGACATTAACTTTAATACATTTTTATGAATATGGGGGTTATTGAATGCCGAATGAACTAAGCTAATATATATTTTTAAAAGTAAGCGTAATATTCGTAACGCTTTTGATATAAAAAACAATGGTAGCAGGTATGTTTTTAAGTGATATCTTTGAATGAAAGCCTTACCCACATTTAATAAATATTTATCTCAGAATCAACGCGGGAGTCTTGTTGACATAACAGGCTCATCCAATAAAATCAATGAAGTCTGCAAAATGAATGAAAAAAAAATATTTTTTTATAAAATTACATCATTACGTCCCACAGATTTTTTTTTGTAATTTCTAGCTACGCTAGTGGATAAATACATATGTACATACAGTTACGGACAAAAAATAGGGTCAGTTATAATTTCTTTGAATAAAACGAAATGAAATCTTCCAGTTTTAAGCACTTGCCATTTTTATTTATTTGTTGTTATTGATATCGAGGGCTTATATTCAAATAGTGCTATCTGCAAAACCATGGTTTTTAAGAGAGCGAAAAAACAGTATTTTTCGTTCGCTATAAGAGTAATAAATAAACTTTATTTTACAAATGTTATTTAAAAACGACGTCTAAATCCTATGTACATATGTTAATTTTTTTATAAATTCCTGATATTCGCGCTTATATATGTTTGATAGCACTTTTTACAAACAGAAATTTCATTGATTCGAACATTGAAATAAGCAGATAGCAAACAAATTAAAATCTTCATAACTGCCACAGAGTAACTACTAGAGGGGTAAAATGTAGGACTGAACCCCAATAATTTTTCCTTCCCAACATTTTTTCTGAACATACCTACCCCTTATCTGCATTCCTTAAGTGCGCTCCCATACAAAGTTTACATAGTAGAAATATAAAAAGGGTGGGCAAATTTGAGGTTAGGAAGTAAATAGGCTGTCAAATGATGAAATGTCAAGAACTGTCATCCTTTGGCGCTTATTTAGTGAAAACTTAGGAAATTTTAGCCATGGAACGCTACAATATTGAACAACGAATTTTAATTGTGAAACTTGATTATCAAAATGGTGAAAATTTACTAAATTTGAAAAAATCTTACTAAATTTGAAAAGAGTGACTCATGCTCTTTTCGCAATGGCTGGTTCAATTGGATATCACCAGAGGCACTTTGTGCAACATTTTGCATAAAGATATTCATCTTCACGCTTATAACGTTCAACTCATCCAAGAATTAAAAGAGCCTGATTACGAGGAAAAGCTGCTCGAATTTTACGAAGTGATACAGTAAAACTTTCACAATTTTGATAGTAAATTTTCACAATTAAAATTCGTTCTTCAAGAGTGCAGCGTTCAATAGTTAAAATGTCTCAAGTTTTCTCTAAATAAATGCCAAAGGATTACCGCTCAATTCTTGACATTTCATCATTTGACAGCCTAAATTCCTAACCTCAAATTTGCCCACCCTTTAGAAGGAAAAGTCCCATAACTGACTAATAGTCCCCCTGGGGGTTGAATATATGCCCGACGTCTATTTATTTTTTGTTCCAAACATTTACTCAAAACATACTTGCCCCCTAACTTCACCCCTTAGGGGGCGGGCTCCCATACAAATAAAATGGTTTATCGAAATTGTTAAACTTGGGCCCAGCAGGGCCTAGGAAGCGCCTAGACAGGTCAAATGTATGACCAACTCCAATATGTTTCTAGCATCAACATTTTTTTTTCCCTAATTTAGCCGGTATCTCCGTTTCTTAAGGGTGCTCCCATACAAAAATTACTATACAGACAAGAAATACATAGAAGAAAAAGTCTCATAAGTACCTAGGAGTGGTTGTTTTGCACAATAAAAAATTCATTAATAAACCTTTAAGATATAATTATTATTTTTTTTATTACAATGACATATGATAATTCAGTCAGAGAACACATTGCTGAAATAAATAAACTCATTTTCGAGAAAATTGCAGATAGCACTATTTGAATATAAGCCCTCGATATGTTATTTATCTATTATAAAGCAAATAAAAATAGTTCATTGATTGAAATAGAAAGCATAAAAAATCATTAGGTTCTTCGACTTCGAAGGGACAAAATAATCAGACTTATCGGGAATAAGAGGCGAATATTTTGTTCACGTGAAATATTTCCAATGAACAAAAAATGGTGAAAAAACTCACTAAATAGTACCCTAACACAATAACAATACAAAATTGGCGATTACATATTAGGGAAAGGGAACACATTCCCGATAAGGGTGAATAGGGCATACAAAAAAAAATTACAAAAATAAGCGAAAATTAACTATTAAAAGTAGCATAACCTTTTTTTTAGGACTGCCTTGCACCTTTTTGGCATGGAGTCCACTAAATCTTGACAGGTTTTTTTTGGTATTGAGTACCACGCACTTTGAATTTTTTCCTACAATTGCTCTTTATTTCGTGATTTTATTGGTAAAATTTTTTTCCTTTACCATTTTCCACAAGTTTTCTATCGGACTTAACTCCCTTGATTGCGCAAGGCATGTCATTACGTTCACATTGTTGTCCAAAAATCATTTTCTTACAAACAACGACGTGTGTTTATGGTCGTTGTCTTGCTGGAAACTCCATTTAAGGCCGTGATTCACTATTCTACACGATCGCACGATTCATTCACAGGAAAATTTTACAAAAGTCTGACCAACTTTAAAAAATCGTCTCAAACTGCGTTCTAAGTGCCACACTATTATACAAAAATGATGCAAAAACATCTGTTTGTATTGTGCATGGTGAAATAAGTATACAGGTGGCCGAATAAGGCCAACAAATACAACAATACAACAAAATACCTAATAATGCTTGTCAAAAAAATACAATTGCTGGACGTGGCTTATGCACTAAACTACCAGAGCAACAAATAATCAGCTGCCACCTGTATACTTATTACACCATCGACACATAATCGCATGAAAACTATCATTTTATGAAAATTTTCATAAAATTTTGCCAAATCGCACGACAGCCAAAAAAATCTGTCACTCAGTTGCATTTTTACTCCACACTACCATACTTTTCTGGCACACGTGTCATATTTGGCAGATTGCGCGATTGTGTAGGATAGTGAATCATGGCCTTTAACGGGCATTCCCCAGTCGGCATAGGGGAACATTACTTCAGTTAGGATCTGGCAGTATAGATTTTTATCCATGTTTTCTTTTATCGCATATAATGGTCCTACTTCATATCACGAAAAGCATTCCTAGAACACTGTTGCCTCCACCATGTTTAAATGTTTTGGTTGTGTATCGGGAACATAATTCTTTATTTTTTGGACGTCTAGCCCGCGTTTTTCATCATTACCAATCAAATTGATTTTAGATTCGTCCTACCTAACTAACACGTTCCCCCACTTTTTGGCGAAAATGGGCCGTCCCGATTTTGTATGTTGGTTTGCAAATATTATTCAATTTTGTTAATGTTTCTTAGTGAGCATTGGGACATTCTGTTAGACCTACCGAATAAATTAGACGCCAATCGGCGTCTAACAGTCCCGGTGAAAATCTCAAGTCATATCTCTGTTCTAATTGCTGCAGCAGACTTCGTCACAGGTTGTTAATAACTTAATGCAATTATCGTCTTTAGCAGAAGTTTTCAAGGGTCTACCTCTCAATTAATTATTTGTTTTACCTCGTAATGTGTTATATACGAAATTTTGGATCTTCCAATAGTTTCAGCAATTTGCCATAGACTTTTACCTTAAGTTTTTAAATTTTTTATGATGGACCTCTCAGCTCCGTGCAATGCGTTGCACGACCCATATTACTAGTACGTATAATATGTTTATTTAAAAAAAGCTTATATTAACTTTCAAATTACTTTAAGCCACACAAACACATTTCCGTAAAAAGCTCACCGTTCTCCGTCATCCGACCCAGAGCATGCCGGCCCATTATGTGCTCCATACTGGTGTTGTCTGAGCCTATTTGCGCGTTAAAGTCTCCCATCACTATAACAATGTCACCTCGATTTTGTGTGCTAGCTATTGTTAAAATTCTGTCCTAACACAAGAAATTAACGTGTGGGCGGAATGTGTTTGTGTCCTAATACATGTTTGGAAATCAATGTTAAAGCACAAGGCCGAGGCAATATGTTAGAACACAAGCTGTCAAATTTAATATGTATGTGTTTTCTTATAATTTGCTTGATTTTATGGAAAATAAGAATAATGAAAGTTAATAAATAAATGTTTTTTTAATTATTTGCACGTTATTTATGTTCATATTCACAAAATTTTTACAAACAGACAAATTATAAAATGAAATATATAAAACATTACAAAATGCCGCGCAAATTTACTACAAGAATATATAAAATTTTTGTAAAAACATCAGTACGTTACGCCCGCCCTCAACAGAAGTTTGAACACATGCATTTTTGTGACGTCATTCTGCCGACGTTATTTCTTGTGTTAAGAAATACATATCAAATGTCTCATGAAGGCGGGGTGTAAAATGTTGGCAGATATTTAAAATTTTATGTCAAAAAATTTTTACTCTATTTTTTGTCCGTAACTTATGTACTTATTGTTATTTCAATTGAAATTGAAGATAAAATATTTTTATTTTTTTGTATTGACTCAAGAAGAACATAGTCCAATATAAAATTCCAACCGAATTATAGATATTAAGATAAAATGTTATATATACATACCTGCCTACACTCCAACTACCAAAATAAATATAAGGGATTTCAGCTGTAACTACTGTATCTATGTAATTATCATTGAATATTGTACATATCTTATAGTAGCCACCCCTAATCCGAGCTTATGGAGGTTTTGTCTGTGCCTCCCGCTGATGTTCCTAGGGATAAAAACATGTATGAGTGTTCATCTTAATATCACGTCCATTATCATTACCTTCTACGCCTGCGTCGTCTTTTTCCATTACACCCTCGCTGCCATCTGTGGCTGCTTCTAACACTTGTTGTTGCACCTGAACAATCGGCTGACCATCTTCTGTGTAGGAAACGGATACAGGAATACGAGTACCGTCTTCTCCAATGACATGAGCGCCACCATCGCCATCCTGTGACTGCTGAATTACCAACTGACCCTCCGAATTCAGAAGAGAGGCATCAATTAATTGCGTTTCATTATTTTCACCCTGCACCAATACCATTTGTCCATTTGCATCTGTCATCATTTGTAGAGTTTCACCATCCAGACCCTCGCCAGACTGTAATACTCCCACCGACTGGAGAAGCTGTTGTATATGTTCTGGATCTTGAACGAGAATTTGATTTCCGTCAGCATCAGTGAGAATATGATTATCAAGTTGCAAAAGTTGTCCACTTTCGTTGAGAATAAATTTAATTTGTCCTCCATCAACTTGCGCCTGCATGGCAGCTTCATCTAATTCCATAGCAACATGCTGTTCACCATCGCCACCGGCATCAGAACCACCAGTCAATTCATGATGCTCATGTGTTTGTTGCTCTCCCGATTCATCCACTTCTTGTTGATGATGAACTTCGTCACCTGGTCCAGATTCCGTTTGTTGGTTGTCTGTTGTGGCAGAAGCGTGCGCTGTCTGACCTTCAGATGGGTGTTCCATTGAATGGTTGTTTGCTGGAGACTCTTCTGCTTTAGTTTCCCCTTCGTCTGCGGCAGGTTGGTTTGATGAGGATGTTGTTTCTTCACTGTTATGTTGCGCAGGTTCTTCCGCATTCTTGGAATTCTCTTTAGAAGCATTTGTCGAATTTACATTATGTTCTTCGTTATCATCATCTAAACTTGGCATACTGACTGGCCCAGTACTTGTTGGTTTTGATGTATCTGTCTTTACGTTTGACGATGCTGTTGTCGTAGTTGTTGTTGTCGTTGTCAAAGCGTGTGTTGAATCATCCGGTTGGTCCAACATGGGCATATCTATGCTAACCGATACTGGAGCGGTAGTTGTGGTAGTTGTATTAGTAGTGTGATCTTCACTATTTGAAACAACTCCACCTGCTTCTTGGCCGGGAATGGTAATATTAAAAGTTATGCCGCCCCCAGAACCAGCTTGTGAAGTTATAACCACTTGGTCGTTGTTACCACCTCCATTACCAGATGATGTTGTGGTGGCTGTAATACCATTATCGCCTTTATCAGAATGCATTTTTTCAAAAATGCTTTCAATATCTGCCTCAGAAATAGTAGTATTACCAGCATTACCCAATGAAGCGGTTTGTTGTTGCTGATGATGATGGACATTGAGGTCGGCATTGTGGTGGACCATTTCGTCGGCTTCCTGTTGAGCGGCTTCACTTAGCAAAGCGGCTGCATTTAATGTGGACAATGAGTTACTTCCAACTACTGCATTGGAAGTCTTTTTGTGTGTGATAGCTGTAGTTGTAGCGTTGTTGGTAGCGGTATCTCCCCTTCTATGAGTTTCCATATGCTGATTGTAATAATTCTCTTGTATAAATGTCAAAGAACAAATGTGACACGAAAAGAAACGTATATTATTAGCGGAAGCGGCTCCTGTTACGTCTGTTGTGGTGGTATTTGTTACTGGTGTGGTTGAATCACTTAAAGCTTCATCAATTGTTTCCTGCAAAAGTTTCTGTGTTGTCAGCATATTTTGTGAAGCTTGCGGTGCCTGCTGCTGTTTAATGGTTATCATTTGCTGTTGCTGCTGAATCTGCTGCTGTTGGACTTGTTGCGTATTCGGTTGCTGTTGATGTTCTTCGAAATGTTTAACTAACATTTCTCTCTTGGGGAAAGACATAGAGCACGTACCGCACTTAAATACATTGCCCTGATGCTGCTTGGCATGAGTTGTGGCCGCCTCACGAGTCTCGAAACGTTGGGCGCACAAACGACATTTAAATGGTTTGGATTTGACTCCAGTCATATGTTTACGCATGTGCTCATCAAATGTTATTTTGTCGGTGGACTTAAATTGGCAATGGTTACATGTATAAAGCGGTGTGGTCGTAGTACCTGGGGAAGCTTGTGCATTAACGGTTGTTATAGAATCAGCAACTGGTGCTGCATTTTGCGGTACCGGCAATGTTGTTGTACTTGTAACGACTACATTCGTACTATGATTTATTTCCATATGTTTACGCAAAGCCGATTCGCTGACGAAATTTATATGACACACAGCACATGTATTGTCCATTGGTGTATTATGCTCACGAACCATGTGCTGTTTCATGGCTCCAAAGTTAGGGAATATTTTTTTGCAATTTTTGCATTGGAAATTTTGATGTTTGCATGTTTCGTAATGTGTATTGAAGAGTCGCATATCGGATGTCTTATAATCGCACGACAAACATTTATAGATTTTAGTTGTTTTACGCTGGAGTGTTTGTGTGCCAGCGGATTGTTGTGGGATATTTGTTGAAGATGGTGTAGATATTTTCATTTGTTGTACGGCGCTAACTAAAAATAGATTAAAGAAAAATGGTTTATAAACATATGACAGACGTAAGCGAATACGGAAGCCCATTATTGGGCTGATAACAAATGTAAAGAAGTTTCGGGCCTTTAAATAAAAATACGTGGAATATAAAATGTCGTACTCAAAAAAAAAAATAAAAAGGTATGAAATCTATTTTATTTAGAACAAAATTTTCACAAAAATTTTTCTTTAATTATGTACCTTTAAAATCCAAATCATATTTCTGTAGTTTTCTTGAATAAGAGCGGATGTGCATTTTGACAATTTTGAGTTATTGATGCCAAAGTACATTATTTTATATGGTCTGTTACATGGACCAAAAATTTCGCCAATAACATGACCAATTCCGAACTTTTTTTCTCTAATGAACTAAATCGACTTACGGCAATTTGTTGCCGTTGAAAAAACACATAGCCCCATGCATTGTTGCTTTTCCGAAATATTTTTTGGTTATTATTCAGTTAATAAAAACTTATAGTGACTTGGGCGCAAGCATTTTTCATATAAAAAAAATCTTGTTTGCTTGAATTATTTCAATATAAACAACTGTTATCGACATAAGTTTTTCCTGAACACACTTTTAGTGTCCTTGGCAAATTGTTTTTTTAATTATTTTCTATGATCGGAACAAATATACATCCCGTATCATTCTCCGATTTTTATGAAACTTTTGTCATGGGTAGTACTCTTAAATCTAAGAATTATGGTAAAAAAATTTTGGAGCGGACTCACTTAGTTTGGGAGTTATAGGCCTCTAAAGTTCAAACATATATGTGTCTATAACTTCCTTCATATTATTGCTACATAGTTGATATTAATATCGTTGGATAGGACTTGTAAATACCTTTCAAACGATATATAACAACCTAAGGTTCTACAGAGTTGGAAAGGCTAGCGGTTCAAAAATCATTTTTTTGTATTGCCTTTTTTTACAAAAGTACCGTTAAATCGAAAAGGGGTCTATATAACGGTTTTTTATTATATAGTAAAATGAATAGAAGACATTCACACCTTTCATTTGACACCTATATCATAAATGCTTAATAAGGAATGAAGACACTACAAAGGAATTAAAACTTAAAAGTTGAAGATAGTTACTTTTTCATAGAACTACACGTATTCAGTATACAAAAATATACAATGAGTGTAACACCAAAATTTGTTTAATTTTTCTTGTGATAATAGTGGACTGAAAATGTAGTACGGCCGCGCTCTAAGATTTTATTCTTCATAGTATTTCGTATCACTACGAGCTCTAATAAATATTTTTATCTAAAATAATTTTTATGTTTTACTATTTTATATTACTGCAAGGTTTCAGCATTGTCGAACAGTGGCTTCGCTGAGTAAAGATTTTCTGCATTGCCGGCCTCCGGCCGGGCTTAAGGATTTTCTCCTCTATGTATGTCGAACAGTGGCTTCGCTGAGTAAAGATTTTCTGCATTGCCGGCCTCCGGCCGGACTTAAGGATTTTCTCCTCTATGTATGTCGAACAGTGGCTTCGCTGAGGAAAGATTTTCTGCATTGCCGGTCTTCGGCCGTGCTTAAGGATTTTCTCCTCTATGTAAGCGCTAACCTTTCCAAATCAGTAGAACCTTAGGTTGTTATATATCGTTTGAAAGGTATTTATAAGACCTTTCCAACGATATCCATATCAACTATGTAGCAATAATATGAAGGAAGTTATAGACACACATATGTTTGAAATTTAGAGGCCTATAACTCCCAAACTAAGTGAGTCCGCTCCAAAATTTTTTTACCATAATTCTTAGATTTAAGAGTACTACCCATGACAAAAGTTTCATAAAAATCGGAGAATGATACGGGATGTAAATTTAAGCCCTATGATCTTACCCTAGGGAACTTTTGCCTGAAATTTTTACACAAACTTCTTACCACATATATTTACATGACTGTCCAAAAAAGTTTGATAAAAATCAGATCCGTAGTATTAAACATAAAGTATTTCGGCTCTCCTGAAAAAAATAGGATTTTTGAAATCAAGAAAACCACAGATTTATGTGAATACAGCAGAAAATATTTAATGCGCTGAATAGAAATCCGTTTTCAGTTTTTGTCTGTCACGCACAGATTTTTCTAATGGGCGTGACTTATATGACGCTCAAAGGCGGTAACGCTAATATATACTACGCTTATACGCACGACTTATTTGCTAATAAAAACGTAGTGCTTTTGTTATTGTAACTTACTAACTCACGAAAACAATTGCTGATTAACGCACTATTTGCAAGTAAGAAGTTTGAGATGCCACCTTTATACGTTTGTTAATAAAAAATAATAAATAGATAAATATATTGATAAATAGATAAATATTCAGTGGTTTAATAAATGACAATAAAACAAGTAAGAACGTAAAATGCTGCCAAATACGAATTTGCAAATCAGCCCTGCGTATAAACGTAGTAATAAGTGTGTTTCCGTACTCAAAATTGGGCGCCCAATGTGCACGAAAAGCGTACCCGTACTCGAAAATTGGGTAATGAGATCGCTTTTGAGAACATTACATTCTTCTTCTTCTTCTTCTTGCACGAAACAGCCCGGACTTTTTCTTCGGGCAGATTGTGTAAAGTGCAAAACAATCAGCTGTTTGAAAAATAAACAATAACAAATGAAAAATTATAATTTTAGGCGACAAAAATACTAAAGAAATAATTGCTTGTTTAACAAAATTCAAAGCAAAATACATTTGTATGTATTTATGAAAATACCTAAAACTGAAAAATGGCATTAAAAATCATTGTGTTGGTTTTTATTTTTATGTTTATTTTAGCAACACTTTCTTGTCATTTTTCGGGATAGAAATTTGGTTTTTTGCGTTCCCGTACTTTTGTACATTTTTGTCTCTCAATGAGAAAATATGTGTTTGCTCTCATTTTACCGAACTTTACCCAAAAAGTACGGGAACACATTTAATATACATATCATCATCTCAGAAACTGCTTGTCCGATTGGGTAAACAGAACACTAAAAGATGCGAGATAAAATTACCTTTGCCAGTTTCATATTTTTTATACTTTCGACTGCTTTTGAGTTATTCCGAAAACAGTGGCAAAAAAGTTTCTTATACGAAATTTAAACTAAAAAATTTGTTTCAAAACGACTAAAATGATAAAATTTTTCGAATCGATAAACAAATATCTGCAAGCATTTCTTCTGTCCATTTTTCATTGTACTGTTTTCTATATATAAGATATCTTGGAGGCTGTTCGCTGTTTTTAGATCCCCTTTATTTTTTCTAGAAATCCAACGAACGAATGTTAAAAAAGTTTCCTTCGCATTGAGATACTCAGTGTTCGTAACTTTCTGGTAGAGTGGATAATTCTCATGCTTAGCAGCAGAATTATCAACTCAAGTATGGGAGGCGAAAACCTGAGAAAAAAATGGCGACTAGGGGCACGCCGCAGGGAGGAGTTCTATCACATCTGTTATAGTTGCTGGCGATGAACGTAATTCTTAGGCGTTTTGGCAGGAGCTTCCGCAAGATAGTCGCTTATGCTGGGACTGGGGGTTCAACCCAGAGAAAACTGAAGTAGTCCTCTTTACCAGGAAATATAAAATAGCCTAGGATTGGAGGGGTGGAGCTAAGGCTAGCGAAGGGTGCTAAATACTTCGGTGTTATCCTGGACAGTAAGCTTTCATGAAAAAGGAACACTCAGGAAAGTCCAAGAAAAGGGATTAGAGCCTACTACGCATGCAGGAACTCCATTGTAAGCAACTTGGGTCTGCAACCGAAGGTGGTAAACTGGATTAGCAGTTCAGTTGGCAGGATATTACTTGATAAGGTGCAGAGGTGTGCCTCGCTGCATCACAAGTGCACTTTGAAGCACACCTCAAGCCGCCTTGGACGTCATTCTTCACGTGCTTCCCATAGAGGATCTTGTGGTGAGAACGGCAGCAAGGGGTCTCCTTTGGATGTTAGAAGCAGGTTTGCTGAGGACAAGATTAACAGGTCACACAGCAACCTTAATTGAGATCAGGCACTGGTAATTCCGGATAGGGACTTTTGGGTTCAATCTGATAGGCTCTGCGTGCGTTGCGCGGTCTTTACAGGCGGGTCAAAACTGCGAATAGGCACGGGCGCTGGTATCTATATTTTGGAACGGACATTCGTAGCTCTTTTAGATTACCGAACGAATGTAGCGTTTTTCAGGTTGAGATCCTGGCGATCCTCAGGGCAACGGAACTGGTGGTCAGAAATGTAGCTGAAGACGAGGAGGTAACCTTCTACGTCGGCGGTCAGGCGGCGCTAAAAGCTTTTAAGGAACACAGTGTCAAATCGCAACTAGTTACGTGACTGTAGGAGAGCCCTCATCTTGGTTATGGAGAAATACATTGTCAGACTATGTTGGGTTCCTGGCCACTGCAATGTTGAGGAAAATGAAATTGCCGATGAGCTGCCAAGAATAGGGTCGGCGTTAAATCGGTTAAACTACCGATCGGTCATTACTATAGAAAACTCAGTAATTGGGTGTTGAGCAGGGCCAACCGTTAATGGGGGAGTAGGGAGATTGTAGTCTCGAGGGTCATGTGGTCAAAACTTGGCTTAGGTAGATCCGAACTACTCCTGTGTATGAATAGGAAGGTGCTAGAGGTCTCAATAGGCGCATTGACTGGTCACTGCTGGTCAGAGCGAGAACCAGCATTTGGGAGATTGGCACTCCAGATTTCTGTAGAATGTGCGAGGATGAAGAGGAACCTGAAGCCATTCAGCATATTATCTGCCATTGCCCGAGGTTGCAACGACCGAGGCTTCGGTTGCTGAGAAGATGTTTCATGAGAGCATTAGTGATATCGCGAAGTGCAAACTGCAAGATTATCAGCGACTTCATCTTGGAAATAACGTGGCTTAAAGACAGATAACAGGGTTGTTTCTGGGTACAAAAGGGGTTAATTTCATAACGGGTATAAATGGAAGGGAATCACCATGTATCCAATTGTGTCTCCGAGTGGATGTGTGGTATAACACTACCCTTCCTAACCTAACCTTCCTTCGGATTAGACCGAATATTGACTTTTTGGTTCGGTTTGAATTCGGTCATAAAAAATGGTTTCGGTCGTATCCTAATACATACATACAAAAAGGCAAGAGAAAAAATGTCCATCTTGAATAATAGTCCTAGATCCCTACCCAAGCTACAAGTGCAAAACGCATACATGAAGTTTTCTCAAAATATACCCAATAGTTTTTTAGTTACATCACTGCTTCCGGCATAAGTATGTTTGGAAAAGAAATATAAATTTTTGTGAACTTTTATCAATCTGATTAAAAATTAACATATTTCTACTGAAAGTAAAAATAAAAAATCTTGTTTTGCGTCGCATTAGCCACTTTTTTATTTGATTTGTAAAAAGTAGCTTTTTTTGCTGCATGTGTATAGTAACTGCTGTGTATTGAGTAACATGTTATTGATATGAAATTTCCTACTGTATAAATCTTATTAGAAATAAATGTTATTAGAAAAGATATTTAGAGCAGAAATACAACCTCACGGAGGCGGCATGAGTGTTGAATTGCCTCTCTCAGTGTGTTGGATAACAAAATACCCATAGGTGTGAAGAGAGTTGTCAATTTTTCTTTGACAGAAGGCCAGTATTATCTATGGTTCTGGGTGCTCGAGCCCCCTGGATAGAAAAAGTCAATGCCAAATATGGGTATGGATCAAGGGTTAACCGGCTTAAAAAAAAGTTATCACTTCCTTTGTATTTTTTTATCTTTTTTGACTTATGATAACTCTGAAATGTATAGACCGATTTGGAAATGTTTTTTCTTGCATATGGAAGTGTATATTGCAGACATCGGCCGACTTCCTAAACGTCAAAATGCATTGCAGTGATGCAGAGCCTTATGTGCTTTGTTGTAAAGTAAAGTCGCATCACCGCAATGCATTTTGGCGTTTAGGAAGTCGGCTATCCTCTGTACATACTTACATAACACAATTGTAAATATTGATGTATATTTTGCAATGGCTTATTAAATCATTTCTTACCTGCTGCTCCACTGTTTAATTTTTGTAGTTTGTTAGGCGGAGCTTGTAATGTGGACGAAGATATATTATTTGTAACATTGGCAGTCGGAGTTGTCGGAGTGACACTGCCCACTACAGTGGTAGTATTTGCAATGCCACCGCTATCATCGTTTAAACCATATTTTTTATGCAACAAGTTCATTAAATTAGTTCGAACACGTTCAACATCATTTTCTAAACGATCCAAGTAGTTGATAAGATTTGTACACCGGGAACAAACAACATCTTCAACACTTACAATGACCATAAAGGCATCACCAACCAACTGACCAATTTTATTAGGAAATTTTGTTGTTGTGTGTGTTGTCTGCATTTCTGTTAATTGATGTTGTGCCTGATTGGCGCCCAGAGCATCATCGCAAACATAACAACGATTTACGGTCGTAGTGACGACTTGCTGTTGCTGTACATTATTCGCAATCGATGCTGTTGTCACAGTTGTTTGTGTAACTCCGGATCCAACAATTTTTTGTTTAAGAATACGCGGCTGATTTGGACCGGTGACAGTAACTGCTCCACTCGAGAGCAGATTATGTATTTTACGCACTGCACTGTTCATTTGATTATTCATTATCAATAATTTTGGATGAGTTTTGAAGATACAACTATTATATTTAAATGAATTCCTTCTTCCCTGTCGTCTTTACTTTATGACCAAATATGACGTCTTTCATTAAACTAAAAACAACGAAAAATATTGAAAAACATTATGGATTATAAACAAACATAATACAAATGCAAGAGTAAATTAATTAGAGTATAACAGATATATTGTTGCTTTTTTTATAAAATTAACAATTCCATATTATGCATTGTAATGGCAACCTTTATTAGCTTGTCAAAAATTAATCGTTTCATAGTATACGTGCATGTCTGTGTTTTTAATAAACGGGTGTTATTCTATCGTTAAAGTTTCGTTCTATTTAGTTGTGACACATGCTGCTTCGTATAAAAAAATTTATGTAAAAAATTTAACGAAACTAAAAATGGGGGAATAAAATTTAAGCAGAAACGATTGATGAACGAAAAAACCGATGTGAAACAAAATTATTAAATACCATCTAATATAAAGCGGGATGATTAAAATAATGAAATTCATTAAACAATTTTAAACAAGTCAACATTTATTAACAATTATTTCATTTTTTAACAATCATTACAATATGTACAACAATAATTACACTAACGCTATAAACTACACATATGCACATGTATCACTAATTTTATTTTTTAATTTATATTAATATTTTAACTTTAAAACCATCTTTATTTATGCACGTAAATTATTTAATGTATTGTATTGCAATTAAACATTATTTCGTCATTTCACACATTTTCTCTGCAGCAAATTATGAACAATTATTCCTTATAGGCGTTTATTCTTGTTTCATTGTAAGACTTGTACAATGCCACAGAATCTTCGCTGCTAATTCTATAGTAATTTTAAACTTTATTTTAACATTAATTTCTAAAAAAACAAGACCAAATTACAAAACACCGCGCCAAAAATGTACATATGTAAATCCAACAATTTATACATGTAAACAATACCTTTCAGAAGATAAATGAGTTATTACCTTCACTTCTCAAAAATTGAAACATTTCAAACACTGTATTTAGCAATAAAATAGGATCTCACAAATTATAATAATCATTTGCTTTTTATTTACACGGAATTTTTTAAACCAATTTTTATGTATTTTATTTTTGACATCAATATTACGATAACAACAAAGCCACCGGCGTTACCACAATGGAAAAATGTTCAATACTAGTCAATAGAGCCGCTACTGTACGAATGCTGGGCCAAGCTTAACGAAGAAAAAAACACTAGCAACAACAGGGACAGCACATAATGAACGATGAACCAAAAAATGATTGTTGAGAAAATAAAACCCACGACATAAATATGGTGGTGGTTTGTTTCTTTTTATTCAAGGCAAATATTTTAACAATTTTCACAAATTTATATTCTTACAATTAATAATCAAAACACTATTCTCGAAGTCGCTTTTAACACGACATGAACTTGGTTTAGCTTATCTAAAAAATTGCTTGGAAAATGCAGCTCTAATATTTTTAGTTTAATAATTTTGTGTAATTCACAAGCAACACTGTACTACTCTGTTGAAATTTTTCACACACTAAAAAATCCAACTGTTTTTAACGTAATTTGATGGTGTTGTTTTCTCTTTTTATCCTTTACTGTAACCGCGAATACTCTGCATTAGAAAGAAACAGCTAATGTACTTAAACGTTCGTTAAGTTAAAATGGCTACCTTTACGAATTTTGCAGCAGGCTTCGTTTTGTTTTGAACAAAAAAATTTAACGTGATGTATTATTGTGTATGCCACTTTATTTTCTCAACGATATTACGGTACTTTACTTCATGTATGGCATTTCCTTTTTATCGATTTTAATAAGAACTATATTTATTTCCATTAATACCTTTGGAAGCCAGTGTTTATTCTTAGATTTGCATAAATCTTAGGCACAACATGCGTTCGTTTATGAAAAAAAGTTTTCCACCAAAACGCGTGTTATTCCCTCGAATGCACGGCTATGACTGCCACTGTTGCCAATGTTTTTTCACCTCAATTATACCTAAACACACCAGAAATCCCAAAATATTTTATTAAGCGGGAAAACTTAAAATATATCGTTAGCTGAAATGCAAAACCACGTAATCGCAATTTCAATTAATTATAGCGTATTACATTAAAAAAAATTTCTAATCCGCATTATAAAAACCGGCCAAACTAAAAAAAAGTGACTTTATTTCAGTTGCTTAATGTATTTTATCAAGTTTTTTTTATTTCCTAGGGCCTATTCACATATTACGTAACGCTATTTTCGGAGGTTTTATACCCCCCCCCCCCCGCTTTGTAACGCTTTTTACAAAATTTTCAGTATAAAGTATATAATCCGTAACAAATCTTTAACCACCCCTGGAGCGTTACGTAATATGTGAATGGCCCCCTATCAAATTTAAAAAAAGTGCGGTTAAATATAGAAATATCCTTACACGCAATTTACGCGGGCTTTTTAAGTTTAAAGCATGGTATTGTGTTGAACATTTCATGTGAAATGCTGTCATAACACATTTAAAAAAAATTGGCATGAACTGTTCATGAAAAATGTTGCTTAAGTAGTACTCTGTTTTTCTTAACTGGGGGTCTCCATGAGCAATAAACTTGGAAATAATTATGTTCTCATCTGTCAAATTATATTTCCAACATCATATGTTCACGTGTGGACCGCAGAAACATTTATTTGCAAATAAATTGCGACATAATTGTTCAAACTTATGTTCAAGAAATAATGTTGAACATAAGCTGTCAAATTTTATCGGCAACTGTTGTTTGCTTGAATTAAAGAAAAGAAACTTGTAGCTGTGTAAAAATACATCGTTTTTTAAATAAAATAAAGCAAATTAAAGTAAAATAATTTTAAACAAAATTAAATAAACTAAAATAAAGACAAAAAACATCGATCCATTCACAGTGAATTTTTTCAATTTATGTCCAATACCACAATACGTGCTCTATAGCTCAGAACATAAGCCTCTTCATGAACATATTTGTGCTGTTATTCTGCCGACGTTATTTCTTATGTTCGGAAATAAATATTGCGCGTGGAGACGTGCAGTAAGGAAAACATATGAAATTTATTGGCAACACTAATTTTTCAAGCGAAATAATATGAGCGGCACTTTTTTCGCATGGAATTTACAACAAACACATGAAGATTATAACAAACGTACATGTCAAATTGTTTTCATGAAATAATCAATGTTTGCCCAACTTTTTTCACAAATTTGAACACAGTACCAGGCTTAAGAGCGTGAGAGTGATGGTGGGAAGCTATCGGGCATTGATGCCAACTTTGGCTCTTTTTTACGATATAACAAAAAACGATATGACACCTATTGAAAGGAGCAGTGTTGCCCTTTCAGTTGAAAGGCGGATTCTTCAAAAACTCACGGACTTATTGACACGCACTCGTCTATGTATGACCTCTTCATACATATACATATAAAACGATAAAAATCCATCTGTCTCGCTGACATATTTATTAAAAGAAAATTGCTATATTTTTAGCACTGCATAAATTCGTCACTTTTTATGAAAAACACGTCAAATCGTCACTTTGCTATTTTTGGAACCTAAAAAATCGTCAAATCTAGCAGCCGTGCATGTGTGTAATCGTCAAAAAAGGCATGGATAAAGTCTGTAAAGGGCAAAATACATCATCAATCAGCTTGATATCAGATTCGTGTACGTGTGCTTGACGAAAGATCAAAGCCAAGTAGATTTTCCATCAAGCGTCGTCGGTGTCACTAATACTAACGAAATTTCACACATACTATTACCACGCTTGTCAAGCATGTTGGTGATATATATTGCCCTTAATGTAGGGGTTTTAAAAGAAAATTGTAAAAAAAATCAGGTTAAAAAGGCACTTACCTTTTCCAAACCTCTCTCTCTCAAACTAAAAAAGCCTGACTTTAAGGGGTCTACACACGACCAAATGCTTGATGTCAAATTCGTGTACGTGTGCTTGACGATAAATCAAAACCAAGTAGATTTTCCATCAAGCGTCGTCTGTGCCGCATACTAAAAATTTTTCACTCATACTATTAACATACTTGTCAAGCATTTTGACCATGTCATGTGCCCTTTAAAGCCAAGCAGAAAAGGCACAATGTAAATTGCGTGTAAGTGGCTTTTCAAAGTAGAAAAGCGTGCCTTTAGAGGAGTGGTGGGCAAACATACACTATTTTATTCTTTGTTTGTGTATGTGCTTCGCGGCTAAATAGATTCCGGTTGGACATATCTTTCAGACATCCTGCAAAACCGATACAATAACAATTCGAGGAATTTGTCGAGAGAATATTTAATACAAGAAGTTTTAATTGACATTGTAACAGCTCAATTTCGCTCAATTTTAGCAAGCAGAAATATATTAATATGATTCAAACTGGTGACAGACTGAGCGACAATGTCCACAAGAAGTTCTTTTGGCTAGTTGAAATGACCAGTTGAGTAGTTTTCTTTTGCCCATTCTTTGAGTACTTTTTCTGTTAGATTGTCTTAAAGCGGTTTAGAAAAAATGATAGATTCGGAAATATATTTATTCTGAAACTCATTTATATTCTATGCATGGTATATATTTAAGCTTGTAAAATTATTTTTACACATAAAATTACTTGCAGCTGCTATGTTTTGTTTTCTTATTAATAAAAACCACGAAAAAGTAGTTTCATTTATGCCGATTTTCTTGCCGAAAAATCCGAATTTTTTCTCCGAAAAGAGCAAATTTGTTATCAGAATTGTCTGGCAGCCCAGCTTGTACCTGAAAATTGTATATTTCCAGCCCTGGTTACTAATAACAACAACAATGAAAAATCGTAAACAAACCCCAATTCGGCCCACAAAGCATAACTGGACATTAAAAACTGGACAACACGAAACCGGATAGATAAGGTCCAATTAACGAAATGGAAAATTAAAAAATAAGTTTAATATTTACCTTTCAAAAATTCAACACACATATATCAATCAATAGAATGAGAGGCATATTAAAATGGATTGATAAAGTTGAGTTTCCCAATACAAAGGATGAAGACATCAGGTAAAACAATCTGAAGTCAGATATTTTGACCTACATTTTTAATAAAACAAAAACACATGTACATACATATATCTATTTCTAGTATTCACTGTGTATGTTATAATCCAGATGGCTCTCAATTGATAGTCGCTGCTCGGGAGAGAATTTTGGTTTATGATCCAAAAGATGGCAGTATATTGAATACTTTAAAGGCTCATAAAGATGTGGTTAATTGCGTGGCATATTCTAGAGATAGCAAAAAATTTGCCACCGGAGGCGCAGATAAAACCGTTATCGTTTGGTCGCCTCAATTAGAAGGATTACTAAAATATTCGTAGGTGTTATGTAGCAATAACAGCCAAAAAATAATTTTTTTAATTTCAGACATGGAGACTCTGTACAATGCATGAGTTTTAATCCCATTTCTCATCATTTAGCCTCATGTTCAACATCAGATTTTGCGTTCTGGTCGTCGGATCAGAAAGCTGTACAAAAGTACAAGATACATTCTAGAGTAAATGCTTGCTGCTGGACTAACGATGGCCAATATCTTATTTTGGGCTTAGCAAATGGTATGATATCTATAAGAAATAAAAGTGGCGAAGAAAAAGGGCGAATTGATCGCCCTGCTGGTACTGCTAGTGCCATTTATGGTGTGCAGTGTTGTCCAGCAATGGTAGAGCCCAATGTAGATACTATAGCTGTAACCGACTGGAGCCAAACTTTATCGTTTCATACTCTAAATGGACAAATGATTGGCAAGGAGAGATCTCTTGGTTTCGATCCTTTATGTTTGTCATACTTACCTAACGGCGAATATTGTTTAGTATCAGGTTGCACTGGTAATGTTCATTGCTTTACACGTGAGGGAGTCCGTTTGGGTATCTTAGGAGATACTGTTGACACTTCGTGGATTTGGTCAGTGGCCGTTCATCCTAGCGGCTTGTCATATACAATTGGTTGTCAAAATGGAACCTTATCCACATACAGCATAGCCTTTACAACTGTTCATGCCTTGTATCGTGAACGTTATGCATTTCGTGAACACATGTGTGATGTTATTATACAACATTTGATATCCGGCCAAAAAGTACGAATCAAATGCCGTGATCTTGTGCAAAAGATAGCAATATATCGACAAAAGCTTGCTGTTCAGTTGCCAGAGCGAGTAGTTCTCTATGAGTTGAACTCTATAGAAGACCAGCCAATGCATTATAAGGTTAAGGAAAAGATACAAAAGAAATTCGATTGCAGTTTGTTAGTTGTATGTGCCTGTCACATTGTATTATGTCAAGATCAAAGACTGCAGTGCTTGGATTTCAATGGTGCCTTACAAAGAGAATGGCTAATGGATGCGTTTATACGTTATATAAAAGTCATAGGAGGACCTTCTGGTCGTGAAGGTTTAATGGTGGGACTAAAAAATGGAAAGGTATGTTCTTAATGCACACTATCATTAAATAAAACGATTCTTTAACCATTTTAATACATACATAAAATACCATACATAATATATAATCCCGTAGCGAGTTACATATATGTGTATATATAATTTAAATTACAATAACGTAAATTATTTCAAAAATTTAATCAATTATCATAAAACTCGAAATGCAAATCAAAAAACGAATTTGCATAAAAAAATTTTGATTTTATCCAAAACATACAAGTCCACTAAAAGCAAATATTACAATTACTAACAGGCTGTTCAACAATGCCGAACGAGCGATGAAACTGGAACTGTAAACGACAAAAACCAATTTTGTTTTCGTTTTGAATTCCTGCGAAGGAAATTGAAAATTATCAAGTTCTTAGTGCATCTTAAACATCTAAAGCATTAAAACAAATTAAAAAGCTGTAATACGTCACCTTTTTAATTGAGATCTCTCCTGAAAATTAGGCAATTTCAAAACTCGCGATTTACAGAACACCGCCAAATGTTAGACAATTTTGTTTTTGATCACGTAGCGATTGATTAAATTACGAAATTAATAGAAATCAGTTTTAATTTTTGATAAACTGCTTTTATTGAAAATTTTGGAGGAACAATTTTTTCTGTGCAGAAATATTAGAAGCATTTTTTAATTCCAAGAAAATCTGGAATTTTCAGGTGTCCCGGGCTTTCCCTCTAAGAATAAATTAAATTATAATAACGGAATTCAAAAGGTGTACTAATTATTGTATTGGTTGAGTTGAAATTGCTAAAAAGGCATCCAAAAATGGAATAAAATTGAGAAATTTCCGAGCGTATATAAGTACTTTAAAACAAGTTTTAGATCATAAAAAATAAATAGGAAATGGCTCAGTTGTAGAGAGAATATCTTAAAGTCTAACGAGCCCGGATTCGCATCTCAGCTGAGACATAATTTTTTTTACTTTATATACGGGTTAAAATAATCAAATTTTCATCGGTCATTTCAGTGACGGATGTTAAATTCATCCGATTTTCAACCGGATTTGAACGCGTGTTATATCAGTAGAACCCATTCTTTAAGTATTTTTTGGATGTCTTTTTTTACTGCGGAATAAAAATATAGCACAATTAAAAAATATAAACATCATTAAAATAGATAGAGATTTACGAGTGAAAGGCTTTTTACACTCGATGAGCCATTGTAGAGCGGTCTATGCTTAGACTGTACCTCTTCGTAGATAATGCCCTTAAAGTCTAACCAATTTATGTTCCATTTAATTTCTAGGTATATCGAATATTTCTTGATAACGCACTGCCTTTACTGATAACTTCTGCTGTATCGGCGGTTCGATGCCTAGACGTTAACGCAAATCGCACCAAAATTGCAGTGGTTGATGACGGTGGTCGCCTTGTGGTTAGAGACATTTACAATGACACACTTCTTTATCAGGATTCAGGAGTAAATTCCGTAACGTGGAATACTCATTTGGATTCAATGTTATGTTACACTCATACTACTGGTGGTCTATCTGTTAGAGTCGGAAATTTGCCCCCAAGAGCTCCTCAGCAAATGTTAGGTGTCGTTGTTGGTTTATGCGGCGCTACAGCATTTTGCTTAAGAGGCAATGTAATGCACAATATACCATTAGCTCTGGGAGCCACAATGTGGCAATTTATTGAAGCGGGGTTATTTGAGTAAGACTAGATTTATAGGTCGATTATGCTGGTAACCAAACTGTAGCAACCAAATATTCGAAGTTACTAAAAAAAGCAACTCTTGATCTGTGCCCAGTTGCCAGTTCAATTCAGGTTAGGTTGCCATACATAATCGACTTTTTATACGATGAATTTTCAAATGAAATTGAGAGGATCTTGTTTCATACCTCCTACCGTTAAATTCAAAAAGCGTCATGGAACAAATTTCATTAAAAAAACACCGTATACTAAATCTGACCCACGTTTTGTACAGTGACCATATTAATGTTTGTAATCATTTAGGGAAGCTTTTCAAGTAGCGTGCTTAGGTGTTACTAATGCCGATTGGGAAGGTTTAGCTAAATCTGCTTTGGAAGCTTTACATCTTAATATTGCCCGAGATGCTTACGTTAAGATACGAAATTTACCTTGGCTTCAACTGATTGGTGACTTAATGGAAAAACAAAAGAGTGGACAAACGCCTAAGGAAGTGTTGCAGGCAGAAATATGCGCATATTCTGGCAAACACAAAGAAGCTGCTAGATTTTTCGAAAAATGTTCTGTAAGTGTTAAAGCGTTAGAAATGTATACGGATCTAAGAATGTTTGACATGGCGCAAGAGTTCATAAGAGATGGTAGTCCAGAAGAAAAGAAAAATTTAGTACGTAAAAGAGCCGAGTGGGCTTACTCTGTAAAAGAGCCAAGAGCAGCTGCAGAACTCTTACTTAGTGTGGGGGAACACCAGAAAGCCATAGAAATTGTATCGGAGCAAGGATGGGCTGATATGTAAATATGCCAAAATAATAGCAGTATTGAATAACGGAAAATTTTAAATATTTGTTTTTAGTCTATACGATATAGGAAGGCGTTTGAGCCAAAGTGATAAGGAATCTTTAGAATTAGTAGCTTTTAATTTGAAGCGTTTGAAGGCGTTACCTTTGGCTGCAGATGTATTCAAAAAATTGGGCAATGAAGCTGAAGTAGTACAGTTACATGTAGAAGCTCAGGATTGGGCGGAAGCTTTTCGTTTGGCTGCAGATATGCCGGAGTTACTTCCTCAAGTGCACTTTCAACACGCTCAATATTTGGCGGAAAATGACCAGTTTATACAAGCACATGAAGGTATGTACATAAAAACTTTTGCTTATTAGTTAAAAGTTTCTTAAGTGTACCTGTAACTAAGCATTGCTTTTTTAGCTTACTTAAAAGCCGGTCGCATTAAAGATGCCAACCGTTTATTGAAACAACTGAGCAACTCAGCCATAGAGGAAGATCGTTTTTTAGATGCAAGTTATTTTTATTGGCTTTTATCTAAGCAATACTTGGACATTTATTATGAAAAGGAGTACGTAGAAATATTATAATATAGTTCAAATAATATTAATATATCCTGCATATCCGCAGGATTCAAAATCCTATAGATTTTCATTTAAAGGAATATCACTCCCATTTACGCATAGCGAAAATATATTATGCTTACAGCGTGATTTACAATTATATGAAAGAACCATTTACAACATATTCACCAGTAAGCCTTTTCAATGTTTCAAGGTTTATACTTAATGAGGTAGAATATAAAGGAGCTCCAAAGGGTGTAAGCATGTTGTAAGTTTATTGTTATTTTATTCATATATATTTTTTAATTAATGTTTATATAAGCGCCGTTCTGTTTACTTTGGCCAAACAAGCAAAGTTTCTGCAAGCCAACAAACTTTGCTTGGTAGTCAACAAAAGGTTACAATCTCTTAAGCCTCCATCTGGAGTTCAGGAACAAATTGATGTAGGTATTATGTATTGAGAACAAAAGTTAATTGACTTTGTATTTTTTGTTTTGGTTTAAGATAAATTATTTAAATAGTAAAGCCTGTAAAAGCGGTTTCAATGATCCGGAAGAGTTGATGCCTTTATGCTATAAATGTTCGAACTACAGCCAACATTTAAATGGGAATGCGTGTCCTACATGCCGTCAGGATTACATATTTTCATTTATATCTTTTGGTACTACTTATAAAAAATATTTAAAAAATTAATCAATTGCACGTACCTTTTTTAGAAATACTACCTTTAGTACAATTTTATCCGGAAATGGATATCACCGATAATGAAGCTGAAAGATTGCTATTAGCTCCAACGAAAACAAACGAAGATCAGGATCCTTTTAATGAGGTTTGCGGGATAAACAATGATTATGAAAATGTTAATTTTTTTATTTCAAGGATTCTGCAAGTGCCTTACTTTTAAGATTGGATCGAAATGCCTTACGTTCCATAAATCCAAATAATGTATTAATTTTAAAACGCCGCTCTAAAGCAAATAGTAAATTTATTTTTTATCGTAACATCCTGCCCGATTTACAAGTAACGTACTGTGCCGAGTGTTTACTGGTAACTAATTTAGTATCGAATTTGTTCGCCGCCAAAAAATTTAACATATTTATCTCCACAGGTTTTTTATGCAGAGGATTTCGAGTTGCAAGTTTTACAAAAAGGATTTTGTCCTTTTTGTCGTACTGCAACAGAAAAACTATTTGAAGATTATTAAAACTTTAGTTTAATTTTATTTTTAAGTTGTATGTACATATACATATGTAATTATTTTAAAAATAAACTTACTGTGTATCTTTTAAGACCATGTTTCTTCTTGATATCTTTTAGTTTTGATTAATTGTTCTATTAAGACTTCATCGTTACCTATAACTTTTGTAAAAGCTTCTTTTACAGATTTCGGCATATTCTTAGAAGATCCGGATACAAGAATATATGCATTCTTTCCAATAATCAGCTTTTTTAATTCATTTTTGTTCTCTTCTATCAAATGCTGAACATATATCTTATTATCTTGATCTCTAGAAAAGGCGCAATAAAGGCAAATGTATTTTTTTGCTTGCCACTTTTCCAAGTCGTCTTGAAAATGGAAATCTTTGCTCTTATTACGACAGCCAAAAAATATATATATGATAGGCAGATCACTATTATTTTGCGATTTATTAAGATAGAAGCTTTGAATTATGCTGCGAAATGGAGCTATTCCAGTACCTGGCCCCACCATAATTAACGGCGTTGTAATTTCCTTAGGAAGCTTTATGGTACCAGATTTTATATTGCCATATATTTGAGTGCCTGGCTTAAGACTTTTTAGCCAATTTGAACATAGACCTAGTCTAGGTATGGATAATTTAGTTTTATATTCCACCACAGCTACCAGGAGATCTAGTTGTCCTGATTCCTTACAACTGGCTATTGAGAAACTTCTGGGTTGTATGAATGTAAAAAGTTCTATCAACATATTAAGATTCAATTTTGAAGAAGCATGTCGAAAATCTTGCAAAACTTCAAATATGGTTCTCCGTGGCCGATTTATGTAGTTAATAAGATCATCAAGACCGTCTGATGTAGTTAGCTCTAATAGTTTATCTTTTTCCAGCTCATCTTCGCAGTTTAAGGCCAGGAGTTCAAAAGCTCTTTGGCGTGGACGGAAATTTAGATCCCATATATATGTGGCCATTTGTTGTACCGTCAATGGTTGGCTATAGCATGTTGGCAAAGGCATATCGGCATGGATACTACTTACTTCTACTACAGTATCGGCATTAAAATTAAATTCATGTTCTCGAGACCATAAAAAGAATTCTTCAACTTGTTTTGGCGAATTACGAGGTTGAACTTGTAATATATCTCCTGGAAACCAATTTATTCCCTCAGGTGCGATAAATTCCAGGAGACTAACATCTTGAAAGTGCGATGGATCCGTTGTTCGCTTGTTGCTCTTGAGAATAAATACATTAGGGTCACCTCTGTTAGGCCAAAGCAGACGCGAAGTGTCTAGATTATTACCTTCATTTGTAGCATGCACTTCTCTACACTTAAATCTAAAAACTGACGAATCATTTTCTGGCCCAACCATTTTAGGTTTTAGACACATGTGCTGTTCTATGTGGCTCCAAAGTTTATTCATCCATGGCAAAGCTACTGCACTCAAACCATGATCATGCTGATCATCACACAATCCTACAGAGACAATTTGTTTTGCCCCTAGTTGTTGTAGACGCCTATTCAATTTTTTGGCAGCATAATTAAACTTTGCATAGCTGGAGTCACCCAGCCCTAAGCACGCATACTGTAAATTCCCCAAAGAATTGGTAGGTAAACTCTTTCTAAGCAAAAATTTCCAAGCATTACGCATGTTGTCTGGTTCATCACCGTCACCGGTTGTAGCGATCACAAAGAACACCAATGTTTGGTCAACGAGTTTTTGTATAGGAAAATCATCCATAGGCAAGACCGGCCCTTGAAAACCATATTTCTTCGACGAACGCCATAATTGCTCAGCTACATCCTTTGCAGTGCCAGTTTGACTACCGTATAAAATTAATAAATACATGTTATTGTTTACCATTTATCAGAATTCTTGTCACAGATTTTGTACTATTTATTGAAGACGATTACTCACTTGTGTAAAAAACTTAACTATGACCAGTGTTACCAACGATGAAAGAGTTAAAGTTCTGGATTACAGAAATAAAAGTGCTAAAATGCTCTACAGTACACACAAAAAAAAGCTAAAATCAGTTAGCATATTTACGGTCTAATGCATAACGAACGCTTGGCATGACTTTAGCATAAGTGACGAAATTGAACGGGATCGTGGCTCGTGATGATTTTTAATCCAAAACTATATGGAACAATTCGTTAAGGTTCAGTTAACTTTCGTCACTTATGCTAACTTCATGTTAAATTTTCGTTATGCATATGAAGCCTGCCTACGACTGGAGCAAGGCGAATTCACTACAGGTGAACTTGTAAACAAGGCTGTTAGCTTTTCTTAGCATTTTCATCATAGTCGGATGTCAAAATACAGTATTTGCTTTGTGAGTTTGAGTACGAACAATGATTTTCCAAACAAAAAATGATTGTAGTTTTTGTTACATGTTGTAGTTGTCTTATTAGTATTAGTGAGACTACATGGGGATCGATTCTGAATTTATGATAAAAATGAAGTGATAAAAAATTCATAATTTTCACTTCATAGCAATTTTTCGCCTCATTTTTCATTTAGCTCGATTCTGATTGCAATTATGAAAAATTGGTTCGTTATGAAAACCATCTGTCACCTTTTGTTTTTCCAAAATAGAATCGGGACCCTGGTATGAATTTGCCTTATGCGGGTGCTAGACGGATCAATATTTTAGCTTCAATATATATGCTTGTGTGCGTATCTGAAAATCATTTTGATATTCTTCAATATTTCCCCTCCGTATATGTGTACATATTTATTGCAAACAAACCCTCCCAAGCACATATATTGAATTTGCATATTGACCTGTGTGACATTCGCTTTAGACTGGAGCCACCAACACACTTTTAGTACTAGGCTAACACAGGCATGTTTGTGTTTTGAAAATTAAAGCTCCACTCTGGCAATGACAAATCTTTGTTTTGATAGGTTAAAACATATGTGTAAGATAGCTTTGTTGCTATTGTTTTTACATCTTATTGCTAAGGGGCAAAGGGTGGAACAAATTGCTCTTGTTAATTGTGCAATATACTTATTTTGTTATTGAATATGTTTAAACTGTGTGGTTTTTTGTTAAGAAATCAAGCAAAGCCATGTGCTGCATTAGTTGCAAAACGAAGTATCAACTTTTTGCAAATAACCAAACCCCCGCTACGATTTTTAACCAAACGTAGCGCAAGTACTTCACTTGCCGGGCCGGGAGCTCCATCAGTGAAAAATGAGGAAAAACTAGCTCCATTAGGATGGTTCTTATTGGTCAGTATATTATCTGTCGTTTTATCATAACAGCTTAAGTCTAAAATCGTGTTTGCAGATAACGATTTAATATAAAATCTGTTGTGTTGGTGTTCTAGAAAGTAAAAAAAATAAAGCGTGATAACTTTTTGGAACATTTCGAGTATTTAAAAACGGATTGGACCCAAATGTGGATTGTAAGAAGATGAACCAGAATATGAACATAAATCGATTTCTTAAATCAACTTAATATGTTATGATAAAACGACACATATAATAAATATCTGTGGCCATCAGCTAAAGTCGAGTTAGGACAAATTTGATTTATCATTATACTTATATACTTTTGTATATTTCTCTTAAGCTAACTGCTGTTCCATTATAAATAAAATTACAAATTAATATAGTATACAATTCCTAACATCGAACATGCAAAGATTAGTGTAATCTAAATTCCCTGATTTTAGACGATCCCAAAATATTCTTTTGATCACTTGCCGAAATCGAGTTTAGTCGTTATTCCTTGTGGGCACAGATATATTTATTATTTGTATAATATACTATATTATATTTAGTACTTCTAGAAAAGCAAACTATTAGATCGATGCTACAATTAAGTAAACCACTATGCAACAAGCTTAGTATGTATCAAGAAATAAAAAGGCCTTGCTAACAAAATGATCTAACTCATTAATTATTTAGACTATACACCACATTCTTCATCGTAATGCACGTACTATAGGAAGGGGTTTTTGTTGCGAGAAAATATGACCTAATTAAATACTACTACATATATCTGAACACAACATCGAATTTTTTTATAAATTCACATTGAAAAGTAATCTTTCACGCAAGTTGTAAATTTTCTCTTTATTATTTAATTGATATCTTACACTATGTAATATAAAAAAATATATTGTACGTTTTTAATTTTTTCGGGACGAAAGCCTTAGCTGCTAGTTCCCTTTTTTCGTCTTTAATTACCATAATTGTATTATGGTAATTAAATAAATAAATATTATACACAAAATTCATACAGAAATAAATTTGTCAGGGCTTTTATTTTATTGGAAAATTTCGCATTTAAAACCGCCATACTTTTAATTTTATCATATTTTTACATTTACTATAAAAATATTAAAATGTTGGGGCGTTTCGCATTACAGGTTACGATGTAATTTTTCTAAATTTGTATTCACAGCTCATTCCAATTACAACATTTGGTCTAGGTTGTTGGCAGGTAAAACGTAAAGTGTGGAAGGAACAATTGATTAAGGATATGGAAACGTTAACAAAAATACCCCCAGTTGAACTGCCAGAAGAGTAATTATTTCATCAGAATTCTAATAATAATGTAAAAAACAAATTAACCAAATTATATTCAGTCTTTCAATTTTAAAAGATATGGAATATCGCGTTGTAAAAGTAAAAGGCACATTTTTGCACGACAAAGAGCTGCTTATGGGTCCTAGAAGTTTTATTAGGCCCGATGGTGCTGAAACAGGAGGAGGCTTGTTTTCACAGCGTGATGGCGGCAGTGGTTATTTGATTATAACACCATTCAAATTAGCTGGAAGAGAGTGAGTTTTACCACTCACTTTGGTTAAATTTAACCTTAACTTGAATATATTTTTAAAGTGATGTTATATTAATTAATCGTGGATGGATACCACGAACAAAGCTTAAGCCAGAGTCACGTTTAGCTGGGCAGATTACGGATGAAGTTGAAATGACTTGCGTTGTACGGAATGAGGAACGCAGACCTCAGTTTACACCGGATCACAAAGGGGGTGTATTTCTATATAGGCGAGTTTTAGACTACAATATCCAATAACTACAATCCCCCTTATCGTGTTTGGTGATTTTTGCCTTCGACTACGACATTTTTATAATAGATTAAAGACAGCACGCTACATTTTTCTTAATCTATTAAAAAAATGTCGTAGTCGAAGCCGAAAATCGCCAAACACGATAATGGCCAATGAATAACTGGCGATTTTTCTTTTGAAACAGAGATTTAAAAAAAATGAGTGCTTTAACTAGTGCCCAACCAGTTTTCTTAGATGCCTCTTATACCTCTTCGGTTGCTGGAGGTCCTATAGGTGGACAAACTCGTGTCACTTTGCACAATGACCATTTATCCTACTTAATTACCTGGTACAGTTTATCTTTGGCTACTGGCTTCCTATGGTATCGCACTGTCTTGAAAAGAAAGCCCTTTTAGAAATAAAACAGCATTTTAATTTTCCTTTTTTTTAATACTTAGTTAAACGATAGTTCATCTTTATTTGTATTATTATTGTTTTGTATTATTCTTTAAATAAAAAGAAGAATAATAAATTAATTCAATTATAATAAATGTTTTTTTTATTATATTTTAAATACATTATCAAGTGTGTATTTTTGTATTAATTTTCCGAAACTGATTGAAAGGCAAAATTTTGTTAATTTTTTTATATCTGTTAAACTTATGTACTTAATCACGTATCAAGTCTAGGAGAAAAAGTAAACTATTTTAAATATTTTACCTTTTCATGGTTAAATTAAAGAAAAAAAATATGTATATATTGCCGCTTATTTGGATTAGGTTTCAAAATTATTTTCCATTTAATAAATGGAAAACTATAATCATTATCACCATTTCAAAGTTATAAAGTACATAAATGGAATCTTATTTACATTATTCGTAGTATTTTTTCTTTTAAATACTGTGCAAGGTTTTTATAAATTGAGTGTTATTAATAGGAAAAATTGGAAAAAAGTAGAATACATTTTTGGAGGATTTTAGTGCATTTTTATGTGTATATTTTTACCTTCTTAAAGTTTGAAGGCCATTGTTTCTTTTAGTAAAACCCGCATTAAGTTTTACTGATTTATTACCCTACAATTGTGGCACACTACCCCAGGAACGCATAAGACCAGTACGTAAATATTTTTTTCCAATTGTTTGAACATGGAAACCGATTTGTTGTAAACGTTCATGATCTAAAATTTTGCGCCCATCAAAAATGTATGCTGGCTTCATCATTGACTGATAAATGCGTTGATAATCAAGAGTCTAAAAAAGGCAAGATAAAACAAAAATTATTCCAAATATTTTTTGTCGAATAATCCTTTTAAATTAATAAATTTACCACAAACTCATCCCATTCTGTACACAAAACAATTGCATGTGTTCCTCTAACAGCGCTGTAAGGATCACTGTGTATTTGTACAGCTTGTTTAACACTCTCAGGAGATTCTGTTACACAAGGATGTGTCAAATCATCTATAATTTGCTCTGGCTCAACTTTAGGATCGTAAATATCCAATTTGGCACCCTCTTCCAAAAGAGTTTTACATACAGCTATAGCCGGTGTCTCGCGAGTGTCGCCAGTGTTTTTCTTAAAAGCAAAGCCCAATATGGAGATGTGCTTATTTGAAACCGTATTGAAAAGACTTTCAATAATTTTTTGTGAAAAGCGATTCTTTTGATACTCATTCATATCGATGACCTGTTGCCAATAAGCAGCAACTTCGGGTAAGTTGAGACCTTCACATATATAAACTAAATTGAGAATATCTTTTTGGAAACAACTGCCACCGAAACCAACCGAAGCTTGCAAAAATTTTGGACCAATACGAGAATCTAAACCAATGGCTCTAGCTACTTCAGAAACATCAGCTCCCGTTGCCTCGCATACTGCAGAGAGAGAATTAATACTAGAAATTCTTTGTGCTAAGAAAGCATTAGCAGCTAATTTCGATAGTTCTGAGCTCCAAGTATTTGTGGTTAAAATATTGCCCTTAGGTATCCAGTGTTCATATATCCATGATAGTTTTTCTACAGCCTTATTGCCGTCGGAAGTCTCTTCACCTCCAATAAGAACACGGTCAGCATGCAAAAGATCTTCGATGGCAGTACCTTCAGCTAAGAATTCAGGATTTGAGAGAATATCATAGCGTATACCAGGCTTTTGATTTGCATGCAAAATATGCATAATACTTTCGGCAGCTCTTACGGGTACTGTGCTCTTCTCCACAACAATCTTATTTGATTGAGCAATTTCGGCAATCATTCGGGCAGCACTTTCAACATATTTTAAATCAGCTGCACGACCTATGGAGTATTTTATATATCACGTTAGTTTAGATTTTTTATCTGTAGTTATGATGTGTTGTTATTTTTAAAAATTTACCTTTTCCGTTACCAAAAGTCTTTGTGGGAGTGTTAACTGATATGAAAATTAAATCGGCTTCTTTAATGGCAGTCTCAATATCAGTCGAAAAGAATAGATTTACATTACGGCATTTTTTGACAACATCATCCAAACCAGGCTAAAAAGAAATTTATACGATTAAAAATTTCTTTTACTTCAATCTTTTTTTTAAATTTTATTAACGTGCTTTTTCCCAAATTAATATTTTACTTTTTAAGTAAAATATTATATTTTTATTAAAATACATTGAAATTGATAATGGAGGTGTATTGGCTAGTTCCTATGCGCATTTCATTGGGGCTAATGCAAATCGTCAGGGAACCTTTACCCAAAAATCTCATAGAAAAACTAAAGATATTAAATTAAACTCCTAATCATACGAATAAGAAGTTTATAATATCAAAGTTGAAACATGAGCTCCATAATCAATCATGTTTTTTATTATGTTTACTTCAATCAATCTTTTTTTTTCTTTGTTTAAAACAATAAAAAACTTTACGATCAAGCTCAAGTTTTCTACTGATTAAAATAAAATACATATAATAATATAAGCTTTACGAGTTTTAATCTTAAGATTTTTAAAAGATTTTCTTATTCTTATCGTTGGGTGAAGGAAAAAGTTCATAAAATGATATGTACATTGTATGTATGTACATGGGAATTTAAGCTCCGAAAAACGTTTTTACAGCTTCCATTTTATTACATTATTGGACAATAGAAATTATTTTAATGTTATAAAATTTTTCGGAGATAAGACTAATAAAATAAAACAAAAAATTTCAAGGTTTCTTACTCTAGCAGCCCTGGCATCTATGATCGTTAAAAACTTTTTAATCTTAGAATTTATTCATAAGATTAAACTAATAAATAAATAAATATTGCTAATATTGAAATTCCTCAAAAATTACATTTTCAGAATGGTACATGATTAAGTACAGAACTACACTTTTTTTTAGCTTAATTGTACTAAAATGTTAAATTGTATAAATAATAAACTTGTAAACTCTAAGTTGCCAGTCGCCATCCGCAATATTGTTTTCAGCAACTGACAACCTAACTTGTTCGGTTGCAGAACAGACTTTTTGGTGCTCTAAATTTGACGCCCGTTTTGTACATGTTGTTGAACCCTCATTACTCTGTTATACTAGTTTTTTTTCCCCCAGTCAGCTCGCGTTTGCGAAATATCACGGTTTTTCAATTTACATTATATACCCCATTCTTTGGAATTTTTCATCTAAATTTTGAGTGTTACACTTTAAAATGAGAAAATTTTTTGGCAAGAAATTAGTCTACGCAAACATATGTATGTTTTTTTAGTATAATATTATTTATTTATTTAAATGATTTTAACCTTATATAAATATAAGACTAAAGGCCCAACTATAATATGCATACGCTAGCTTAAGGTAATGTCAAAAAACAACGAAAAGCCTGTCAAATACTTAAGCAAATTAGAGAACACTTTCAGCTGACTATATTGAACTTACATGAATGTATGTATGCAGCGTTGCCAGTTTGGTTATTTTTACATATATATCGCACTTGTTTAAGACCAAGATTCTATTCTACATGACGGAACGATTCATTCGCAGGAAAATCTGATAGAATTCTTCCAGATTTTCTTGTGAATGAAACAAGGTGTGTCGTTGGTGCCATAATATTACACAAAAAATATTAAAAAATAAACGTTTTGATATATTTATGCTATTTTACATATTTCGTCAACTACTTTACAATAATATACATTCATAGTACAGCTATATTAAGCATATGTCTATTTAATAAAGCATATATTGCTGTTTTTTAGCAACTACACCAAAAAGTGCAACTCTGATCGGATAGAGAATATTAATTTATGATATTTTTCAAAAAATTTGCAAATCGGAAAGACTTTCACACATATTCACTTAAGCCACACTATAATACTTTTTGAGCACGCATGAGTTTTTTGACAGATCTAAGGACTAATGACGTTTTCTTTTCTAGAAAAAATTTAGCACTGTTTTATTTTTTATTAAATAAATCGGAATTCAGCATTTTTTTAAAGCAAATCTTTACCTTCATAAGATATGGTACAATAATTTCTAATAAATTCACTTCCTTGAAAAATGATTATACATATTGCAAATTTTTATTAAAAAGTGATTGCTTGCATTTTTTTGTAGAAAAGAAAACGCCAATATTGCTGCATTACTTTGAAGGCTGTTTTGCCTTATTGCTAAGGTATTTATTGCTAGTCAACACGGGGGTAGGTTTTTATTATTTTTATTAGGTATATAAGTATTTTATAAATTATTTTTTAACTTTCACATTTTCGTTATTGTTTCTCATGTATGTAATATTTTTTTTAACATTTTGGTTAAACAAATTTTTTGGTCGTGGCAACACTGTATGTATGAATAAATAAAAAAATAAAATAACAATTTACAAAGAGCTGATTCCGTACGGAAAGTGCGTTCAGTTTGGCTCTTTGCTTAAGCAAATGACAATTGAGAGAGCCTGACGAAACTTTTTCTTAAGTACATTATAGTTTGAAACATACAAGTTCTATGTATTCGCACCGTTGCTTAAGCTAGCTTAAGCCAAGACATGCATATTATAGTTGGGCCTTAATATGTATACAAAGTATATAGCACTAGCTGCTTGGGCTATCGGCTAATTTTAGTATAATAATTCAGGTAGTTCCTTCGGGATATCTTTCTGATCTTTTAAGGATGTTGAAATTTAGCTGTTTTGGTTTACTTATTTGAAAAAGGAAATTTTGTTAGGTAGGTGTATCCTTGCTCTGAATTGAGCGAAATTTTCAAGAAGCATTAAACACATTAAAACTTATGTAAATTTAAATGGCCAAATTTTAGGTGTGATTTATATTATATATAGTTAAAAATTTAACTCATACGTGAGGGAAATTTATATGTGCTCCTTTTTTACTTTTTTGAAAAAGGACATTTTTGAAGTTGGCGTATCCTTTCTCTAAATTGATCGAAATTTAGTCAAAGCATTAAGTATATTAAAACTAATGTCTGTACAAAGTTTCATTTAGTTACAATTATTTTTCTCTCCGTTATGGAAATTTTTTATTTCAGGATATATGGGGACACGAATTCTTGAAATTTTAATGGCTAAATTTTAGGTGTGATTATATTTTATCAATTAAAACATTTGTGCGAAATTTCATTTCTTTACGATAACTCCTTCTATTTTTGGCCGCTCGTTATATGAACTCACGACAATGTATGGCGTATCTGTACATGAAATATTTTTGAAAAATTTTATGGAGGCGTAAACAGTATTCGATGTAGAACACATAAGACCAACTTTTTGAATTTTTGTCTGTCTGTCCGAACACGTATCACGCTAAAACCTCTGAACGAGGTACTTTAGTCTTGGTTCAAACTTAGGGTACTTTTTATCTCGATAAAATATATCATTTCAAAATTAAATTAGAAAAAAAGGAGAAAATACGCAATTTTACTAATATAAATGTTGCTGGAAATTAGAAAAATTTTTTACGTTGGTAGCACTGTTTATTTTGTATTACGGGAAAACTTTATATTATATTCTACGCACACACCTTATAGTCATAAAGCGAAGTTTAAGCGCGCGAAGCGGGCGGGATCATCTAGTATAACCATAAAAGTGCCATTAAGTGGATGATATTTTATATCATAACTTTATTACTAGTGATTGGATTTTGTGATTTTCAGCATTTTGGAAACATAAAAGTCCAGTAAGTTTCAGAAAAAAATTTAAGAAATTTCTGATACAATCACTCGTATTATGTATGTCGAAGTCGAACTTGTGACTACGGCAAATTGTCTTAGAATAAAGACAAGTTTTACATGTTTTATTTATTCTATGACAATTTGACGTAGTCACAAATTCGACTTCGACATACATAATACGGGTGATTGTATCACAAATTTCTTAAATTTTTTTCTGACACTAACCGGTCTTCTATGTTTCCAAAATGCTGAGCAAAATAAAAAAAATGGTAAAAAATTCATATTTAAATTTAGTCGCTTTGGGCTATCTCAATCCGTCTAAAAATTGATACACATTAGCCTTTAGACTATTCGAACATTTCTGTGGGGGTGATAATTAGAATCGGAGCCCTTTTGAAAATATAGGGCCACGCTACTGTATATGTAAATAACAATATATTCAAACATATGAAATAAAACACTAGAAACTGTTTAATAATTAAAAATAATTGATGTATGGAACTAAAAATAGATTCCCAAAGCACAAAAGATGTATTTACCTATAACGCATTCCCGCCACTTACTTTACAGTTTCAAGTTCTTTCAACTAATTACTAGAAATACAAGTGAGTTTCTAATTTTTAAATATTTTATTTGTGTACAGTCAATAATGTCCATTAACAACTATTAGCGATAAGGTAAATACATAGTAAATTATGAACAAAGAAATATGTACATATATACATACATATGTATGTACATTAGGAAGATCGTCGATGCATAAAGAGAAAAAAGTCATCCAATCGATTGCGAATACCTCCAGAATGTTACATCTAGCTAAATTATATACAAAAATTTTTTTCGACACATCGCGACCTCAGTCCTGTTTTGGCCCACCGACCATTAAAAAAAAAATAGTTACATATGGGGTATATATATTTTGAATACCCCCTTTCAGAATCCAAAAATTGTTTCGCGAAATTGTTCCTGGTTTCTGCGATATCAAGCATTCATTGTGCTCGATATCATCAATTTTGATAAATTTTTTGCAAAAAAAAATTTTTTTTAAATAAAAAAAATAAATATCTTTTCTAATAACATTTATACGCTTATTTTCAATAAAAAGTAGAAATTTTGATCTCAATAATAAGTTGCTCAATACACAGCAGTTAGTATACACATGGAGCAACAAAAGTTACTTTTTACAAATAAAATAAAAATAGTGACTACTGGAGCACAAAACAAGAGTTTTTACTTTAAGTAAAAATATGTTAATTTCTAACCGGATTGATGAAAGTTCACAAAAATGTACATTTTTCTTCCAAACATATGAAGGAAGCAGTGATGAGAATAAAAAAAATCTATCGAATATATTTTGAGAAAACTCTATGTAAATCTTCTTTGTTGTTTTTCTCCATTCCGACTTTTTGGCATATGGGCTAAACCAATAATTAGGTCGCGATATCCCGGCAAAAAATAAATTAACGCGTGCAAAATGAAATAATGTTTTCATGATTTCTTAAGAAGTTGAATCTTTGAACGCATTCTTGATGCCATCGTAAATTTTGATAAAGCTGTAGTTTTTGAACTCGTGAAAAACGCATGCGACATTGCTACCCAGTAAAAAATAATGGATGTCAATCGTTATAAACGACATCTTAATTACATCTAAAGTAGTTGAAACATATTTTTGGGTTTCAAAAGTTATTTTTGACTTGCTTGTTGAAACAGCATCGTAAATTACTTCTTTGATGCAAGTTTTTCCTTGATTTTTACAACTAGATATATAAATAAACACGAATTCAAATCTTTCACAACAAAACAAAACTTAAAAAAGATCATCGTGAAGTTGGCGCGCTTTGCTTGTTTTCAAGTGACCAGTGTTGCTTGTTATATGAGTAGTTATTTCATTTAGGTTTTAAAACGATATTCAGTAGTGATTCCTAAGAACTGCATTAAAACCACTTCTTAAATTAGCAACTTCGTCGGTTTGTATGTGTCTTTTTTCCTCGCACATTGAAACCAAAAATAGTTCGAAGTATTTCATCTGGATAAAAACCGAGCCTTATTATAGAAACTTTGCCGCATTCAGACATCCAATTATATTGAACAAAAAAATGTTGAAAACGAACGTCAATGTAAAATTCCTTGATTTTTCACCCGAATTTGAGCCACTTCATATGTACTAAATGTGGTGTTTAATTAACATCTTTTTCCTCACTTTTTTTACTGGGTAGATAATCATATATGTATGTATAAAATATTGCATTAATTATCCAGCGAAAAAGCCATGCAAAAGGGAATTAAATAAATCATGACTTGGCATATTTTACAGCGATAAGTACTTTGAAACAAGTTTTATCTCATAAATTTCATAATTTCTTTTAAGCCTACACGTAAAAAACAATTTTGTACCGAATAGAAAAAGCTTAAAATCAAGGAGATCTGACAGAAATAAGAAAGTTATACGCCATTAAGGGAAAAAAACCAATTTTATTTCCCATGCAAATTGTTTTTAATAAAAAATGTTTAATACAATAATTTTGAATGAAAAATAATTCGGTATTTACCACTTAGTGGCTCGGTAAATTTGGGCATTAGGTGACACAAGTCTAAAAATGCACATGAAATAAATAGTTTTTTATTTAAAAAATATTAAATATTGAAAGAAATTTTTAGATCCAGGGCTTTTTAAAATATCGCACATTCTTATTCCAGAAGAATGGATTTCCAATTTTGTGAGAAAAATATCAGATATATGTATGTGGAATGTCTTGTTCATAAGCCATATTGAAGTGAGAAAGCCTTAGAGCAGAAATAAAATATTAGGAGTAATTAAAGATTAACATTCTTGCAGTGTCAATAAGATACAATGTTACCAATAACGGCATAATTATGTGTACTAAAAATAAAGATGGTTCAGTCTCGAAGAATTAAGCAAATAGTGCAAAAGAATGTGGTATAAACACACACACACAATTAGAAGTCGATATACATATTGTAAAATCTGCAAACCAGATTTGGAATAGTCATAAATATTTCTATTACAAATAGAACTTTCGCAAAAATTTCAATTTGTTGAAGAGTGTTGTTAAACAATACATATCGTTACCTTCAGTTGAAAAGTAGCTAAGTTCACATTATTTAAAATTTCAGTTTTTATTGAAGTAAGATAGATTAATTAAAAATACATAATTTGGAGAAAAATATTACAGATATTTCGCGTTTAGTCGTTCTTTGGCACTGATATGAGGGTGCTGTTGGCTGAATGGTTCGACTACAAACCCTGAGGTCTTGAGTTCAAGACTAGTTTCAGGCAAGCCAACAACATCATGAATTTTTCTGATGTGCATTGGTGTGTTATTGTGTTTATTGTTGTTGAACTGTTAAAGTGATGAAGGCATAGCACTGATCACTTTGGCAATAGCGGAGTTGTAAATGAATTAAGAAGATAATACATTAATTAATTAACTGGTAGGCATTAATTGCCTGATTGTGTTACTCCTCTTTTAAAAAAAAACGCTAAGTCCAAACTCTTGAAGAAAAATGTCCAGGTCCCATTAAAACTAAAAAAAAAATACCATTAAATAATGTGGTGTGTGTATTCTACCATCGAATGAATGAGCTGTAAGAAGTCTGTTTGCAATTCAATATTAACAAAAATTCTTAAGACCTACGAAGTCGTTATACAAAAAAAAAAAAAAAAAAATACATGTATTTAATATGATTATTTCGAACTTATTTGTTTCGGAATCGAAATTGATTATTAGGCTAAGGTTCACAACGTTATATTCAGAAAGAATCAGGCATGATTAATATGCCAAGGAACAAGGGAAAAGTTAACATCAATTTAATTTTTCAAAGTACACAGAAAAACATAGCCAACGCTACTTTCGGAACACGCTACAATTCTATCATCGGTGCTCATGTGTATTTTGCTTATCACCACTTATGAGGTGGCTCTGTTGAATTTGGCTTCAATTCTTGTATATAAAAACTTTTCGTAAAAATTGCATACGAGAATTAAATCACTTAAGTTGATGTTAATTTACAGAGTTGCCGTTGGTTTATTTTTCTTCATGCTCATTTTTCTGAAATTTTTTCTAAGTATGTATGTATTATATGCAAAAATTTATCTTAGATTTTGTAATGAATGAAATCGCCAAACTCTCAAAATTAAGGGGAAATCTAGAAGTTTGTGGTAGCCGATTATGAAGGAACTTCACAAAAAAAAAAACGGAAAAATAACTGCTGGAAATCTGAAGACTTGCAGTGCAGGTAAGTCCCGCATATCACGAATTCTATAAGATAGATTCAGCGATAAAAAAAACTGCATTTGCAGAATTAAAGAATATCAAAGATTTTATAAAGGTTTTTACCTCCTGTAAAATTTATTAAAACTGGAATGAGCTCCTTTTCAACTGAAGGTAACGATATATTGAACTATTTATATATATTTTTTCTCTGTTAAAAATTGCGAAGAATATAGAATCACACATAATCATAGAACGACCTTAATTCAAGTGTTTTTTTTAAGAAATATTACTTCAACAACACTTTTTAAGTTAATAATGTTTTAAAATGCAATGAAATGCCAGTACAAAAATAGAAATTATTGTGCTGTTTCCACAATGCAAACAAGCAGTGCTTGTCTAAAATTTGTATGGAAATCACAAAAAAACTGAGTGCTTTTCATATAAATTTTGGACAAGCAGTGCTTGTTTGCATTGTATAAACAACACATAAATAAACTCAATCAATTTTTAAGCTAAACACATCTGCTTTATTTTATATCAGTACTCAAGAGACTAGTGCAAGAATGTGTAGCACAGTTTGAGAAAAGTTTACACACGATTAAAACATTTGACTTTTCTTATCATTTGAGGAGTGTTGGCGGAATATACAAGCTCACAAACTGCCAGGTTGCGAACCAAAAAAATATATATAAAATGAGTATTGGAGGTAGGGATGTAACGATACACCGTTTTGCCGATACGATACCGATACTCAAAAAGAAATATCGCTGATACCGATTCCGCTAAGCATATTGAAATTTAGTTCAAGCTTGAAGCCTTTGTATTCGATATTATTATTATTAATTGCTTTTATGCCATATCGTGGGCGCATAGTCCCAAAAGTATTCGATATGAATCTATTTTATTTTTCACCAATGAAATGCATATAGGCAATGCTTAGCTATTAACAAATAAACTTCATTTAAAATAAAATTATGACAATATGTCAAATAATAAATTTCTTAAAGGTTTAATTTGGATTTTATTTTTCATTTTGCATCAAAAACTCTAATAAAATCAACATTTTGTGAATTCCCTCACATATTGGTATCACCGACAACGAATATGCAGATTCTGCTGCCAATAAAGCAAAGCACATGTCTCTTTATAAACTCTTAACGCTTGAACCTCGTGATATACTAAATTTCTTACACAATTTCCATATAAAGCTGAAAAGTAGCAATTGGTCGTACTACCAACACAACTACAAGGATGTAAACCCCACAGGGAATAAACCAATCTACCCAAACTGCTGCCCTAAATTTATTTCTAACTTAATAGTTAGAATAAGAATTGGACACAGCAAACTTACGCATAAATACCGGCTTGAAAGATCACCGCTCCCTCTTTGCTCAACATGTAATGTTCAGCTAAGTATAATCCACCTTCTCGATGAATGCACATATCTACACAACATCAGAATAAACACCTTTGGATCCTACAAGCCATCCGACTGTTTAAAAAATTTATCTGAACACAACATCGAATTAATTTATAAATTCATATTGAAAAGTAATCTTTTACGCAAGTTATAAGTTTTCTCTTTATTGTTTAATAGATATCTACATGTACTATGTAATTATATAAAAATACACATATTATGTACTATATATTATTTTTTCGGGACGAAAGCCTTAGCTGCTAGATCCCTCTTTTTTCGCATTTAATTACCATAATTGTATTATTGTAATTAAGCATAATAAATAAATAAATTTGGATTTTATTTTCCATTTTGCCTTATAAATACTTTTGTTATTATGCAATAGATTTATAATTGTATAAGGTGTAGAAAAATAAAATAGATTCATATCGAATACAAATTATTTGCTGGATTTTGTATAAGTTTTTAAGCCTACTACGCTTATTTTATGCTTTTGTGACTTTCAAAAGTCCCATGCATAAGATAAGTCTGTGCATAAGATAAGAGGTTTGCAACTGTCCAAAGTTGTGGTTGAAGTCTACTGACGATTTGTTAAAGCGCCAATGAAATGCATTAAGACAATGCTTAACTATCAGCAAATAAACTTCATTTAAAATAAAATTATGACAATATGTGAAATAATAAATTTCTTAAAGGTTGAATTAAATTTATGGTAAAATTAACAAAAAATAAATTTGGATCGATTTTCCGACATCCCACGTCAGATTTGGTTTGTAAACAGACCGGTTTCGGCTATGTGCCATCTTCTTCAGTGTTCTATTGAATACTATGTGTTCTATTGAATAAAATGTGTTCTATTGAATACTATGTGTTCTATTGAATACTATGTGTTCTATTGTATACTATTCTATAGAACACTGAAGATGGCACATAGCCGAAACCGGTCTATTTACAAACCAAATTTGACGTGTGATGACGGAAAATCGTCCCAAATTCAAAAAAACCCCGTCGGAAGAAAAACACAACACTCAAAAATAAATTATTTGTTAAAAATAAACTCTGAAAAAAATTTGAAAAGTATCGCCGTATCGACAGTAAAATTTAGCCGGATACCGATGTATCGGAAAATCTGAAGTATCCCTAATTTTAATGCTATCTATGAGCACATTTTGGTATGACACTGCTTTGAATTGGCTAAATATATTCATAGTACATTATGTACATAAATATGTACATAATAGCTATATTAGAAAATATTAATTTTAATATTGTGTAATCATTTAAACCAACAAGTTTTTTATTATTCACTCGAAGGTTTAAAATATTTGATTTGCAATGTTAACATTAACTTTATTATAAGAAAAAAATATATAAAATTCTAAAAATACCTTTTAAGATCAGAAAAGTAAAGCTTTGTATGTGTGTATGTATGTATGTAAAAAACTACATACATGTTTACTGTCGAAGATTTGAGAAAAATCGTTAAAAAAAATAATGAATAAAAATAATTAGTAATTAAACAAAATAAATATGTATGTATATACAACACACATTTTTGTGGGACAACGTTTCCATAATTTAAAGAAAAAAAAGACGTTCGTAACAAATAGCATTAGTGTACTTCCCAACACCAGAGGCTTGAAAATCTCAAAATTGATCAAGACTGCAACAATCTATGGTAATTGTGGTAATTTTTCCCCATATTCAGAAGCGATTATTAAAGTTAATGTTGGTTTAATGTACGAATTTTGTATGGGAAAAATTTAAATGCATGCATTAACTTTAAAATTCGTTTATAAATATGGCTGTTAATCTTTAATAAAATTCAAATTAGGGAAAAAATGTTATGCGAAATGATATTTTTCTTCACAGAAACTGTGTTTTTCATTTGATGTTTGTTTTATGTTTAGCAAATGAAATGAAGTAAAATGTATAACAAAAGCTAGACAATGATAAGAGTTACTAAGGCAAATATTTTATTAAGATAAAATGAAATAAAAAATGCATGGCTAGCTGAAAATCAAGAATCCATATGCAAATGTGAGAGGTATTGCACGTATTGAAAATAGAACTAACAATAAAGAGCAATCATAAAAAATTTAATGCAATTGAAATTTGAGACAATTTTACTGCAGAGATGACCAAACCAATAAAAGATTAATAAAAATATTTTATATACATATGATTTTTAGTGTGAGACCACCGCTTATTTTTTATTTAAATGAAGATATACTTTGTTTACATTAAAATAAGCATATTACAAGGACAATTTTAGAGTTTCTTTATAAATTATTGTCTTTTCATTAAAATGCGCTATAATAATATGTCTAATATACGTAAATTGTATGTCACCTGCGTTACACAAGTTTTATATTAATATAACATTAAATAGTGTTTGTTATTTTAAAGAAATCATCAAATATTTTTTAAATAACATTGTATCATGTAGCTTTGTCAACATCACGTACTTGAAAAATAATTCTCTTACAAATGAAATAATGGAAAGTTACTGCTTATCCCACGATGTCAAAAGAATTCTTTCTTTCGTACAATTACATATACATAACTCAGAAAAAAAACTTGTAGAATTTATTTTCGTTTTAAATGTACGGCCCTGTTCTGTAAATCGAATCCGAGTAAATTTCTCGTTTTCCAAAAATAAATAATGCTCCCATTGATGTATTTTAAATCATATATAGTAAATCAATTTCAGATTTGATCTTTTAATCTCTAAAAATATGAAATCGCAAAAAAGTCTAAAAAAATTTTGCTATTAGTGGATTTAATTTCTCTAAATCGAACGTTTTTAAATCGAATCGATTTACAGAACAGGCAGGGTAATTGTACGAAACAAAGAACTTTATCGAGATCCTGGAACAGGCAGTTAGTAAAAGAAATTCATTACATATAGAAAATATATAACACTTGCCATCAAATTATCGTAAACATTTTTTTCGGAAACTCGTTGTACGAAACAAAGAACTTTCTCGAGATCCTGGAAAAGGCAGTTAGTAAAAGAAATTCATTACATATAGAAAATATCGAACACTTGCCATCAAATTATCGTAAACATTTTTTTCGAAAACTCGTTTTATTATTGAAATTAAATATTACGGATCTACTGATGTTTAGAACAATCATATATAAAAATTGCTGATAATTTTCAAAATGCAGGCTTTTGAAAAGATAAGTAGTGGTTTTGCAGAGTAAAAACTTTTTGCTAGCCAAAGGAGAAACCCGTTAAGCCAGGCCAAAGGCTGGCTATGCGAAAAATCTTTACTGTGCAATACTATTTTCATGGATTGTATTTGCATTTTTTTGATGGACATTATTTCCTTTCCAAAATGGAAATAGCTTCCATGGACGTTATTTCCATGGACGTTATTGCATGCCATCTACTCAGCACAATAAATATGTACGGCTGAAGTGTCAATTTAGCACACATGTCATATTTGGCAGAGCACGCGATTGTGTAGGATAATATATCATGCATGGCCTTTAGAATTGATAAAAGCGGCTTATATTTAATTGACCTTGCATAAATGTTTGTTTGCAGTTTTTAATTTTTGTACATACTATTAAAAAAATACAACTACAAATTTGGAAGTCTACAAATTAAAAAGTATAATTATAATAATTTTTGCCAACTAAAAGGTAGAGGCTGAATTAGAGTTGGTCAAACACAGTCAAACAGTCTTGAACTTGACTAGTGCTAATTTTTAATTACGAACACGTAACAGTTAAGCATTCAACGAATGATTTTAGTCTGTAAACTAAATTTTTATTGCAAAATTTTTATAGTTAAGCACATTGATTACTAATGAATGATTAGAAATGGCAGAATTATTTAACATCCATCATAATTTATTTAGAAATGGGACAATTGTTTAACATTCGATGTATTTTTAGTTTGCTGAAGTCAATGAACGCAGAAAGCAATGTTTTACAATTTAAAAATAAACCAAATTTAACATGATTTATTATCAATACCTTTGCGTTTTTTATTTCATAGTTAAAAACAACAACTTAGAAACAGGTTTGCTGTCTGATCTACCTTTTGGTTTATTCCTCAACTTTGTATACAATAACGCACAATATTTTTTATTGCCCAGTTATTTAACTCACACTTAAAAAATTGATTAATTGCTAGCCAAGTTAAAATAATCAACGTATAAATATAAGAATATGCACACATAAAGTAATAAGAAGGGTTATTATTAATAATCCTTCTTGGCAGTCGGGAAAAAAGGACTTCAAATAAATAACTTACCTCATAAATAGGCAATTTATCAGAATTCCACTGAGCAATACGTTCAGAACTTTTGTCCACCACTGTCACTGTGATGTCGGGACATTTTAATGCCATCACAGAACATGTGGGTCCACCGACGTAACCCGCTCCTATGCAACACACTTTCATTGCACTCATTTTCTTTTAATTTGATAAAAACTAAATATTTTCTTATCTTAAATTTTCTTAGAAAACAGGAAGTTTAATAATTTGTTGTTGTTCTTGACAAGTAATAAAAGAGAGGGAGGGGTTTGCAACAAAATGAGAGATTTAACAAGTCTTTTTTTGGTATTTTAAACCACTCTTATGTACATTTTAGCTTATCTTGTGATTATAATGAATTAAACTTTATTTTTCACACATTAAACTTCCAAAATTAAACACACAATAACAAAATTGAACAAAAAATATTTAAAACAATCCGCACACTTGTTTTCACAAACAATTTTTTTACAAATGAATTCTCTTTGCAGAATGTTTGACGTTTATATATATAGCCGTGAATGGCAGTGCTTTAGTCATTGTTGCAAATTGTAGTACTGCCATTATTGCAGTTTTTAGTACAAGACGTTAGTAGGAATCAAGGCATATTCATTACAGGTACCACCATAACTAAAACAAATACAACACCAAAAAACACATGTACTTTGTTGGTAGAAATACCCCAAAAATATGTCAAATCCATTATCTATGAGTCGCACACATTCATAAGCTCTCTCAAATCTACGTTAGTAGGAATTAAAATTAAAAAAAATTACCATTTAAATTTTTTATATTTATAGCCCAATTCATTGTCGGTTTGGCACGTTTTCCGACCCTTTTCTGGTTGAGTACTTATTTCTGTATTCGCTAAATACAGGCATGTTCTGAAAATCAATTTTTTGTAAAAGTGATTTCAAATCACAAAAAGGTGTTCTGTGCACAAAATTGTTTGAAAATATGTGATTTCAAACCGGTTAGTTTAGAGGCTGCCGATTTCAAATCACTTGCTTATTTTTGCGACAACTCGTTCATGAAAAAAATTCCGAAATTAATAATTTGATGTGTTCTTTATAAATTTTAATGATTATTTTAGAAATTTTTCGTGAATTTCACGACGAAAGCGACTTTTTCGAGTTTTAAATATTTTCACAAGTTCAATAATTTTGAACCAATGTTGTTTTTTTAGTTTTTTTAAATTTTAGCGAAGTTTTTCATTCCCTATAAATTAATTTTTTCGTGTGTCGACATTTCTGCAGTTTCGGCCCTTTTTAACCAATTTTGATTTTTTCCGATTTTAACCTTTTTTGCGAGTTTCTGCAACACATCGTGCATTTTTTTATAAAACTAATTAATTGCAACTTTTTTAAGAAATGCCATAAATCAAAACAAAAAATCAACTGTTTTCTTGTGTTTTCAAAGAGATAAAATCACACCGAAAGTAAAAATTTTGTGGTTTTCAGAACCCCATCTAATCACAATTGTGATTTGAAATCATGTGATTTTCAGAACATGCCTGATAGTTTAAAACATATTTAGGTTTTTGTCTTTGAGAATGACAAATTATTGCGCCCATTAAAATAATTGTTTGAATTACCACATTAGAATAATTATAAGTTGAACAAAAAATGCAGGCCAAATAATTTTTTAAACTGTTATTGTTTCTGACTTGACAATACCTTATTGCAAATTATTTGCAACCAAGACGAGAACCTCGCAACTCAAGCGAAAAAATAATAACGATTTACTCAATTGTATTAGTGAGGGCTTTGCGTCTATAGACGTAACGCTTTATCGAGATACTGAATAGGGCTATTAATATAAAATTTAAATATATCATGATGGATCGTGCTCGAAACACATACCACACAAGAATGTTGGCGCAATAATAATTTCTTTATAATTTTTTCACCGATAAGTCGTTCTATCTAGTGCGCACCGCATTTATTATTGGTATTGTTTTGAAAATAGAAATTAGGGAAAACGCGTGTTTTTTCATTGAAAAAATATGTAAGACTTGTACTATTTTATATTTTCTTAATTTGTAGTTAATTTAATGAAGTAAGTGTACTTTAAATTCGTGTTACCGCGATGTTTGGGGTCTAGCTAGTAAAAACCTATCGCTTTCATGGATCAGATGGCAAAACCTGTCCCTGTCTATAGGGTCAACTTTTGCTTCAGCAACTTATTCTTAAATTTTCTTTTGAAATTGCATTCGTCTCCATACAATGAAATTCTTGCTGTGCAGTTTTTGTTTTTTTAAAATAGAATTTGTTGTTGCTTAATATTACGGAGAGGAAAACAAAAGACTTGCATATACATGAAGCATATACCCCTTGCCAATCTTCTCACCTCTCTCTCCCATAAACTCAAAAGTTGACTCGTATGGACATAGACTACCATAATCAAACCTTGTTGTTGTTTATATGTATGTAGTGACAATAGAAAATGAAGACTTGCTATATCGTGGGCGCGCGTGGAAAAGTGGATAAGTAAACTTTTTCTCACTCATTAAAATAGGAATGATAGATTTTCGAAGTCAAATCAAACTTTACTTCTTGATTGCCTAAAACTTCGTGATTTCTGACATATCCCCTTTTCACCGCGCGCCCACGATATATCATGGGGCAAATTACGGCATTCGATATCGATTGAAATTTACATTTAAATTGTATTGAAATTTCGATCGACATCGAATGCCGTAATTTGCACCCAGGTAACTATGTAGCATAATATTATATAGCATATATTAATACACAAGAATAATTAATTTAAAGCAAAGAGATGTATTTAAGTATGCATGAGTATATTGCGAACTTTTCAAAAATTAACTAATACAAGCAACAGATACAATCAGAAAAATATCAAACTCTGTGTGATATGGGTACAGCAAAGCGTACAATCACACGAAATGCACTTGATTGCGTGTGCATGCTGTTGTACTTTACGGACCCTTTTAGGTATAACCTCCTAAAACCAAATAGTAACTATCGAGCCTGTTCTGAAAAATATGGTAATTTCAAAAACAAACTGTTAATAGCTGACTTGTTAGTGGGTTTTGTAGTATTTTAAGTTTTTGTCATTTACAATATAATATTTTATTCGAACTTCCAACGCTATAAATCGAGCAATTTACAAAAGCAATAATTTAATATTTTGAGATTACCGTTATTTGACATCTCGGGATTTACAGGACAAGAGCGTATTTCTGTTCCGGTTTCCGGTTTTTTATGCGAGCAAAACAAACTGCCAATTTAAAATAAAGCTTAAGCTGGCAGTTCCTAATAAACAATAACATCTGGCATCACTGAGTTCTGTACAATCCTGTTCTTATGCATATTCTTTGTTGTTTTCTTGTTTTTATAATGCAGCAGCTGCTGTTCAAATTTAAATTGAATTAAAATTAGTTTTTCTTTGGTTGTGTAAAATTTACTTATTTATTAACATGTTGAAGTTGTGGTAATGAGTGATTCTGATGATACAGATATTCTTCTACTGATACCACCGAATTATTATTTGATTAACGCGGAGGAGAAACTTTTGCATGACGATATAAAAGTTTTACAAAGGCAACAATTTTCTAGTTTGCAGCAATTGGATTCTTTAGAATTGCAGTATAACTGTCCATTGTCTAAAAGAGACTTGGCCAGCCAGTTCGAGTCCATGGATTTGGCCGGCTGCCAAAATAATGATGCTCTGGCTATGCCCCCTCCTGGAGCGCCTTTGATTACAGCATCATATCAATTTTTACCACCCACAAGGAAAGCTGAACTAAATCATATTAATGGTAGATTACATGATATAGAAAGGATAGACATGGTTTATGGCGATAATCCATCAGACATATCGAGTATTTCCACAAATACCGTGCGAACACAATTTGGTCCAGCTAGAGAAAATAGGGAACTTGTAGGTATGATTCATTCAACGCCGAAGTATATGAGCTCGTCCTTTAAAGAACAATCACCAGCGAAAGAGGCTTCGTCAGAACGCACGCAATTCAGCCCTGGTAAAGCAAATGGTGAACCTGCAGGTAAGGTTCATTCAACGCCCAATTATATGAGTTCAACCTTTAAAGAACAAACGCCGGAGAGAAAAACCAATAGTTGTAATAAAGTAGTTCTTTCAGAAATTGATAACTTTCTACTTAACAATGGCACAGGAAACAACGAAAACTATTGGCAACAACGTCACAGCGATGATTATCGCTTGGAACAGCAGTTGCAGCAAAATGCATTTTCAGACTTAAGTGAAGTTCATACAACGCAAGCCAACTCCTTACCAAACACAATGCATACATTGCCTCCAGGAAAAACACTAGCATCAAGTTGTTACCAAATGTCTAAAGCTGGCAATGATCTTATTAGTTTAAGTGAAATTTGGGGCAGAAGCGGTCAAGCTACTGCCATAGCAACCTCTTCGCAAACGAATTTAAAAGAGGAGCAATTAAGAAGGCAGCATTTGGAGAAAACTGTTAGACAATTACAAGCTCGGCTACTCGAATATCAGCAGAGATTGTCGGTGGCAATAGAAGTTGATCGTACAAAAGACAATGCCTTAAACAATGCTCAAATGGAAATGAAAAGGTACTTGTATATATACATATATATTTTTTTTGTTCATAAGTTTTATGCTATTTAATTCAATTTCATGTCAAATGTATATAATCTTAATCCATTTGGGAAACTTTTTTAAGTGTTTCTCTATAGAATTAAAAAATAAGCTAAATCAGAGTTTAGTATTAAGATCTGCTCTATATATTATTTTTCAATGCACAGCATAACTTTTTTGTAGCTTAAATCAGGAAATTCATTTCATACGTAAAAATCTACAAGAATCTGAACAGCAGCGCAAAAACAACGATGACAAACTGGGAACATTGCAAAAAGAATTAGCTCAAGCGCTTGGTTTAGCAAGCAAATTTCAAGAAAAAACTGAAAAGTTAGAGCAAGAGCTTTCTACTTGTTCAAGGTTAGAATATACATTACATTTTTTTCAAATAATGGTGAGACCGAAACCTTTCTTTTTAAAGGAAAACAAATGAAACTTGTAATCAATATAAGCAAAAAGTAGATGAGTTAGAAATAAGATCTCACGCAAGTAAAAGATCTGAGGAATTGGCTATAAATGAGTTGCATAAAATACGAGATAAATATGCAAAGTCAGAACATTTATATGAAAAGGTAAAAAAACGAGTGCAAATTAAACATAATTTGCGAACTGATTGATTTTCTTTCTAGACTAAACTTCGCTGTGAGGAATTAGAAAAGGAAAATTCGACGTTGAAGCACCAAAAAGATATATTGCAGGAATATCACCAAAAACAAAAATGTAGAGCTGAAAATTTAGAAACGCAAAGAAAGTCATTGCAAGAATCTTTAATGCATTCAACAGAAAATGAGGTTAGTGAGATTTTTTAGTAGACCGTTTTACTTGCAAGTATATTGCCGAATTATAATCTTTTTATTAATTTTTATTTTCTATTTCCAGACCACTTTAAGAAAAAAGCTAGAATTGCAACAAAAAACTTTAAAATCTCACTATCAACAGCAATTGGAAAATGTAGTGGCTCAAAAACTAAAAGAGTTTCAAGAACAATTGGACAAAAATGAAGCAACACTTAAATCTGAAGCACGAGAACGTGAGCGCTTAATAGCCGAACGTGCTGTCAAACAATTAGAATTAATAAATGAGAAAAATGAATTGGAACTGAATTTACTTCAGGAGAAACATAACGAAGAAGTAGAATTGTATCGAATTCAATTGGCAAATGCATCAAAGAAAATTGATGACATGGAAATGAAATTAAATGTATACAAATCGAAACGTGCTGATATAGCAGAAAAATTGCACAATGTTATGGAAACACAATGGCAAAAAGCTTTAGAAATATTAACAGCTCCCCATAATCTAACACAAACAACACACAATGGCGACACTGAACATGAATCGCCATCACCAGACACTAATGAGACTCATAATAAAGCCATATATCATACAAACTTGAATAAAGAAAACGGATATGTAACTCCAAAGTCGAGTAAAAAGGAAAATAATTTAAATAATGTTATACATCAGCATGAAATGTCACCAAGGGATAAATTGCAAGCCTATATAGAGTTGGTAAGTTTGCTTATTCAATATATAACTATTTTGTTATATAACTTCGTATACATTTATTTCTTTAGTTGCTTTCGAAATCTCCCACTGATTTCGATAAATTAGATGAAATTTTAGCTCTGTCTTCAAAAGCCAAGGAAACTAAAGAAAGTTTGGAAAAATCGGCCAAAAGACATTGCCACTCCAAGCCACCCTGGAAAGCATAGATTAGTTTATAATTTAAAATCGACTTTAATACTCTGGACTAAAGTGCTTAATATGTTTTTATACGTTAAGTTAAGAGTTTTTTTTAGTATTTAAATGTTATTGTATAATAATTATATAATCAATTATATTTTTTTTAAAACAATGCACAGCAACTTTTTTTATCCCAAGTATAGTTCTTATTGTCATATAAAACGTAAAAGGACCCATCAGCATTTTTAAAAAATTTTCAGGAGAGAAAAAGCAAACGATTGTGATAACAAAAACTATTTTCAGGACAGTATAATTAAATCAGACTTTATTAATGATAGATACTATCCAGAAAAAAATCGTTTATATAATCACAATATTTTGCTTTTGATTAAGTTTTTTTTTATCACTCCTGATATTTTTTTAAAAGTTATGATTGGTCCTTTTGCACATATTAATATTTTAAACTAATTTTTTTTGTATTTTTTTATGCGTTTATATTTTTGTTTTAATTTTATTTTAATCACACTTGCATCTATCTATCTTTTCAATCCATTATCAAAAAATAAATTTTTAATTTATTTACATATTTTTGTGTTAAAGCTTTTTTCTTTCTTATTTTTTATGTTAGAAATTAATACATTTCCACGAGATTAGTTGATCCATCCCTCACATATAATGATTGCTTAATAAATTTTATATAAGTGTAAATAATGATTAAATTAAAAATATTATTTTTTATAATTGATCTGCAGTTTCTAAAATGATATTTTTGTTCTTAATATTTTAAAGTCTTTATTTGTATGCAATTTGTGGAAATTTCGGAGAATTGCCACACAGTCCTTTAGTTTCCCAAACTTGAATATGCGATTGTTCGGTTAATACCACCAAATGTTGGTGTGTTGAATATGTAAGACTGAAAATAAAAATATTTAAAATTTGATTAATGTAATTAAAACGGTCTTGATTGAGTTCATTAATTTACATTATTTTAATGTGTGCTAAAAATCTGATTTTATCAATCAATTTTCTTTATAATGCTTTTGCGTTATTCTGCCAGTTCATAGGATTCGATACGGAATTGGATTGGAAATGGAATTCCAATCCAATTCCAATTGTGAATGCGTTCATGCAAACGTAACGAAATTGATTTGCTCAAAACTGTTTATTTTCGTTCAAAATTCAAAATATTCAAAAATTTACTAAATCCACAACCTAGTAAACGATATTAAATACTATTTAGTAATTACAGGCCAGAAAAATTTGTTCTACCTGATAAATGCATAAATTAAAGGGCTCCTGAACTCCAATTCATGAACAACTAATTTCGTTTCTCAACAGAAATTTCGCAAATCAAACTATAAACGGATTTCATGAACGCAATCAACCGGTTTTGTAGAGAAAACGATACCAAACCAATCCGTATTGGATTCTGTGAACAGGCTGATTATCAGAAAGCTCTTTTTAAAACGTTGCTTAATGAGTTTTTTTTTCTCAAGTTTGCCTACTTTAAGAAACATTTTTAAAAAACGATTTTCTCAAAAATAAACTTAGATCGGCTAGGGCCACGTGTTCTTTTTGTTTTAAAAGAAAAAAATCAACATATTCCCCCTTATCGTGTTTGGCGGTTTTCGCCTTCGACTACGACATTTTTGTAATAGATTAAATACTGCACGCTACATTTTTCTTTAATCTATTACAAAAATGTCGAAGTCGAAGGCGAAAATCGCCAAACACGATAAGGGCCATTATTTTTTCATCAAAAATATTTTTTTGTAGCGTTCGAAGAAATTAATTTTTAATGACCACGAAATATATAGTCCATGCAAAACTTTTGCAAAAAGCACTCGTAGCTCTTTTTTCGTAGAATATGCTAAACTTTCGAAATTAGAACAATGTGTATGGTTCTAATGAGGAATTTAAGAAACTGCATCTTGCAAATATTTGTGGGTAAAGTGTGTGTGTATCATTTTCCGTTATTGCTCCTTTTTTTTCATTTTGACAGTTTTTTTGTTGTGCTTTTTGTTTAATTTAGGTTTTTTTTTATTTTTTAAGTTAGTTTTCTTTGTTTTGGCGATTTTTTTTGGTTTCGGCGCTTTTTTTAATTTAGTGATTTTTTTCGTTGGTTTTTTTTGTGATTTTTCGTTTTATGCAATTTTTGTTGCCGATTTTTTAGTTTTGGCAATTTTTTGGTTTTGGCGTTTTTTTTAACGTTTTTTCGCTTTTTGAATCTTCACGATAAATTCAATACTGTCGAGAAAAGTTCTTAATTGTGTATAGCCATCGATTTTGCGCCCGTGCTTCTAAAAACTTCACTTTAGTAGCGATGAAATCATATATACATATATAGTGTCAAAAATAGGTAAATATTCCACTTTCTTATTTATTTTTTATTTACTCCAACTCAATTTTTTGATAGGTGCTCTTGTTTAACAGAAATTAACGTCAGAAATAGGAGTGATAAAGCACTCCTAAATGTATGTGTACCAAACAAATCTCACATTCCAGTTCTATTCATCAATTATACTAATTTCATGTAGGTTTTTGTTAGTCACACGCTCGTAAATGTTTTAAGTTCTAGTTTTTCCCGACGGAATAAAATATATGCAATTTGTGCTATTATTTTGACTGACACTGTATATATGTAAAAATACTCAATAAAGTAAATGAGTTTTTAATTCTTAAAAGGTTTTAAAAATGTCAATACATATAAGTTAGTGCTAAAAAAGATTCGGAAACTTTCGGATTACGGCGAATATTCGGCTGTTTGGCCGAACATTATGTTCGGTTCGGGGTCGGTTGCAAAAAACTGGTTTCGGTCGGATTCTAAAACTTTAAATTGAAATAATTTAAACAGTATACAAACCTTCTTATATTTGATAAGCCTGTAACAATTTCCGTAATAAAACATAAATTCCAACTGGACCACAATCGGACAATACCACCTTCAACAGCAGTAGCAATGACATTCACACCAACACCTTCTTTTATGTACGAATAGCATACAGCCAAAATTCGGTCTTCATGGATATTATGTTGAACATAGCGGGCATTAACCGAATGCAAACGTAAAATCGATTTACCATTAGGATTGATTGAAACATTGACAAAATCGTCGAGATTTTCTTCAGTAACTTCAAAACATTCATCAGCCGGTGGTGGTGGTGCAGCATGAGACAAATAGTTTTGTTTTTCTGAGATTTTATCGTCTAAATCTAAAACTGTAGTTGATGTTGTTGGTTGTTGTATCAATGAGTGAACGGTGACAATGTCACCCAATGTGGGTGATATACTTAATAATGTTATGGGAGAGTGGTGAATTTCAGCTGGTCGTTCTATAGTGCGAACATAAGTCCAACTAAAGAAGAGTAAAGAAGAAATGTTTTATTGAATCTATGTATATAATATAAATTTATGTCAATTCGTACTTATTTAAATCCCATATTACAGCAATACCATCTTTACCTGCCGTCACGGCAATTTTAAAGTCCACCGACAACGCTATACAGGTGATTTCATCAGTATGACGTATTAATACTGTGGGACCATACCAGCTTAAATCAGCCCCCTCTTTATATAATGCCGTTTCAGCTATATTTGAAGAAGTTGATGATATAGTTGACGAAGTCAAATCGCCATCAGACTCCATTGTTTTACTGGTAATTTTTCTAAAAGCTGAATTGTAGGACAGTTTTAGACCCTTTACATAACTTTGGCGACTCTTTCCTGTACGCTGGTTTGCTTCTACGCTTGAGCATTTGTAAATAGATAAACGTCCTGATTTATGACCAAACCACAGCTGATTTGAATTGGCATCACAGCCACAGGCGGTTATATCGTCAAAAGTACTATTGTAAAGCAGGTTTTTAGGTTTGGCATTTAATTTATTTAAAGGTTGAATCCGTACAATACGATCGTCGTAACCCCACGATATAACATTGTAAGTATCAGTTTCGGCACCTTGCATGACACAGGAACGTGCCGGCAAACCATAAACTACGTTGGTATTGTTAAAAGACAATAAATACTCTGCGCCTGGCAGCTTGTGAGTATTACCTAACGTGGGCTCTGGTAGTTGTGGTGAACCCAAATAGATACCCCATCTTAAGCCACGTACACTTGATAATATTTGTTTATCATTTTGATATTGCAAAGGTTTCGAAGCTGGATGAGGAGATTTAAAAAGTTGACGCGGCATTTGACCATACGTTTTAACCATGGTTTCTACAGCCTCTCGTTCAATTGGATCATTTATTTCTGATTCTAAGAAAACCGCATAAGTCTAATAATCAGAAGAAAACAATTCGATACTTTATTTGGAAAATATAGCAGTTGACTTACCGCCGGATGAAAAACATTTATAGCTTCTACAGCAGCATCACCAGTTTGCTTAAAACCAAATATCAAATCAATCCAATAATGAAGATTATTTCGCACCAATTCCGATTCTAAAGCCTGGCGATGTATTAAAACAAAAAGACGGGAATCTTTTAAACTCCAAGGTGGCAAGGACACATCTTCAACACGTTCGCCATTTTGCCGACAACCAAAATTAAAACGTTCAAAGTTTTCAAACATTTCTGGCAGACAAAAGAATTCGGGTATTAATTCCTTAACATCGGTGGGAGAATCTCGACTAGCCAAACAATATGTTGTACTTAAAGCATGAAAAGTACGATCGGGTATATCGAAATTATTGTCTATGTCAGACAAAATATTATTATCATTATAATGAAATATTAAAAAAAAACTAACCTTGATAGCGCAAAAAGTAACTAGTGAATGGTGGTACTCTTACCAAAAAATGTAGTACTGTTCCAGAATTTGAATAATGTGAACTATAATGATAGGGTTTTAATATCAATGAACCCATATTGGTCATGGTGTTTTGTATATACTGGAAAAAAATTAAATATAGTTTAGCAAAAAATTACTTTAATTTAATAGTATTTCAACTTGTATTACCGTATAATTATTTATGTAATGCTGTTCATTATCCTCATTTTGTACGGCTATGGGTTTTGGCAATTTACGAAAGTTCTTTGCTTCCGTTAAATCCAAAATATCTGTTGTGTAATTCGATAGAATCCAGGGGAATACCGGATATTGCATGAGATCATTATATGTACGACCAGATATTTGATTTAGGGTCATTATATATTCCCAGTTAGTAAGTAAACCTTCACGCCACTGTTGTGTTATCAATAGAACTTTACTATGATCGGGTGGTGTAACGATTTTATCGCAAAAAACATCACGCATTATCTTCCAGTCCTCTTGATTTTGCAACGAAAAGAACAGCGATTGATTTGTGTCTAAGAAAATTTCAAAGGCTTTTTCTTGATGCTGGTAGCGTTTTAACCAAATTTCCGTTATATTCGAAATATCACAGTTAACGTAAAAATATTTACAACGATATGTAGCCACAAAGTAAAGCTTATGATCGGTAACAATTATTTCTCCATCTATTTCTCCATCAACGGGCAAATATTTGGCTGGGAAATTGTAAAGTATTTGAGAATTTAATGATATATTCAACTGTTGATCATAACTGGAAATGAGATATTCTAGAGGTCGTGAATATTCTGAGCGTTTAGCAGGCACAGAGTTGCCATTATCACATTTTGCGTTGGGGTCGTTATAGTCTTGCATAAAGAAACGTTTATCAAGTTCTAAGTGACATTTACGCAAACGTGTGTGTACACGAGATGGTCCTTCGGTATCGTCTAATTCCCATGATCTTAAGTTAGAAAACAAAAATAAATGATAAAATAGGTTACTAGCAAAATATTGCTGGCATGCAATAACGTCCAAGGAAATAATGTCTATGGACATTATTTGGTTGATAATCAGACCGGTTTCGGCTATTTGCCATCGTCAGTGTTCTCTTGAATATTCAAGGATTCAAGATAAGACTGAAGATGGCACATAGCCGAAACCGGTCTGATTATCAACAATATTTGACTTGAGATGCAAGTCCCGTCGGAAGAAAAATACAACGCTCTTGTAAACTTCTTTTACAAGCTGGGCAACCCAGTCGTAAGGATAACTTCAGTACGCTTAATTCAATGGTTTTTTCGGGGAGCGCTGGCAATATTCGCGATTTAAAATGAATATGTTAAAGTACAATAAAAACGATTCTTGGGTGCCCCTATGGCTGAGTGGTAGCGATGCTAGCCTGTCAGTCCAGAGGCCGTGGGTTCGATTCCCGCCATAGACCCTGGGTGTTTTTCTGCAGACAAGCTAATCGCTTCGCGGGTTGTGTTTGTTAAAAAAAATCGAATATAAATAGGTTGAATAAACACAATATAATAAGCTTTACATTTTTTGAGTTTTAATCATTTAATTCTCTAAAATTTACATGAAACTAGTGATACTCATACGTCATAGAGCAAAGTTGTTCAGAATTCTTCGTAGAATCGTTTCCCTTCTACGATTATTTTTTTTTTTTGCATTCATCGAACCACCCTAACCCCGGCGTATACTTAATATTTTATCAATACATTAAACAATACACATACGTCATAGGACAAAGTGTTCCGAAATCTTCGTAGAATCATTGCCCTCCTACGATTCCCTCGGGGGGACGGTTGGTGGGAAAAGCGTAATTGGCTTTTGCAGACATTACCTTGTGTTACTACTCAATCTCTGGAATAGCAGAGCCACGGGAGTGCATATGAGTATTTAAAGGAAGTAGGATAACCTATGTTAGTCAGTAAGAAGGTGGAAGGACACCTAAGGTCTCACCCAAAACCAAAGTCAATAGAAAGTTAACCTCTAGGGGTTTACTTTCGAGGCTTAACCAGTAACCATAAACTGGTACCACGGGAACCATTAGCCCCACAGATGACCTGCCTTCCAGAGGGTTAAAGAGATCTTTAATGATGTTCATGAATATGCTGGCGGACTTCGTCTTACCCTCAATAGGAAGGATGATTCTGTGCCTGGTTATTGGTGAGGTCTACTTCGGGAGCTCACGTGGTGGCTGCGGTTGCCACCAAAATCGTTGGTTTAATGACTGATGCTCGACCAGTGCTAGTGGCTGGTTGGACTTCGGTCAACCAATGGAAAGCCTCTTTGTATTGTTGCTAAACCAACAGTATCTGCATCGGTGATGCTTTGTAGTCGGGTGCTGGGGAACACTGGTATAGCTGTCGCCTGCCTTTGTGGTAGACTTCTAGTTTGCCGGTTATGCTCTGGTTACCTTGTGCGCATCGCGTAAGCTGCTGATGTAGTAGAAATTAGATAACTCGAACAGTTTAAAAAGGTGTTTATGCATGGTGAGCGGCCATGCATGAGAAGTTGCTACCTGTGTGTTCCTTGCATGTCACACAGGTGTGCTTTCGGGGAAACTCGGGGGTGGTGGTGAACACTCAACTTCACTCGGTGTTAAGAGGAGACCGTCAGGTAAGGCCGTAACGGCAGATACTGACGTTAATCTTGAACACATCTGCCCTCCTACGATTATTTATATTTTTTGCATCCATACAAATCGACCCGGCGTATACTTAATATTTTTCCAATACATTGAGTAACGATACTCATACGCCCGCAAGCTCGAAATACATTTTAGACCCATGGTTTCTAGGGCAAAGTTGTAGAGTTCTTTGTAGTTGGTAGATATGAATAAACAATGTCGTTATTCATTAAAGAGTGATAAAATGAAAATTTTTAGTAATTACAGTATTGTTAAACAAGTGCGATACATAATAAATTAATTTCAGATATGATATTTTAATCTCTAAAAAATAGAAAGCTACAAAAAGTCTGGAAAATGTTGCTATTAGTGTTTTAATTTTTTTAAATTAAGTAGTTTTGAATCGTCTCGATTTAAAGAACTGGCAGCTATATAATTCGATTCAAACGAAAATTTTTCAGATTTTGGGTATTTTTTTAAGTGCAGGATTTTGAGAAATTTCACAGAAATAATCACAGTGAACTGCTCTTTTGAAATGTTAGATATTTGCGACTGTAGCGACAGGGCACCAAACTTACGAGTTTATTTTTCTTGGATTCGACCTTCTTTAACTAATTTTATTCGATTATTCAAAGTTAAAGCAAAGATACGTTTTTATATAAATGGTTGTTACATGTGTTGTAATGACTAGTGTTGAAAAAAAACACCAAGTGTTGGAGTGTGGCCAGATTGTTGGCGGCGTTGGCATGTTGGCGTATGCTCCGGCAAGGGCTCGCCGTTTTGGGGTGGTGTTCTTGCCAACCAATCTGCCTCTTTCAGCCACTGACAAAAAAAATCATGCCAGCCAATTGTCATCAACATAATAAAAAAATGAAAATAATTAAGGGCCCGAAAGTGAACTAACAAAAAAAGAAAATGCCCATACACCCGTACTTACTTTTTACTTTTGACCAAGATTTGGCTTTGGTTAGCTGCTGTTATGCTAACCCTTGGCACTGCCCACCCTATTAAATCCCTGGGGGATTCAGCCATTGGTAACTTTTGCCAATAATTATTAAGTTAAGGTAAAGAAAAATAAACTACTTACCTTTCACTGTTGTGCTCACTAAACCATGGGGCTCCCTCATGAGTCAGTCTTCTAACAATTTCCAGCCATTTGGTATATGTGTGTGTATCATCATAATCCTTCATATGGTTCATTAACAATTTACGTTCAGAGTTCTAAAAGAACAATTAAAATAGACAGAAAAAAATATGTAGTTTTTTTTTATATACATACGTTTGAGAATCTGTAATTAATATGAAGAAATTCTTTTTATTTTGAAAACCAACCTGTAATTCCGCCACTCTACGGGTCGTTATCATCGACGATTCAATACAGCCTTGTGCCAACGGTTCAAATCGATAAACGGTTTTTTCCAAATATGTTTTTTGTTTAGCTGCTTCGCTAGTTTTGTGCAAGTCCATGCGTTGCAATTCATTTTCCAAATTCCACGTTGAATCATTCTCGTTAATACCCAAACGTTTACACAGCGCTTGTAAATGTTCAATCGGTTCATCTAAATCTTCCAGCAGACTTAACCACAATAAAGCCTTAATCATTTTACCATCACATATAATGGCGGGCTTAAATTCGTCATCACATGATATCCATAAAACATTTACAATGAAACAACGTAAGTCTCTCGGCTGAGAAGGTTGCAGACCCCAAGCAATGAAATTGTTGCAACGTTGATTGGTTGCTATACTATACGACACCAACGCTTTGAACAATTCCGTCTCATTTTGACTGGGCGAAGATTTTTCATTGAATATCATGTAAAACTGACAGCAGCGATTAATTAATAGTTCCAATCTTGTTTTTGTCTCGGACATGGACAAATTCGGAAATTGGGAAACTGAAAGTTGAATAAATTTATTTTATAAGAGTTTCTTTATATGCACTTTTCAATGCAAAATTTGTATAAAGAAAAGGTTTTGCGTAAGTTTGGGTAACGATGCATGCACATTAGAGTGGTCGATGTACTTCCGGGCTGGCCCCTTTGAAAAGTGGGCAGCGTCACGCCCACACAAAATAAATACATATTATTTTTCAACTATTTCTACTTAACCGATTGTTATTAAATTTTGCGCACGCATCAATTGAATTGGCTCATTGGAAGAAACTCTACACTATGCCTGGATTGTAAACTTCTCTTATACAACTTTATTCTAAAACCAATATGGTCCTACAGTATCCAGTTATGGGGCACTGCTTCGGCATCAAATGTAGACAAAATTCAAAAGCGACAAAACAAAATACTCCGTACGATTACAGCAGCCCCATGGTATGTCAGAAACAAGCGAATTCACAAAGATTTAGATGTGCCGCTGGTTAAGACTATGTTTTCTAAACACGTGACAAGATACATAACAAAACTTGAGTTGCACCCAAATCCCCTAGCCCGAAACATCATTAACTTTAGAGGCAACACTCGGCCGAGAAGGAGGGATACTCTTGCTCTCAGCCGAACGCGAGAGATGTAAGACAATCAAAGAACCAACCGCTGAAACAAATATCTTTGTCTGGCATTAAAATTTTAGAGTTAAGATTTGATTACTTATTGTTAGTTCAAATTTATTGAAGATGCAGTAATAAATATAACCGCAAAAAATAAAGTTTCCGTTACAGTTATACATTATGATTAAAAAGTGGGCAGTGCCAGGCCCATGCAAAGTAAATATTATTTTTCAACAACTTTTAAGGCGAGTCTTATTAAACGTTGCACACACATTTAGTTATCACGACATACATTATGATTAGAAAAGTGGTTAGTGGCACGACCAAACATTCTAATAGTTCTTTTTCAACTACATACTTCTACTGAACCGATTCTTATGAAACTTTGCGCAAACGTTAAGTTCCCGAGACAAACATATCGGAAAAGTGGGCAGTGTCACGCCCAAACGATATACATTTTTTTCAACTTTTATATTTTTCTTGTCGAAGATCTCCCGGAAACCCATAAATGTGGTAGACTTTTTTTCAACTCTTCGATAGGGAAATCTACTTGCAAAAACTGTTGTTTATCAGATCAAAAACATTAGCTTGGCATATGTTTGAATTTTTCTTAAACCCGAGCTGACCCACTTCGGGGTCTTGTGGCTCCACCTCTTTTAACATCTCCTAAAGTGCCGTATGACATTTTATAAGAGTCGGACGGCTCGTTTAGAAACTGCAGATATGTTTCCATTTTTTCCCCAAATCCCCCACTATGCGTCAGCTGCTGGAGTCATTAAAAAACGAAAAATTACCTAAAAATTTAACTTACCCGAAAATTTTGAAATGCCGAAAAAGGATACTAAAATTTAAAAATTCACAAAGTTGAAAAAAAACTACAATGTAAAGTTCCAGTCTTCAAAATAGCTCTTTTTTGTGCAAAGTTTACAAAATAGTTTTTTTTTGTGCAATCGAAGTCTGTCTGTGCAAGTAAACGGCTGTCAGCAGTTTGTAAATTTCTATTTTATTTGAAAGGATTTACTTCCACATTGGAGCCGTATTTTTATTTATGTTCCAAGGTTCGTCGTTTTTCTGTTTTGAGGTCTGTTTTTTTTGCAAGAGTTATTTATCTTTCATTTATTTGCATTAAAATTTATGTGATTTCAATTACCTTTAAAACTCCAAGGTACATTTGTTTTTATGAAAAACATGTTCAACCAATTCAATTGTAATTTTGCTTGTATGGAGCGATATCCTTTTATAATATTTTGTGGCTGTTTTTCTTGATAAAACGACAACATATTGATGACATCCCATATGATCTGTAGTAAAAAAGAGAAACAAACAGTTGGAATTATAAAAAAGAGTTTCATTCATAGGAATGCCCTTTTTTCAACCTACATTGATATGGCCTATTGATTTAAGAGATATTTCACCAATAGTTGTAAGTAAATCTGCTATAGATTCTTCAGTCTTTGTATTATATGTTGTAGTTTTGGCATAAAGATGATATAACGCTTTAACACAGCATTGTATGAGACCCACTTCAATAATTATTTGCTGCTCCTCAGGATCCTTTAGAAGGAAGAAAAGATTATAAGGTAAGACAAAGTTAAGGTTATGTCTAACTCACCCCTAAATACAATTGCTTAAGAGTTTTAAAAGCCTTCTCACTAAACTCCTGCTGCGTATGGCTTGTAGCAGCCGATTTCGAAGCAATGGCTAATAAGGCATTTAAGCCAAAACGATTTTGTATGCGCAGGTTAATATCACAGTTTAATATTGTATCCAATGAACCCATTGTATCACATACCCATTGAAGGCACGATTCAAACATGTTTGCGTCACAAAAACCAATCGATAACTGATTGGCCAAATGATGAGGATACAAAGCTTTAATGCAAATTAGTATATCTTGGGGAAATAAGCGTTGTGTTAAAGCACTTATTAGTTTAATAACACCAGAACGTACAATAGTGCTATTGTGATTAGCCAACACTAATAAAAACTCTACTTTGATGTAATGATTGAGCACATCATCGATATCACTGTCCGGCAAAAGACAAAGAAAATCTTTAAGCAATAATAATAAACCACTTTGCAATACTGCTATGCCTACCGAATTTAACGTATCGGTTTTCTGCATCGGTTTAGATTTTCTATGTTGTGAAGGTGTTTTAGATTTGAAAGGTTCACTAAAAACGGAACATTCCGAAAAGTCCACATTTAAAGATGCCGCCATAGAGTGTAAACTAGAATCTGATTTTCTGGGACCCAGTCTCGTGTGTTTTTCACAATCAGTTAGATGTAAAGAACGGTTTGAGTTGGCACTACTTAAACGTATTCTCTTTCTTTGAATTCTTTTATTTTGTGGAGATTGTTTAAGAAAAGCCGACATCTTTGTGATGGTTCTCGCTTTGTGAGGCGAATGAGCATGTATGTGTTTAATAGGGCTACTTGGTGTGCTGAGAATAGACATCTTTTTATATTTTAAGCGCCATTTTGAGGCTTCATTAGGGTTTACTAAACGTAAAGCATGTTTATTGAGTTTTTTACAGTCGGCCATATTTTCTAGATTTTCTGCAAACTCTTCAAGCGGACGGTTATAGTCTGACACAGTTTTATGCATTTTTCTCAAACGATTTATACGTGCCTGTCTAGCAGCATCTACATCACTGGAAGAATTGGAATTCGAATTTGTGCTTATATCGCTTAAAGGTTTTGCTCCTCCCGGCTGATTGCCTTTTGCTGAAGTTCTTTTGAAAGATGCTGTTACTCGACCGAAATTTGCCGCTGCTGTAAATGCAGATTTCTCTTTGATGGGTATCTCCGGTGTCAAAAGAAAATAAAACTTTGATCTGTCATGCGTTATATAACATTCACTGGGCTTATGCAGTAATAATAGTAATTTCATTATCTCATCTAATAGACAAGGTTTAGGTGGTGAACCAGCAAAAACTGATATTATATTGACAAACCCCTCAGCTGCCTTCTTTGATATAAATACTGGATTTGGTGATTCAATAACATAAACTTTACACAAGTTCAATAATTCCCTCATGAGACCTTCCTTGGTAAATTGTTCAATATTAAAGTCACGTTGTGGATGTTTTTCTCTTGTTAACGCCAATATACTTTGGAAAAGCATGTCTAAAACATCGGAATTTTCAGCTCCTGAACGATGCCAATCAGAGTATCGATGTAAAATAGATATAAACAGTTTTGGATATACGACTGCAGCCATGGTTGTATCATTTACTTGTAATACATCGCTTTTTTTCAATATCAAAGGTTGAGAGCAAGCATTATTTATAATACTTCTGAGTAAATTACAATCTTTGGTACATCGTTCCGTTTTAATGACGTAACCGATTAGGTTAATATAATCATTACGTTGAAATTCGGTGTACAATTGTGATTCCGAAATGGAAATATTAAGTAAAATATCTAAAGCCATGGATTGTGTTGTAGAGTTTGAACTGATTTCGACAATCTTTAAATAAGAAAAAAATTAGTTTGCTGCACTTTGAAAATTTTCAGGTATTTTTGTGAAATTGGAATTAGAATTGAAAACAATAAAAAATTTACTTCGGTGTCACAAAAACCAATGTTATCAGTTTCATCTTCGAATCGGAGTTGTTTCAGAGTACATAAAATCTAATATATTTTTTTGTCAGAAGCATTCCGATTAGCATGTAGCTGACGTATTTGCAATTTCCTTTTATTTTCGTTTGATTTTATACTTATCGGCGTTTTCGACAGCTATTCACTTACTTTCGATACAAATACGCATACGAGATATTTTTCTTGGCGGATGTTAAAGATTTGTTAGGGTGTTGGTAATTTATAGTGAAAATTTATTAAGAAGCGTTACGATAAGGGGTCAAATATTGCAAAAATGTCTTTACATAATATGTGAACAGCCAGCCCAGCCCGTTAGGTCAGTTTCTGTACGTGTACGAAGCTATACAAATTTATCCAAAAGCTTTCCTGTACACAAATTTTGTAGTGAAAAAAGTTTGGACAAGCGGTATTCAAAAATTGCCAAAAAACTTTTTAATTATAAATTTTTTATTTCTTTCCGTTTGAAGCACAACAAACAGCTTTACAGTTGAATTTTAACACCGAGATTAATCTCAGTTGCAAACTATAATCAATTAATCTGTTGTGTTTGCCATTTGTAAGTGAAAGCTTAAGCCTCGCAAAATTGTCATAATGAATAAAAAAATAGCAACATTATATTTTCAAATATCAAATTTTAAGAAGAAATTCCGCTTTTTAGTTCTTGTCAAAGTATTTCTAAAAATAATATTTAAATTTTTACAAAGAATTTATAAATAATATCACGGTAAAGAGCTCTGATGAGATGACCGGATGGTCTTGGAACATGTAAGTTCAAACTTCCGTTCAGCCAAATTTTTCTTTGTCTCTTCAATTATTACATGCTTTAGAAATTCTTTTTAAAAATACAAATAATTTAATTAAGCAGCGAATATAAAAATGCAGCGCAGCAGATAAAGCTGGTTGTTGGATAGAAATCCAAGAGGAGTTTAGCTCTCGGTTACAAGGTTATAGGTCATACAAAATTTTAAAAATAAAAAATTTTTTCATTTAATTTATGTATATTTTTTGTTTGGTTATATTTTGACGGCTGATTTTGTCATACATGTGTGTGCGTGTGTTGACTTATTTCATGTAAGTTTAAACCACCAACGTCGTCCGCTTAAACTGGCCAATAAAAGTACATAATTACTTATCATCTTTATAACTTAAAACATGGATTAAAGATGACTAAATCTCTGATCTCCATGTTACAAACCTACTCTTAAGACCACTTTTTGAATACGATATTAGAGATTAAATTAAGGCCCCTATTTCCGTTTACAACACGCAAATGTCGTGTTGTCTCGACTACAACACAACATAAGTTTTTTTTTGATTCTGATTTACAACATCTAGTTGTTGTGTGTATTGTTAACGGTTTGCAAAGAAAAATCTATATATACATATACTTACAATTTGTATCCATTTTAATTTTTCATCTTGCCACGTTAACAAGACAACAGTTGATGAGCAGTTGTAAGTTTTTGACAGTTTTGACAGCAAATAAAAATGCATGTTGTAAACGATAATCACACTAAATTAACATAGACAACTAAAAGTACAACACTGCCGATAAGTGTTGTAAATCGTAATCGCAGTTTACATGATACAACACTAAAATAATTAGTGTTGTGAATGATAATCGGGGTCTAATCTCTGTATTTACCACTTGAGTTAATTTTTTTTAAATTTTTTCCTAGTTTAAGCGGCCAATGTTGGTGGTTTAATCCTAAGCAAGCAAAAAATTAAAAAAAAGTCAACTCAAAGAGTATACACAGATATTAGGTGTGTTCCAGATGACTTCGGACAAGTTTGGACTAATGAGAGTAAACTCAACATTTACTCTATCAAATTATAAAAGTTGCTCAAAACATCTGGAACGCGAAAAACCACAATTTTAAGTCCAAACATTTCAATAGTGCCAACTTATTAGCTTTAAAGCTTTTAATCATTTAAATCTCGTAACATAATGCATTCTTAGTGCGAACCAAACATCACTGGCAAAATCTACAAAAACAAACGCTTTTCTATATTTAAAATAAGAAATAACAACCTAACTACTAACATTTGCAAGTAAATTAGAAATATATTCCCTTTAAATATTTTTAAAATAATTGTTTCACAATGGACAACTTATTTTACTGTTTTATTTATTTGCTAAATTTCAATTGTTATGTCCGAACTTACCCAAAAGAAAAAGTTGCTACAATTTAGAAGGACAGGAAATGAAAAAATATACTCTCTCATTCGCTCTCAAAATTGCACAAAAATTGTAATGTGGAATGCTTTTGGGTAACTTTGTACAAGTTCGGACTGTTTCGTTATCCATCTGAAACAGAGCTATTAAATTAAATTTAATCTCTAACTTGGTAGCAAACCAATCCGTATTGAACAAGCTGAATGAACAATTCTGACTAAGATTCTGCAACAACCCCGGTTAAGTATATATTTAATGTATTGAAACAAAAACTTACTCTGGCAAATAAATATAAAAGATTAGAGAGTCCACCGCATAAAATTGTGGCAGTCTGCAAAGATTGCAAACTGTTTTGTACCAGTTCGCCATAATGTATCACACCATGAGGATGACCTAAAAGAAATTAATTATTTTCCAGATATCAGTATATTATTTCGTTCTGCATTAGTGTTTTTAGAATTAATAATAATTTGAATTAACGTTAATAATATCTTATTTTTTTCCGGCTTTGAGTTCATTACACAGCTTCCTACATTCGTAAATGCAGTGAAGTTCTGCAGCGCATCAGAAAAGTAAATTTTTTTACAATGCTGATGAAGGAAGATATATTATTGTTTGACTATTTTCATCGTAGTTGCGGCTAGTGTACTAAATAAAATTGGACAACAATTATTATGCACTATTTTTCACCACCTTAGTGATAAAAAATAATATCTTCACTAGGACTAAAAGAATTAAATGGTAGTGCTAATTTTTCCACCATCACTAAACGCAAAAATCTGCACTACGCTCAATTAGCGCAATATTTGAACCAGCACTAAAAATCTGCAACTTCAGGTAAAAATGCTGCCAAATAAACAGACCCAAAACTAAATCGACGGCAGTAGCTTCAAAATTCTCTCATATTATTGTTTATTTTCTTTTGTTCTTATATTTCGTATCAAAAATGTATGAAATTCTATTAAAACACGGCAACATTGTTGAGAGAATGAGTGGCTAAAACTGAGAGCACGAGAAAAAACGTTTTCAAAATAAAATAGATTCTATGATTACCATCGATTTGTATGGAAAAACTCGTCTAGCCCTAGTTCTGTTTCATCATTCTATCTCATCACTCCTTTTTACGGCGTATGATTACTGTCAATTTGTATGGAAAAGCCTCTCGTCTAGCCGCAGTTCTGTTTCATCATTCAAACATACTCTCACTAAACTTTAAAAAAATTTGGCTTAAAATTACGTCAAAATTTCTAAGTTGCACTTAACTTAAATTAGTGAAAAAGTTGCAATAAAGTGAATATTGTTTTTTTTTAACAAAATAATTTAATTTAGTGCAAAACATTTTTTCATCACTATTACTAATGTTTATAGAGGCTGCTAGTTTTCAATTCACCACTAAAAAACAACAAAAATAATGCAATAATTTTGCACTGTCACTAAGTATTAGTAGAGACTGCACATTAGTGAACTACCTACCATCATCTATAATTTTTAATTCGTATTCGCCATTTTTTTTTTGGCTATAATCTGTTTCACTGATACTTTTAAATGCATTTAAATTCACTGTTGCAGCGCAGGACTGCATTTACGAACTTAGCGGTTGCTTCACAAGTCTTACAATCACACCAATTTATTCAAATTATTTCATAGCTCAGAAAATATGTCTGTGAGATTTTCACAAGACAACTTATGTATAATTTTTAAAAATTTGAGGAGAGCAAAAATAATATTAAAGTGCTGAACGTGTTTAATATTAGGTCCGTTCGTTTACTTTTGCAGTAAAATGCAGTAAATGAGTAATTACTGAGTAAACTGAAAAATTTACTCTCAAAAAATGCTATTGTCCCAAAAAGTACGCGAACGGAAAAACAGTAAAAATTCGTAAGATTAAGGAAACAGCTGATGGCAAATAAATCTAGTGCTAAAAAAACATTTACACTTTTGACTACCCAACCCTTTTTCTTATTGGTAATCGATACAACACTTTTTATAACACGAAAATTTTAAGAAAATATAAATAATTCATTTTATGTAATCTTTTCCATTTGTTTTTTTATACTTTATTTGATTTTTCTAATTTGTGCCTAGTTAAATTTATTCAGAAGTACATGATCATTTGTGTTTGCTATTGATTACCTTAAAAACAAGTGCAGTACTAAGTAGTCAAGTACTTAGCACTTTCACAACACAATCAAATTAAAGTAATACAAACAAAACAAACCAAATGGTTTCTAAAACGTTTATTTCCTTTTTAATGATATGTGCTTGAAGTAACAAGCGAAAAATCTCATAATAACTATTCACCTTTTATTTTTGTGACAGTTTTATTTAATTTTTTTCGTTAATGTTTTTACAAATTATATACTTTTTTCTACTTACTTTTGTCTGTTTACCATTTGAATCATATGTTTCTCATCTTACTAAATTTTACTAGCAAAAATTTCTGCAGTAAAAATTTGTAAATACTCAGTCATGAGCTATCACTTTACGCTCTCAATTTGTGTTCTCATTTACTGTATTTTGTGTAAACGAGCGCAATTTAGTAAAATGCAGTAAAGTTCAGTAAAAATTTGTAAAAACTTTTGGGTACTCGAACGGACATATTGTATAATTAAGCTATTTCCATTAGAATTTTATTAAGATAATATATGTTGGATTAGTGGCAAATTAATAAAAAAAAATCCAGATAAGTGAAATTTTGAAAACATTGAATCAGCTCGAGTTAACTTGTTATGCCCACAGTTCAGAGATATGTTTTTCTGCCAAAACTTTTTCTAAACATGTTTTTGTAATATCTCTCCTTTATTTCAACGTAGTCATCTAAAAAATAGTGAAACTTGTCAAAATGCTTTTAAAGTTTTAAAAATGTTAGCAGATATGTATATGTCCGGTATTAGCTTTTTAGTGAGCATAACTTCAGTTTCGATTAATATATGTATGCTTACTATAAAAAAGGTGTATCTCGATTTTTTTCGAAATCGCGTTTTTAGCGTTTTCTAGTAGTCAACTTCTAAATACAGCGTCCTTAAAAAATAAGTTAGCTACAGTTGAAAATAAGTGAACTATGGTTTGTATGTAAGTGTTCGTTTTTTTTCAGCCTTCTCCTGTAAAATAACGAAAATTCGAGATTCGCATTTTTTATATTAAGCCATCGATATATAGAAGCAGGAGTGGATCCAGTTTAAGCTTTTTGGAGGGGAACTTTTAAATGAAACGTACCATTTTCTAAAATTTCTTATTAGGTTAATCTTCATAACGTTATATTCAGAAAGAATTGGGCATGATTAATATTCCAAGGAACAAGGGAAAAATTAACATCAACTTAATTTTTCAACGTACACAGCAGAACAGAGTAGCGCCACTTTCGGAAGCCGCTACATTTCCATCGTCTGTGCTCACGTGTATTTGCTTATCGCCATTTGTCAGGCGGCTCTGTTGAATGTGATTTTAATTATATATACAACTTTTTCGTGAAAATTGAATACGAGAATTAAATCACTCTCAAGCTGATATTAAAGTGCACTTTCCCAGCGTTGCCATCGGTTTATTTTTCTTCATTCCCATTTTTCTGATTTTTGTTCTACTCAAGACAAACTTTTTTGGTTTGATTTTATACTTAAGTATATATGAACATGTAAACATGTGAAAAGCTCAAGCCAGTAGCTAATTGTTTATTGATATAATTATTTGTGAATCTAAATTGATTATTAATTTTAATTAGGTTCCTTAAGAAACCATATAAGTAAACATTTTTCAAACTTGACAGAAGATTATTAAATACATATTTTTATTTTGAGGTGTACATGGTTACTGCACTTAGACCATCAATTATATGTGATTGATAAATATTTCATATTGACAGGATATAAAAGCAATAAACTTACCATAAGTAATGTTATCTAATTCGATAATATTATCATAGCACATCACCATATCTGGCTGGGAAGCGGAATAACATAAAATTCTTGAGTCTCGTAACGTTTTCAAAGAATCAATGTGACTGCTGAAGTATGCGGTTTGTAATTTATTTGCATTTAAATAGCCATAATTTGGTTTCCAATTAACTACATGACATTGTGTCAACTCAACAAAATCGGGACCCATGGCAGTTAAATTTAAGATTTCCTCTTTCTTATTAAGAGCACGGTTGAACAACATTATATTCGAGATGGATAAGCGCATTGGAAAACTATCTAGTGTTGAACGTGACTCATTATAACTAGTATTATTGGTAGATTTAGAAATGTTGCCATCGCCTAAGGCAATCATTTGGAAGACATGTGTTCTGGTCAGTAAACGTATATTGCGAAAAGGCAACACTATACGATGTTGTTCAAGGCCATCAATGAGTATACATACATTTAGAGTATCAGTTTGCATTTCTATGGCAAAAGTCATATGAGTCCATTTGTTTTTAGTCATACGAAATTGCTTTAAATCCAGATGTGTTCGTTCAAAGCAGGCATCTGTTTCCATATGACCATTAAAGAGATGCATACTGCCCAAACTATTAAGAAATGCCAATTTAGTGTGTTTTAAAGCTTTTGAAAAAGGTGAAGTCACACCAGAAACAGCAGCTGAGCTACTGGCTGTAGGTTCTCGATTAAATACATTTTTATGGTGGTGGCTTCTTTTGCTTATTTTATTTTCGTGATTCTGTGTGGTATTTGTGGCCACATTTTGCTTTGTTTCAAATTGTTCATCCATTGTTGGCGTTGTAATCTTTGTTGATATCTCAACATTTGGTTTAAAAGTTTCAAAAGTTAAATTTAAATTGTTGTTTAAATACATGCTTAACATTGCTTGATTTGTACCCACAGATAAAATATGAGATTTCTGAAAAAAAAAACAATTAATTAGTTTCTGTTATAATCATTTAATGGCATTTCCGTCTAACCATATATGCATCACTAGATGATTTACCATCATCTTCTATTATCTGGCTTGTACTTTTATGATTTTGTGATCCTTTCGCTTGTAACCATAATGAAACGGTGAAGCCTTCAGGATTCCAAAGACGTGCATGTGTTATGGGTATAATACAAGGTGACCTTGTAAAAGGCGTATTAATTTGGCAGTGTAAATGATAATTACGTATACGATTGATATGTTCGGTAACATCTACATCACTTGTTGAAACACAATTGCTATCTGAAATAGAACATTTTTATTAATAGAATGTACGAGTATTAGATCAATTTTAAAATACATGTAAGTGCTTGCAAGAGGCATGATTGTTATATGGAGAGCGACTTCGTGCTCTGAGCGTAATGAAAGAGCTGAAAATTAATTTGCATCTTTCCGAGGCAGCATCGGAAGACCTGCTTCGATTTACGCTTTAATACGAAAACCATGGTTAGTAATCAATAAGATTCGAGGCGTCCGGCCACAAAAGTATACGCTCTCTTCTCTTCAACCCAAGAAGTTAAAATTAGTTTCATTTTGTCTACGAAGGTGTAACTAGCTCTTGTGATCTAACAGTGGCAACGCTTGAGCACAGGATGTAACAACGATGACCCTGACATCGTCTTGCTTATCGTACGACGAAGATCTTCCTCATACACCGTAATCACTCTTATTATCTAGTGCGAAGCAAGCGGGCGTGATCTTATCATTCAATGTGATGTTAATGCCTATTATATTCTGTTGGGGTGAGCGACTAAAATATATCAGATGCAAGCCTTACAGAAACTTTAAATATACGGAACGAGAGAAATTCAGAAGTTTTTATGATCTTATGCCACCTCCGATAACGAAAATAGTGACTAGAGCTGGAGGACTCCATATTTCATTCGCAAAAGACAGTGAGAGGCGACAGTCGTGTATTATGTAAGGAGCCCCAACCATCAGAGAAACTGCACCAAGCGTGATGGGCTACAAGATAGAGGCGGATAGAATTGTAGAAGATTATTCAACAAGGTGAGACGATATAAGGAGCTCCTGAATTGAGCTAACTATAAACATAGTCTTAATATTTTCCAGAGAGAAATAGAGACGAATAGAGATTTATGGTTGCGTTTCCGCAGTGCCTTGGAAAATACCTCTAAGACATTACGTCCGAGTGAAGGATTCCCAGTAACTCGGTACGACAGGGTTCTTAATGAGGCCGGATAGGAAATTTACTGAAGGCATCGTGGAGCCATTCACGAAAACTCATTTGCCCATTTCATTGCAAAGATGGCGAATAAGGGCGTCCAGTTTTGAAAGCACCATCAACATCAGTTATACAAAGAAATTTCATGGTGGATTACATGCAGATGCAGCCAACATAATAACTAAAATAGCTGTAGGGTATGGTTGATCTCCATTTCAAGTGCAGCGTAGAATCTGGGTATATTGCCACTGAGTGGAAACGGTGGCATTCCTTCTGAATTTTTATTTTATTTTTTTTAAAGAGAAGTAACACAATCAGGCATTAATGCCTATCAGTTAATTAATTAATGTGTTGCCTTCTTTGCGAAAGGGTTAGTGTAGAGAGAACAGGTGGTGAAGTGGGAGAGAGACAGAAAGCTTAATTCATTTACAACGCTGCTATTGCGCGTTTTTTTTTGTAGAGCAGTGTTGCAAGCCTCACTGGTGTCAAGTAGAGGCATTGAGTTGTGTAAGCTATGTAGTCATTTTATTAGTTCTTCTACTTTGCCGACGGTTTTGCTACAATACCGACGAAGGAGGGTGCTGTGAAGTGCATTAGGATATGTTAGTATTACTTGCTGCCGGTATTGCCAAAGTGATCAGTCTTTATCACTTTAACAGTCCAACAACAACCAACACAGTAACACACCAATGCACACGAGAAAAATGCATGATGTCGTTGGCTTGCCTGAAACTAGTCTTGAACTCCAGACCTCAGGGTTTGTAGTCCAACGTCCTAACTACTCAGCCAGCAGCACCCTCAAAAAAAAATATTTAAGCGAACCGTAGACTGAACAGGGAACATGCGCAAATGCAGAACTATAACTTCCATTCTAGTTGTTAATATAAAGACTAAAGGCAGATTTAGCCGAGCGTAACGTTGATGTAGTTGCATATGCTGATCGTTTCTGTCACAATGAAAAGCTATGAGACAGAAACGATCAGCACATGCAACTACATCAACGTTACGGTCGGCTAAATCTGCCTTAAGGTTGTGGCAAGCGGCAAACTGCCTAGAGGAGTTCCACCTTCACTATTATTTAACTTTGTCGTAAGGATAGCACAAATTTTGAGAAACCATATCAGAAATGTGTTGTGTTGACTTGTATTAACTTTCGTCCCATAATTGACCACATGATGATGGTGTTGCGTTGTTCTTTAGCTGGGGGTAAACGATCTTAATTAATGACTTACAACGGACTCTGTTTTGACTGTTCTTATTGTTTCGTTCCATGCAAACCTTGCAGCAGTCAACTCACGAACGGTTGCTAAGCACCAAGTTGTTTTTGCAAGGTCACAGCCTTGAGCTACTTGGCTACTTTTTTTTTGCTGGATAAAAGTGTATAACCAATCTATTAACATTTTCTCATGATGTCGTACTTCTTGGGTTGTTGGCTCATACTTTGGAACAGCTCGACGTTACTTGTTGTGTTAAGTCAGAAGCATCGGCTTATCCTTCGTAGGCATTGGTTAGTCTGTTGAGAGAAAGTTCTTCACTGGGGAGAAAACTTTCGGTTCATTAGTTGTCGACGAATCAACAATCTATAACTACTGTAGAACCTTTGTTATACATGTTTATAATGTAAACAAAAATAGTTTTGACAGAAATTCACTATTAATATTTTTGATTTTAATTCACTAGTCAACCACAGTTGCGAATTAATCTATTTTAAAAATGTATATCTTAAGAATGTTAGTCTTGAAGCAAATAGCTTTTATGAAATCAAAACATTGTTTCCACAATGCAAACAAACACTGCTTTGTCTAAAGTTTGTGTGGAAATCACTAAAAAAACTGAGTGCTTTTCATATAAATTTTAGACAAGCAGTGCTTTTTTGCATTGTGGAAACAACACAATAAATATATTTTTAAACTTGAAAAACTTTATTTAGTATTTAGTAACATTCTGATCTTACTCACCAATATTAACTGGAAATTCCAATTCCACACTTGGTTGGCACTTCTTTAATGTATTTGTGCAAATATAGTGCATATAATTGACTAAAATGTCTGTTGGTGGATTTTTGGAGGATAATATGCCAAAAAATGTTGACAGAACTTCTGGTGTATTTAAATCGACAATCAATTCCAAAATGCACTGTTGCAATTCTCTCAAACGAACATCGTGGCATTTGAGAATGGGTGCAAAGCCTTTAAGCAGAAATAAAGGACCACCCAAATATTCACGTATCACAAATAGTCGATTAATGAATTGAGCTAAATTATCACACCAAACCAACGGATTTTCGATGCACCTTTCGCTCAGTTCAATCAATATTTCTACCACTAAGCGACATATACCATCATGAAGTACATGCGTACGGTAACGTGATGAAGGCTGAAAATTATGCCATAATTCGGCTGGTTCAGAGACACCTTCAGTTTCAGTCATATCTTGTACTTCACCATCTGCTTCGTAGCCTTCATCGGCCGTTAGATAAAAATCATCTTGTTCATTTTCACTAAATTCCAGCTCACTATCAGCACAAATGTAAGATGCATGTGTGGAGAAGTAATCTACATCACCACTATTTCCCGACAAAGGCCCTTGCGGCGGTGTTATAGGTGTCAGAACAGTATTTTTACTTGGTAAAACTGTAGACAATTGTTGATAATTGTAACAAATTCCACCACCCAAACGAGAGCTATTAAATGATTTGGTGCGTGGTCTAATCTCGCTTAGATTTGTTTGATCCTCAGTGGCTGCTGTTAAAATAATTGTACTTACAACTGCTGCCGGTTGATTGGCAGAATTCGATAGTTCGGCTATCTTAAGTAGACATTGCAACGTTTGTATAACAGAATTTTCTCTTGAATGTTCTTCAGCATATTGCTCCCAATTATCGCAGGCGTTTGCTAATATAACACTCTTAAGTTTACGCAAATGTTTTTGCATTTTTTCCACTAGATACACAAATAAAAATAATAAAACAAAACGTTTGTTAAATTTCAATGAATTATACTTGTTCACTTACTGATGGCTATAAAAAGTTATTCATTAAATTCTACCTGTTTTTTTCTATCTTTTTAAATATTTTTATTTTTAAGAAGATAAGATGAGCTTTTATCAGTTTAGATTTCTTACAATGTTTTCATTATCTTATTTGACTTTTTAGTTTGTCTTGTTAGTTTGAGATGTAACACAAGAGGTTGCTGGAATATAACTACTAACATTTTCAATATTTACTTTATCTTGGCGATCATGGGATGGAGTGCTTTTTGAGTTTATTTACTAGAGTGTAGTTGTGTATGTTTTGATTTTTTTTACTGCGCAACCACATCGAAATAATGGTAATATAATCCACTTATATTCTTTAATGCGTCTACATACCGTCCATAATAAAGTTAACTGAAAACTATAAACATTGCAGTTTACTTTTTCTGATAATAAACTCAAGTTCAGTTCTAAACTAAAATGTATGTACTAATGAATGTCTATTGTAATACGAAATCATATTGTTGCCTCTAAGAAATCGTTATACTACACAGAGCTAAAAATTTTTTTTTGATTGAAGGTTATATGCATATAGATATATTTTTATAAAGAACCTTTAATAATTTTAGTATAGAGGCCATTACGGAGGGGCTAGACGTACTCAGCGTCCGAGGACTTCTATTGGAGTGGATAGATAATTCGCTTAGAGAATTATCAAATCGAGAATGCGAAGCGGAATTCTGAGGAAAATGGTGACTAGGCTTACACCACAGGGAAGGGTGTTATCACTCTCCTATGGCTAGTTGCGGTAAAAATAATTCTAAGACGTTTTGGTGGTTGTGGCCGGACGTCGCTTATGCAGTCAAATCATTCAGGCAGCATAGAGGGAATGCTGGCCAACCTACGGGAAACGGAACTAGTTCTCTTTACCAGATGGTACAAAGTAGATAGCTTTGAGCTACCTAGAATTGGAGGTGTAGAGTTGAAACTAGCAGGTGGGGCTAAAGACCAGGGTGTTTACTTAGATAGTAAGCTATCATGGAAAAGGAGTACAGAGGAAAGGCTTAGGAATGGGATATATACCTACTACGCGTGCAGGAACTCTATAGAGAAGAGCTGGGGCCTGCAACCGAAAGTGGTTAACTAGATTTATACATCGGTTGTTAGACTGCTTTTTTCGTATGCATGTGTTGTACGGTGTACATATATAGATAAAGAGATCAGCACAAAAACATAAATGTGAAACAATTAAGTTATGAGTTTAGTTGAACTGTATGGGTTTATATGCAAAGAAATCTAATTATTTTTGGCTTGAGTTCGGTTTTAATTTAATTTAATAGAGATAGATGTGAAGCATGAAGACCAGAGCTGTGAAAGATTGCAATCAATTTGATTGCAATCACATGATTTCATGTTAATGATTGCTAGTTTTTGATTTGCTAGTTTCATGATTTCAATTTGAAATCATGAAATAATTTCAATAAAAATGATTGCAATAAATTTTTTGAAATTAATTTCTATATTAATTGATATTTTCAACTTTTTTGTCAACAAATTCTAAAATGCTTTTCTATTTATATAAAGTAAAAATACAATTAATTCCAAATAGTCTGTTTGGCAGAAAGGAAAAAGTTGTGCCTAGTACAACAGACTGAATTTTTAAAAATAATTTTTAAAGAATTTATGAATTAATATATGTAAAAGTTCCTAGCTGGAATGAAAATAATTTGGAAAAAAATTATCATAAGTAATATTTTTTTCTGTGTACAAATGAAAATACATTTTCATCAACAAAAATATTTATATAATATGGAAACGAAAAATAAACAGTTTCCGGGTCTCTGCATTAAATATATGATATTATTTTCCAACTTGTACAGTGTAATTATTACAATATACATATTTCGATTTTGTTCGTACAATTAGCATTTTCAAAGTAACTAGTCAATAAATAGCAACTTGTATGGCTTCTTTATGTTCTAAACAAATGACATGCATTCATACAATATGAGTGATTTAGATTGTTAGAAACAGATAAAACAAAGGCTTTTATAGGAAAATAAGTATAATTTTTGGATTTTTTTATTACATACTCACCTTCTTCATTTTGATAACCCTTAATACAAATGGCCATAGTAGCTTCAAAAATTTTTAATAACAATTTCTTACAGTCACTGTGCGTTTCAAACAGGGGCAATAAATCCACATCAATATCAGGCTCTTCGTGTTGCTCTTCCGATGATTTATTTAAATCAATTAAAGAAATCGAACGACTCAATGAGAATATTGAACCGAATATATTAAATAGTTTATTAATAATGCCCTCATGTGACACTTGTGCGGCTAAATTTTCTGTAAACGTTTTAGTGTCATCAGCTGAGCAATAACTAAAGGTGTCCACGTATGGTGTCGTTGAAGAGGGTGAGTTTTTTGTTGTGGTTGTTTGTTGTGTAAAACGATCAATATTTTTAAAGCAGTTTATTAAATGTTTTTGATTGCGTATATCAAATATTGTTACACTTTCATCTAAGGAACTTTCTTGCAATTGTGAAGTTTCCTTTTTATGCATTCGCAATAGAAATGAGGATTGTTGAACACTTTGTTGAGGATTGTTTGGAAATTCCGTTGTATTATTAACCACATATGAGGGCAAACTAAATGTTGTTTCCATTGCAACAGAAGCGTTTGATGTGGTTAACGATGATAATGATGTTGTGTCTATTGCGGGTATGGAATTTATAAAATTTTCTAATATTTCCCAGCTTGAATCAAATTCATTGTTTGCTAGGCTGTGTTCGTGTTGCAGTTGTTCTTGACGTTGTTTAGATTTTGTAGCTTTTGATTTACGCTTAGGCGGTAACATTAAAAATGCCGTTAAAGCATTGTAATTTAATTGTAAAATATCTATTATAGTTTTATCACCAGGTTTTAAGGAAATTTTTGTATTTATAGTAGAATTGTTAGATTGCAAATCACTTTCAGTTTCATCGGCCATTTCTTCGTCATCATCATCTTCTTTGTTAATTGAGTAGATTTTTGCAAATTCATTGTAAAAATATTGACTCGTTTTCAAAAGTTCATAATTAAGAGTCCACTGCAAGGCCACTATATGTAAGATGTCTAGAGTTTGCAATTGCAGTGTATTTGCTTTTATTGCGACTTTTGTGGCTGATTTCTCAAATAGCCAAAATTGTGTTTCCATTTTAGTTATGTTTGCATTTTTTGCTTTCATTAGTAGGGAATTGAATAAAAGTTGAGCTCTTTCGGAACTATTGAACTGCAATGTTATTAGTCTACGACTTAAAATATTTTGTTCTTGATTATTATCACCCAAAAATGTTATATTATCTATGCCTATTTTTATCAAATCACATACAGCTCGTATTAGGAAAGGTTCCTCCAATAAATCCTCCAAATGTGTAATATTTTCTTCATTGTAGAAAGCTTTTATAAGACGTATATCTCTCAGATACATTGCAAATATATTTAAGCACTCATATAGTAATTTGCTTATATCGGTATTTGAATTATTATTTGAGTTTATGTTTAAATGAAGATTATTAATATTTTTTAAGGGAAATTCTGTTGATGGTGATTTTTGCCAAAATCTCAAACCATGTTGTGGAGTATTCTGAGGACTTTTCTGGGCAAACAAACACAATTTATATTTACGAAATATAGGCAAAACTATTTCGGCCAAGACAACAGCAGCAATATCATTTGTTAGTATAAATGACAAATGCTTGAGATGTTTAAGGAAATAGATGAGATTTGTCAAAGGCTCGTTATTATTTTGTAGTTTATTATAAAATCCTTTGTAATTTTCCATTAATCCTTGATGAAAATCTAATGATTTTAATTTCGTATCACATTTCGCACAATTAAACATTCCACAACGCTTATGATACATAGAACCCTGAATAGTATTTGAGTTATCCAACTGTGTTTTTAGAAATATAGTATGTAGCATTTTGTAATATAGAAATTTGTAGGCACATTTTTGATAGTTGGCTGTTAGATTAAGAATAATATTCAATATGCTATTGATTAAAGTCAAATTATAATGACAACAACATAAACCAGAACGTGCTAGATAGAGCATAGAATGTTCTTGCAAGTCCTTGGGCAATGAAGGTAGTATTTTTATTAGAATATTTTGAAAATAACAAGATAATTTAGGTACATTAGATATACAGTGCTGTTGTTTGGTTTTCATTTTGCGATAATGTATTGCTGCCGGCTTAGCCGTGCCAGAGTTAGAAGAAGCGCTTAAGTAATTGCTGCTTGATGTGGATATCATCATATCATATTTATTTAAATTTTCAATGATTTTGAGTAATGTACGAAATATGGAATCATATAAAGACTTAATATCATCCTGGTCTGGTGGTTGATGTTTAAGCAAGTGTTCCATAGTCGCAAGGCAACAGTCAATTATATTCTCATCTATAAATTTTAAATTATACAAATTGACTTTGGCATTCCATAAAGTTTTCTGGCTAAATATTGCTACAACATTATGAAGAATAGCAAATATTATGTATATCAAGGCATATAACAAACGTGTAGAATTTAAATTGCACTCTAAAGCTGCTATAAGTTTGGCAAATATACATTGGAATTGTATGTCTTGGAGTGAATTGTCCGCCATGGAAAACATACTGTTCAAGCACTGTTCATTTAATTTTAATAAATAGCATTTTATGACTTCAGCATTATGGGGCGAAGAAAAAGCTTGATTGTTTACACTCAAACAATCCAAGCTAAAGTTTAATACCAACATATACATGGACTGGTCTGTGTGTAGCGCTGAAAAGTGTTCATTTTTTATGCATTTTATTAAAATTTTTATTAAAACTAAGGCAATTTCATCACTGGTTTTTGTCACTTCGGCAAAGTCCTCTACTGATTGACTAATCAAACCGCTGCTAAGTAAACTCTCCTCTTCGGTTTTAGTAACAGCAGCAATATTGTTGGCTTTGGATTTAAATTTCTGATAGAATTGTAAATTGCCTATGAAGGCAAATATATCTTGCTGGTTACTCAATTCACAGTAGTTTTCCGACCATGGGCAATTAGGAAATAGGTTAATACACAAATTTCCTAAACTTTTCTGAGAAGCCACTAACTAAGAGAGAAAAAAAATATATAAATAACAATTAGCTTTTAAATTCAATTTCATTAAATATGTATGTAATGTGCATATTTACCTTAATATCAACTTTTAATAAAAATTCTAATAGATGTTGTCCCAATTGATGAGTTAAAAATTGTCTTAAAGCTATTATTTTACTACAATCGCTAGGTTGTTTAAGTATTAACTAAAATGAAATAAAAATTATAAAATTTATTTGAGATATTCTTCTAAATAATTATAGTTTAAGTCTGGTACGGAGTTCTTACGGAAATTCACGTTCCCATAAGAACTGTGTGTAAAAATGGCTTACGGAAATTCAGGTTGGTAAATTGCTAGTACGGACTTTTTGACAGTTATTGTTTGTCTATTACAGGAATATTATGTATAACTAGAAGTGGAGACATTTTTCCATCAACTGAAATAAAATGTAATGTTCATACCATTGCTTGGTCACAGAATTTTTGACATTTAAAATTTTTCAGGAATTGTAATTAATTAATGAATTTGGTTGTATCCAAACATAATTCTCCACAGAAGGCTACACGATTATTTTTCCATGTAGAAATAAATGTAAAATTCCAAATATGAAATTCTGTAAGAGCTCCGTACCAGCCTTTATAAGGTAGTCTATATGCCAGCTCATCAGAACACCTCCACAGGAAAGTTAATTTTTTGGTCACGTGCAACATCAAGCATTAAGGGTTGTATTTCCGAACCATGTAATTCGATTTCTCCTAGTTTTTTAAATTAATATGAGCTAATTATGGCTTACACAAATGTATAAAGCAGTAAAATAAACTCACATTTCTTAAAAAAAAACAAGCATAATTGCTTGATGTCGCACGTGACAAAAATTGGACTTTCCTGTGAAAATGCCCATATGAATTTGAAAAGTTCTCGATCATCATAGCTGTAAAAAAAGTGCAATTAATTGGCATTGAAATTAAAGTGATATCTTCCAAACTGATTACATTCTTTGATTTCAAAATAATCATCGAATTTTTTGTTGAAATCATGCGATTTCAATAAATTCCCCTGAAATAACAACCATAGAGAAAGTCCAACAAAATAATACAAAAAACGTAAAAAAACTAAGGTTTGTTAGCCATTTCATACATTTTTTTATATTTTGTTTCTATGTTAAAACTGATTGCAATTAAAAATTGTGTTTACCAACTTTGTAAACAAAAATTTACAGGCCCAGACGATTTGGCTCTACGATGGCGCAGGAAGACACACAAACACATACTGCAAACTTATAACACCTCTCTTTTTTGTTCGGGGTTTTAAAAAGATAAGCAGCAGGACATTACACTATAACTTCCTGAAAAATCGTACAAAATGAATGAAACTTTGCCCAGCGGTACTTTTGAATATGGAGAATACAATGGTTGTATTAATTACATTTGTTTAGAAACATGTTTATGTGGAAATTACCAACAACATTTATACGATCTACAACAGGTTGTGAATTGAGCAATTATGTTTATATTTTAGTAATGATCATTTGTTCGTTGAGAGTTTTTATATAAGCATACGAAGTTCAAAACTTTCCAAATATATTGTTCAAGGTCTATTGATGAGCTGACATAAGCACCATTAAAATGCCTTTAATTTTACTCAATAATTTACCTGGGCGAAGTTGTGATTCTTTTTTAATAATTGTAAAAATTGTTTGTTCTTCTCGGATGTTAGTTTGTCATCAATATCGTCTTGCTCATCATTATCAAAAGAGCTTTCGCTTCTTTTAAAAACTTCCTCTGACGGTATGTAGAGATCAGATTTGCTTATAATTTCATAGATTTGTTCTAACAAATAGGAACAAAGCTCTTCAGGGATGGGACTAAAGAAACTGTAAAAGAACGAGACACAACAAAATAAATTATTGAATTAAAGTATATTTATATAAAGTATATAAATAATATTTTTTAGTACAAGAGTTTTCAAAATTAAAAATTGCACTAATATTTTATAAATACATATACGATATTTATAATTTAATTTCAGTTTTCTATAAAGTTACCTTTGAAATTCCTTATTCTCCATTAACTCCTTAGACACAAATTGAAAGTTAAATAAGAATAATTGTAGCCAATGTTGCTGAAAGAAGAGTAAAAGAAAAGAGAAAAAAATCAATCTGTTATTATTTGCAATGTAATCAAAATACATACATATCAATCACTTTATATAAAACTATGTATTTATAAGACAACCCCTAATACTATGGGTTTGTTATATCGTCACCTGAAACGCAAATCGCTCTAACTAACATTTTCATAATTTTACTAGAGAAGCCATAAATATCGATGGTCATACATTGGCAACACGTAACTGATTTTTACAACTTTTCAGTTGATGATATTACATTGTAATTAGGTGAAAGCTTTACTAGCCACGAATTAAAATAACTCAGCATTATTTAGCAGATATTAACTAATTTCGGCTTTTATTATTTTGAGGATCGCTATTTTTGTTCGGCAAAGTCTGATTTGAATAGTAGTTATGTATGTAGGTGATGTAGGTGAAATATGTACATCAGAATTTGTTAAAAAGCTGATTAGAATTTTTTGTTACTTAGCTTTTTGCGTTTTATTTGACGATATGTAGGTTTGTTATACATACATATGTAAATGAGTAAGTCGATGCTTGCAAAATTACCTTGACATCGGCATTGTTGAAGGCTTGTAAATAATTGTGCCAAAGATTTTTCAACGTATCGAACAGTAAATTGTATTCTGTATGATGATGATAAACTTGTTGTTCTTCTTGTTGTTGCTGATTGTTGCCAATACAAGTTGTGTCCATGGCAACTAGAAATATGAACTAAAACAATGAACTAAGCAATGACAACGATAAACAGCATCAACACCAACAGCAGCCAGCTGTAGAAGCAGCAGAAGCACCAGCACCAGCCTCAGCAATATTTAGTAATAATACAGAGTAATTCAAAATTTCTAACTTCATAATCAACCTTCTCCGGCATGTGTAACTAAAAATAAAACATAATAGAAGATGTCAGATATTTTCTCGCATTTCTTTATGCAGATTATATTAAAAATATGTAGATATCAACAAAATGAAATGATTACATCCGCAAACAGTATTCTGTTGTTTGAATGAGTAAAGTTTATAATAAATTGGAGTGCATGCTGGAAGCCTAGTAAGATAGTATTTAAATAAATAAATATGTATGCACATAGATTTATTGCGAAACGACAATTTATACGTTTTTAATCCATCCCCCTTTAGCATACTGAGAAAAAGGCCACTCTAGCGGAGGAAAAATCATAACGTCCAAATTGATAGTCTGATCCACCAAAAATTTATGGATGAATTATAGGCAAGGATGTAGGCTACAAGATCTGTAAAAAGTTAGGCAGTTAGTTTTAGCACAGTGGGTGCTATATGTTGTTATATAAGACCAATTTTACAGATAAAATCCTTTAGTCCTGGGAAAATTCATTCTTCTAAGTTAACAGTCTGATCCACAAAAAATACGTGAAAATGCAATAAAATTAGACAGCTATTTTTAATACTGTGGCCGCTATATAATACTAGTTTTACCGATAAAACTACTTAGTCGTCGGAATGCTTATATCTTCCAAACTAATAGTTTGATCCACAAAAACTGTATTATGAATTATAGGAATAACAAATTAGGCAGCTATTTTTAACAAAGTGAGCGCTATATGTTTTTATATACGAACAATTTAAAAAATTCAAAAAATACAATTAAAAAAATTCAAAGTGCTTTAACATTTCAAAATGCATTAAAAATTAATACTACTGCTTGATACAACTACTTGATTGGTATATTAATTTAATAACAAGTTGTTACGGACGCATGTGACAACAAAATCATACAGAAATACAAATAAGTAGGAACATTTTAAAAAGGTGTATAGATAGAAAGCCTAATGTAATAGTCACCTTCGCAAGATTCCGCAGCTAATTTTTGAAACAATATTGCTCTATAATATGTATATTGAGGGTGGTGTTTCCTGAGTAGTTAGCGCGTTTGACTACAAACCCCGAGGTCTTGAGTTCAATACTAGTTTCAGGCAAGCCAACAACATCATGCATTTTTCTCATGTGCATTGGTGTGTTATTGTGTTGGTTGTTGTTGGACTGTTAAAGTGATGAAGGCATAACACTGATTACTTTGACAGTACCGGTAACGATTAATACTAAGATATCCTAATGCACTTCACAGCATCCTCCTTCGTCGGTATTGTAGCAGAACCGTCGGCGAAGTAAAAGAACTAATAAAAGGGCTATACAGCTTAAACAACTCATTGCTTCTACTTTACACCAGAGAGGCTTGTAACACTGAACATCCCAGTGAGAAGCTCTTTCAGCAATCCAGGGTTACCCAGCTTTAAACCATATGCTAGTAAAATCTCGCGGATGCATAATCGTTGCATATATGTACTAACATTCTAATAACATTCTAATTTAACATTCTAATCTAAGGTAGAATAATTTTATTTTCTACATGTATAAAGTCATTTTTGTTAGCTTTCAAACAATTAATGGGGGCGTGTTGGAAAAAAGTGTATATCATAGTTTAAAATATTAAAATACACAATACGCTAAAGTAATTAAACAATTTTGCTTTCCTATAGGTATATTTTTTTGGAAATCTGTAGTGGTAGCACAGTGTATGACAGCTGCAGACCAATGCGAAACATATCCATATACATACATATAGGGAGATCAGATTTTTCAACAGTCATACTTAGCACGCGTAGTAAGTATTAAATAAGATAATTATAACAAAAATAAACAATCGCAATTATAAAATATGATTCATATATTATAAGCTGCCAAAATAAAGCTTGTAAATGAAATAATTAATGACAATTAATTAACACACATTTTAAATACTTATATGCGATAATCGTACTTGAAGGTCTCTGTAAAGAAACTTACAAACATACATAAGTATGTATGTATGTACAGATAAAGAAAGTAAAAGCAATTTAAACGAACTTTCTTGCAACCACTTGTTTGAAATATTTCCACTTTGGATGAATATTCTTACTTACATTTGTTCGAAAGGAGCAATCAATATGCAACACTAGTATTGCTGGATGGAAAATTCCTTGCGTCAATTGAAACTTAAAAGAAAGGTTGGTTGGTGTATTAAGATCTGCAAAGCGTGTAAGGAGGGAAGGTCAAATGTTATCGCCAGTTGCAAATTATACTTTTTTTTTATTAAAGTGTATAAAATAAGTTGAAAAAATTCTGTTAATTATCTTTTCAGAAATATATTGTTTTTCAGCGACTATAATATTATTTTACAAGGAGTCTTTTAATATTGTACCATTTTCATGGTCATTTTAATTTATGATTTAAATAGCGTCAGCTGAAATGCAAAATCAAATCAGTACCAAAAATTAAAAATTTCGAAATGAAATTTTTTATTAGTTATTTTGTGTATTACATCAAACGCATGTTTCTACAAATGTGTGACCGGTGAAAAGAGAACACAAATATTAGCAAAATACCCTCACTGTATAAGCAGATTTTTCCCAAATCAAAAATATTTGTTTAAAGTACAGTAATTTAACTAGTATTAAAGAAACCATAACAGGACAAGTACCTTAAGTTTACACAGAAAAAATTATCGCCAAAAATTTTTCAAACAAACACATTTAAAAAATGATGATGATGGCCCAGACAAAAATTTTGTTTGATATATTACAAAAAATTCAGTAAATATTTTTGTTTGATATGCAAACTATTTTGTTTAATATTTCCGAGTATTTTAAGGCTAATTGTTTTATAAATTCAGACAAAAATATTATTTGATATTTTCCAGTAAATCTTTTTTTTTGATTTAGTAAATTGTTTTGTTTACAAATTATAAATATTTTTAGACAAATTGTTTTATAGATTTAAAGAATTTATTCACTGAAAAAAACACATTTTTTAATGAAATTATTGAGATATTTTTGTCTATATTTACAAATTTGTTTTTAGGTCCGTTCCTAGATAAAATATTTACTATTTCATTGTATTCCTTTACAGAAAATTAAATTTAGTTTTTTTCTGTGTAGGCCTACAACCTGTCACTGAGTATCCTAATTATGTCAATTGACCCCCTCCAATGACAACGCCATGCAAAAGTTACCGGTCTATTTAATATAAATTTCCGGAACTTGAACCGGTTGCTAGTCCTTGGGAACCAGTCGTGTGACTTGTCTTGTAATAGGTTCTCTTCCCTCATCACCGCTTTGATGACACCCTATCATCAAAATTGAAAAGGTTTTTTTTATACATGTGCGATTAGTTAAGAAGCCTGGGATCAAGACTAACTTAGAAGACAAAATATACATAATAACAAAAAGTAAAACTAAAATAGAGAAAATATTAATACATATATAATTGTTTCAATCATTCCATTGATGACAGCTGATGCAAAGGTTGACATCACAATGATGTAAAGTGTCACTGGTTCAAAAACGAAGACACTTGACATAGCATTGATGTTAAATTACATCAGCGTTATGACGGTTTTTCTATCAGTGTAGGGCATATAACACAAGTTTACAAATTCAGGTCAACTTTTGAACTGGAGCAACGGAAAGTTGTTTCTTATATTATTTGGGGCGCTACAATCGGATCTGCACTTGGTTTTTTCATTGGCTCTAGTTTTCGAGACGTACCGTTATGTCAAAAATGAAGCAATTGCACGACAAATATTAACATAACTGGAGTACGGTTTGTCCTATGGAATTAAATAAAACATTCGAAGTTCCGACAACAATATTATCTTTAAGCCATCCTCATATTATTTTTTAGTCAGATCAGTAGTTTCAGAGATATTGTGGAACTGGCGCAAAAAAATTTTATAAAAATTTTTGTTTTTAAAAATTCATAAACAACACAAAACAAAAAAAAAATCTGTTCTTTTTCTATTAGCATTGTAGGTAAATATACGGCACTGTTCTGTAAACCGAATCCGAGTAAATTTCTCGTTTTTCAAAAATAAATTATGCCACCATTGATGTATTTTATAGTAAACTAATTTCAGATATGATATCTTAAGCCCTAAGAATATAAAATTAAGAAAAATTAATTTATTATGTATGATGAGGGTGCTGTTGGCTGAGTAGTTAACGCGTTTGACTACAAACCCTGAGTTCAAGACTAGTTTCAGGCAAGCCAACAACATCATGCATTTTTCTCATGTGCATTGGAGTGTTATTGTGTTGGTTGTTGTCGGACTATTAAAGTGATGAAGGCATAGCACTGATTACTTTGGTACTACCGGCAGCGATTAATACTAACATATCCTAATGCACTTCACAGCACTCTCCTTCGTCGGTATTGTAGAACCGTCGGCGAAGTAAACGAACTAATAAAAATGGCTACACAGCTTTAAAAACCCAAGGCCTCTACTTGACACCACAGGAGCTTGCAACACTGCTCTACAAAAAAGCGCAATAGCAGGTTTGTAAATGAATTAAGCTTTCTATCTCTCTCCCATTTCACCACCTGTTCTCTCTACACTATCCATTTCCCAAAGAAGGTAACACATTAATTAATTAACTGGTAGGCATTAATTGCCTGATTGTGTTACTTCTCTTATAAAAAATAAAAAAAGAATACATCAATGGGGGCATTATTTATTTTTGGAAAACGAGAGATTTACTCGGATTCGGTTTACAGAACAGGGCCGATTAAATTCGTTCCACAACTTTTGGTTTTATTCAAAATTAAGTGAGAGAACTCAATTGAAAAAATCACAATTTTCATACAACAGTAACATTTTAACGCAAAATACACAGAAGTGACACGATGTGTTGTTCTATTTGACTCGCTTACACAGTCGTTTTACATTTTTATTTTCCTTTGTGTTGTCTTTCTAGCCATGGTGTAATAAGTGTACAGGGTGCAGCACTAGGCCAGCTGATAATTTGTTGCTCTCCTAGTTTTGTGTATAAGTGACGTCAATCGTGTGTATTTTTTTGACAAACATTATCTAGTTTATATTGTATTTGTTGGCCTTATGCAGCCACCTGTATACTTATTACACCATGACTTGTTTTCGTTTTGTTTATTTTCCTACCATTTGTAACAACAAATACACTGTATTTGTCTCTTTTTAACAGTCATTTCAAAAAACCTGATTTCTGTGTTTTTTGCCTGTCACTATTGTGACTTCTGTATATTTTGTGATTTTAATTTGTGAGTGGGTATGTAGGATAAACCGTTCTCCAGGCTTAATTTTTCAGACTCTTTTATTATAATTATTATGTAATATAAAAAGAATTGGGCATGATTAATATTCCAAGGAACAAGAAAAAATTAACATCAACTTAATTTTTCAACGTACACAGCAGAACAGAGTAGCGCCACTTTCGGAAGCCGCTACACTTCCATCGTCAGTGCTCACGTGTATTTTGCTTATCACTATTTGTCAGGTGGCTCTGTTGAATGTGATTTTAATTCTTATATATGTATACAACTTTTTCGCGAAAATAGAATACGAGAATTAAATCACTTTGAAGCTGATATTAACTGCACTTTCCCAGCGTTGCCATCGGTTTATTTCACTTCAATACTGTTTTCCTTTTGCTTGTAGTTTATGTTTACTATTTATTGTGAGAGAAGTTGCGACATATTTAATGTTAAAGTTAAACGGCAATAATATAAACAATAACATATTCAATAATATTGTATAATGTATGGGGTGCTTTAGAAAAGTTGGTAGTACCGCGCCCATACAAATAAAAAATTCTTCTCCAACTAGAGCTCGTTTTTTAAAGCTTTTATTTTTTTAAAATATGTAATATTAATATTTTAAGCTTTCTACTATTATATTAAAAATTAATCAAAAGTGCATCCCACATTTGTTTGAACAGTTTTTTAAACAAATTATATAATATAAATGAATTTATTATTTTTGAAAAGGTTATAAATAAGACTTTGTTACAACGATAAGGCTTTATAGTTTAAAATCTTATATATTGTTTTATAGGGGCGCCATTTCTTATAGTATATGTTATATTTATTATATTTGTTCAAATAGAAAGTTCAATTTATATTTAGTTCCGTAAATATCATAATTTAAAATTTAGTTAATTATAGACAATAATAGATGATTTCTGTATAGGCCTTCGTAAAATAATAAAAAATACAATGTATGTAGTTTTTTAATGTTTTTTTTTAATTAATTTATTTTTTTCTAATAATCAACGATGCATGATAATATATTTTTATGTTTTAAGTCTTTGCTAACTTATTGCATTTCAGCAAAAAATTATTAAATATAATAATAAATCACTTAGAAAACCTATATGAAAATGTAATAAAATAAAATTGTATTAAGAGTGGAAAAAGTTTTGAAATGTTTCTAACAGAGATGGACAACGGTCACGTGATATTATCCATTTAAACATGGGGGCGTGTGTAGAAAAGTGAAAGGATCATGTTGGAAACTAAATCCTAAATCTTGGACACTGTTGGGAAGAGTTTAATATGCAGGTCCGTCACAGATAGTGAACAAATCCGTGTTTTGCAATTCGCAGCGCTTTGGGTTGGCTTCTTCAGCTTTCATATGTTTCCACAAAAATTAGTGTGAGGGAAAATTTAGTGAAAGGGATGGGTACCGCGCGTACTTGCAATATTGTGCTATCCCGTATTTTGTATTTAAATAGTACTTGATACTTTGAAGAGCTTATGTCTCAGAACGGTAATAATTTTTTTATTTTTCCCGAAAATCGGCACGTATTAATTTGCGATATCTTTTACACTTTTATTTTTCATAAAAACTTTTGTTTACTTATTTTATACGCTTTATTTTAATTTATTTTATTTCAAACATTAAAATTTGAAAGGCAATTATAGAATATGAAATACAATTTTTTTAAAACACGTGCCATACATGTGTAAAATTTTATGAATTTTTTGTTTGAATATCTTAAAGAAAATTTTATGCATTCATAAAATAATATGAAATATGAATAAGAAAACATTAAACTAAAAATTTTTGAAACCCCGAAGGAAATAGATGATAACTTTAAAACGGCTGGACCATTTTTCTTCAAACATTGGTTAGAAGATTTTAGATCAAGTTACCTTTCAAACAAAATTTACTAAATTAAAATCGATCCAGCCGTTTGGGAGCTACGGTCTCAAAAACACACAGATTTATCGGTCCAGCCGTTTAGGCTGTACGATGACTTGTACAGGCACACAGATACACAGACACACACTACAAACTTATAAAACCTCCTTTTTTGGTCGGTGGTTAAAAATAGGACTGATATGACAATACTTTGAATTGCCCAAATGTATATTCAAATTATTATTAATAGTGGAATGTTAGAATATCTAATCAGACTAGCAGAACGTATTAGTACGCTACTACTAATTTTGACAGCCGCTACACTATCATCATCAGCGTTCTTTGTTCACTCTTACCACGTTTGATCGTGGATACTAAAATTAAAGCCCGTTTCCGACTATAATACAAATATTAATACATTTGAGGAAAATCAAACTCTAACATGATGAGTTGCTATTGTTTTTTGTAAATTTTCAAACAGAAATTAAATCAGGGAGGCATTTTAGTCAAAAGTATTAATACTTGTATTATAGTCTGAAACGGCTTTAAGGAAATATAAAATATTTAAACAAATTTTATTGCGAAATAGAATATGAGAATCTATGTTCGTTTTTATCAATATGGTGAGTATGAAGTTTCACCGCTGACTATTTTTTCCAACTTTTCAACCCTTATTTTATTTTTACTTTGCTTGTGGGTAAGCTCCGCCTACTATCAATCAACCTAATATTTTTGTTATTTATGTTTAAACAGGTTTTGTCTTTATGGTAACCCAGACAATCAGCACGACGTCGGTACGATGGTCTGAGGTTACAACTAACATTAGTACAACATCCTGTTTACCAAAATTTTTAAATGTACTCATAGCATTAAAATGATAACGCCGAATGACCGTCCTCCAACTGAAAGCTGTGAATTTCAGTTGCTGTTTAGTGCTTTTCTGGCAACCACAACCACAAACTGAAGTTCGGTTGCCAGCAATAATCGACTCGCTAAACGCAAAAATTGTAAGATTTCCCTACAGATAATATTGGACTACGTGGTCCATTTTAGCTCATATGTAGTTACAATATGGTCCTATGTAATACAATCATGGACCATTACATTTGCAAACAATAGCTTCTAGTTAACCGATAAGTGTTTGTGTTTTAACGAGTGCAATCGTTAAAACACGAAAACTTGAATACTCCATCGAATAGTGGCATAGAGTAGTTTTAAGACTAGTGCGATATAATGCAGACATGGACCATGTCATTTGCAAACAAGAGTTTTTAGTTAAGCGACAAGTGCTCGTGTTTTAATTATTTCCATGTACTCAAGTGTGCTCCTTCAAGTGGTGACATGGAGTAGTTTTCAGACTACACCAATGTAGTGCAAAGTTGGGTTATATGGTCCAGCCCTAGGACATCGTAGTGTTATATCGACCATGTTTTCTCCATACATTTGAGTTACCTTTGGACTAGTCCTAGTCCTCTGTGGAGTATACTTTACATTCGTGTACGGACTAGTCACGTTAACTGCAGGGTTACGTTATACCAACATGTTTACGAAAGAATTTGATTTCTCGCGAAAAAAGTCACAGCGTCGTGTTATGTTGTATTTATTCAACCGATTTAAATTCGAAATTTTTCGCAAAAGTCCGAAAATATGGTTTTTATAGTACTTTATCACATTAATTTTTAATCGCAAATATCGCGAATACTAGCACTAACTTGTTAAAGAAAAAAAGTTGCAAATTCAAGCACAGTGTTATTTATAAGAAAAGTAATTTTTGTGTTCTATTTTTAAAAAATAATCATGTTTGAAAAATTAAGTTGACGTTAATTTTTCCCTTGTTCCTTGGAATATTAATCATGCCCAATTCTTTCTGAATATAACGTTACGAACCTTAGCCTAATAATCAATTTGGTTTCACAAAGCAAATACGTTCGAAATAATCATATTAATAAACGATTAGCTACTGGCTTGAGCTTTTCACATGTTTACATGTTCATATATACTTAAGTATAAAATCAAACCAAAAAAGTTTGTCTTGAGTAGAACAAAAATCAGAAAAATGGGAATGAAGAAAAATAAACCGATGGCAACGCTGGGAAAATACACTTTAATATCAGCTTGAGAGTGATTTAATTCTCGTATTCAATTTTCACGAAAAAGTTGTATATATAATTAAAATCACATTCAACAGAGCCACCTGACAAGTGGTGATAGCAAACACACGTGAGCACTGACGATGGAAGTGTAGCGGCTTCCGAAAGTGGCGCTACTCTGTTCTGCTGTGTACGTTGAAAAATTAAGTTGATGTTAATTTTTCCCTTGTTCCTTGGAATATTAATCATGCCCAATTCTTTCTGAATGTTACGAACCTTCGCCTAATAATCAATTTGGATTCAAAATATCGATATTTTTTTTAGATATATTTAGCGATGTCGATCGATATTGAAAAATATATAAATACAGATCCCTATATATCGATATATTTTTTCAGTTGCCCATCCCTATACTCAGGCAAGCCGCACTAAGACATACCTGGAGGAGAAAACCCTTATGTTTTGTCGTAAGCAGTGCTGCGTCGTGAGTTAAAAGTTACTCACGATTACATTTCTAGTTGCTAAGTAAACAATTAACGGCCAAAGATGAAGAAGTAAAAATACAAATAGATTATTAAAAAAAATTGTTTATACTGCAAAATTATTTGTATTTTAACTTTAAGTAAAAATGAAAATATAAACAACTTTCCTTAGAGATTACATATACATAAACAAATAATGCCGGGTTGAGAAATATACTCGTACAGCAGATGTAGTTTTATATACATAGCAAAGTATTTATTATAAATGACAGTTGCAGATTATAGTTTGTTGACTTAGCAACTTATAAATTTTTACAACTGCTTAATTATGTATATATTTAGTTAAATGTATTTGTAAAATACGTATTTCAAGTGCTATGATTGATAACAAACGTGTAAGATTTCAATTAGTAGTAATTAGATTGATAATAAAATAATAAATATTGAAAATGTTTCCAAATCGCTGTAATAATTCTCTTACCCTTTTAACCTTTGCAACAAAGAAACATGGAATGGAATATTTGCAAAGAAAATGTGTTAAAAACAGTGTTTAAAAAACTACAATGATTTTCATTTCATTTGATTTTGCTTTCGCTTTTGAAAAATACAATAGTTTATGAACAATTGAGCAGCACTTTCAACAGTCGACGATTTTAAAAGTTTGAAAAGTTTGAATTTGATTTGCTTTTGCTTTTGGTTAGTATCGCAATTATAGTCAAAAGCACTCTATAAGCATTTGCAAGTCACAAACAGTCACAGTCGAAGAAGCAAAAACTCTTGCTTTTGGAAGTTGTAAGCACTCGCAGTCAAGAGGTATTTTTTGCTTCTTGTCTTACGTGCAAAAACAACAAAAACGTGACTAAAACCACAAAATAGTTGACTGAAACTGTAGAAAGCTTCTAAAAGCTAGAATGTTTGCTTCTTTTCCTTTTTCGACTGTGTCTGTGTGCGACTTGCAAAAGCATATAGACTGCTTCTGCTTTCGACCGCGACGATTGTTCCTTTTAATAAGCATAAGCAAAAGCATTGGTTCATTTTAAACAGTTGGAAAAAGCCAAAGCAGTAAAAAGTAAAAATTTCACGACTTTTGCTACTCCGACTTAAGTTATTTAAACATTGCACATAGGGGCAAACGTATATCAAACCGCGCGATATATAAACCGCCATCTTTTGATTAGAAAGATTGGTGCCAATGGAAAGGTAATTTTCTATAGATATCAAATATATAAAGATATCATAGTCTTCCGAAGAAATTTATTAAAAAACACTAAAATAAAAATATATATAAAAAATATGTGTTTAATTGTTTAGAGCATGGGAGTGAAAATGGCGATATAATACGTATGTGAAAAGGAAAAATGGGTTTAATTTTGGGGCGTGGTATAAAGTGAGTATATTAAAAGCTAGACATACAAAGTTTTAGAAGGCTTTCTTGTCACGTGCGAAAAATTGGACATTAGGACGGAGGGATCCGAGATGACATAAGTGCCTCTCACAATTTGATATCGGATTAAAAAGCCACCAGAACCAAAAATTAAACCACAGCCAAGCCATAAACAACGATATGCAATATAATGAAATCGGACTTCAAATGGCGGGCTATATATAAAAAATAAAAAGAGCAGTATTTTAAGGCGTGGTAAAAATTTTTTGTAGAAACGTCATTGACATATCTTTCATTCTAGGAGGTGATTGCTGCAGCTTTTTTTAATTCTACCAATATTGGAAAAAAATATTAAATGTATAATGTGCAGGATGCTTTTGGCTGAATGGTTAGGTTAGCGCGTTTGACAGCAAACCCTGAGATCTTGAGTTCAAGACTAGTTTCAGGCAAGCCAAGATAGTGAATTTTTCTGATGTGCATTGGTGTGTTGGTTGTTGTTGAACTGTTAAGGTGATGAAGGCATAGCACTGATCGCTTTGGCAGTGCGGGCAGCGATTAATACTAACATGTCCTAATGCTCTTCACAGCACCCTCCTTCGTCGGTATTACAGCAGAAACGCCGGCGAGGTAAATACTAATAATTGGCTACACAGCCAATTAATGCCTCTATTTGACACCAGAGGGGCTGCAACACTGCTCTTCAAAAAACACACAATAGCAGAGTTGTAAATAAATTAAGCTTTCTATCTCTCTCCTACTTCACCACCTGTTCCCTTTACACTATCCCTTTAACAAAGAAGGTAACACATTAATTAAGGTAGGCATTAATTGCCAGATTGTGTTACTTCTCTTTAAAAAAAATTAAATAAAATCGCATGTCAAAAAGTTAAATTTGGATGCAAATATAAACATTCCGTTCATTATTGTGTATATAATAGATATGGGGAATATTGGGGATCTCTATAACTTTTACGCTTTTGAACTTTTAAAATGTAGAAAATATAGTCTACAATTATACTTTTCATATGAACATGAATCTGACCATGAATGAACCTTAATTTTAAAAATATTTTTACACAGATCAATTCTCTAAAAATCATACCAATACAATGTGAAAACAAAACAAAATTTTTTTTGATGAGAAACCTAATTTTTTTCATCTCAAACTTTTATATTTAATTAGATTTATTAGATTTCCCATACAAAATAAAATCTAGTTCCTTACTGGATTTTGTCCAAATCTTGTTATATATGGCAACTACAACTCTGATTTTTCCATATTGTATTAAAAAATAAACCGCATAAGGTTTGTGTATTTGCTATTAGGTTTATCCTCTAGCTATTTTGGTTTTGAAACTTAATTTTTCTATATAGTTTGACAGAGAAATTTAAAAAAATTCCAAAAAAACTTGGTGCAAACGGTAAAAATTGTAAAATAGATTTAAATTGAAATCTACTAGATTCCGCTTTGGTGTAAATGTAGTATTACATCGGCATGAAATCTAGTTCAAACGAGATTTCGGGAAAAATCTAGTTTATTTTTATTAGATTTCCCATACAAAATAAAATCTAGTTCCTTACTGGGAGCTAAAACTCGGATTTTTTCATATTGTACTAAAAATTAAACCGCATAAGGTTTGTGTATTTGCTATTAGGTAATTGCTAAATATTTTGGTTTGAAACTTAATTTTTCTATGTAGTTTGACAGTGACATTTAAAAATATTCCAAAAAAAAGCTTGTTGTAAACGGTTTAGATTTTAAAATAGATTTCAATTGAAATCTACTAGATTTCGCTCTGCTGTAAATGTAGTATAACCTGGGATTACAGAATTACATGTAGAAAAAAGTTTTGAACAACAGTTATGTCAAAAAGTGTCTTCTTCCAAATGGCATAATTTGCAGACCCCCTCGGTTAAAAAAAAAGAAAACTTACAGAAAAGCATAAATAAATAACTAGTTTTCACGTCTTAATGAATTGCAATAAAAGTATGAATAAAAGGCGATATTTTCCATCGGCCAAGGGTAATTTAGATAATTATCATAGATACAACAAAAAATTTATAAACATATAATACTTTAATGATCATTTATCGAAGGCCGGAAATTTAAAATGTCAAGGAAAACGCAGCTCAAATCACACAGGGTCTAAAGTCCTCCAAAGGCAAGTAATATAAAAAAATTTTCGTAAATGAAGCCAAGATTTGATCCACTACAGAGTCTAAAATCCTTCCGCCCGGCCGAAGGCCGAAATCCTATCTCAAGTTAAACATTTCAAGATTCACTAATATAGAAAATTATCGTAAACGAAGGCGAAGTTTGACATACCATATAGTTTAAGATCCTTCGTGCACTTGGAATCACATATTGGCTTCGCTTAATTTGGGACGTGCTTTCGACGACTTTTCGTGTTACCGGCCTTAGGCCGGGCGGAAGGATTTTAAGCTCCGTGGTATGTCAAATCTCGGCTTCGCTTACAACAATTTTCTAAACCACTTTTACTGCTATAGAAGCCAAATAATGGTAGAGATGGAACACATTGCAGAAACTTTCAATTATTTTCTACAATATATATTCGATTTTGATGATTGCCAGAATTTTTGGGTGTATTTTTCTTTAATTCTTAATTTTTAAATGCTAAAAAAATTTTTGGCCGATTTTTCATATGAAAAATAATTTGAAATTTGTATGAAAAACTGTTTGGGGGATTTTTCATTTTTATTTTTGAAAAATTTGCGATTTTTCATGGAAACATTTTTCATATGAAAAATCGCCCAAAATTTGAAAATGATAAATCACAAAAAAAATTCAAAATTTTCCCAAAATTTTTGGCCGATTTTTCATATGAAAAATCACCCAAAATTTGTATGGAAAAATTTTGGGCGATTTTTGATTTTTATTTTTGGGCGTTTTGGTTTCCGGCGATTTTTCATAAAGCCGATAATATTGCTGGAAAAGTACGCAAACACAATGTATTGTATTATGACTTCGATGATCTGAAGTTTGATTATGATCACGATATATGTATGATTCATAACAGACTATAAATATTTCTTTTTTTAATTTATGATTGTTCGGACGATTCATGTATTCTTCATTCATATAAAAAAAATGTTTGCTCATTTTTAAAGCCAAAAATAGTTCTTATCAATAAAAAATATATTCATAGCATAAAATGTATGTATGAATTGTAGCTGTTTTTTTTCTCTGATCCGTCACACTAACACAGCCAAAGAAATGTAAGGAAGAAATGCTAATGAATAATTTGCATTGTTCCACGATAGAGTAGTTATTATTGTGCTAGTATCATATAAAAGGACCTCTAGGCTCCATTTCCCCCAAAAACTCTGGTCTTCTTTACCCCAACGAGGTAATTTTTAGTGCCATGTCAGAAAAGCTATAAAAACTGATTCGAAATTATATTGCATGGAAAAATTTTGTATTGAGGATATTTCCAACTTAGGTGAACAAAGTTGGTGATCAATCACTTGCTGATAACAAATAGTTATACGATTTTCAAACTTCGACCATAAAATATATGGTTCCTGCCATTGGCGTAGCTAGGCCCTTCAGGAGGGGTCTAGTCAACCCCCACAATCGCTCTGGCCCTTTTTAGAAATGCAAAATATTAGAGTAATTTTGATCATATAAGCGAACTGTGGGAGTTAGTCCTCCCCACTCCCAGAAAAATTTCTAATTACATCAGTGGTTCCTGCAGATTCCGTTTAGTATTTTTTCTGGACACGCGGCTGTCGAGAAGGGTTTAAACTCCTGATCCTAGACTTGTTTGAAAAATTTGCGAAGATGGCAGAGTCTATTCCCGCTATAGACTCAGTTTCTGCAGACAATTGTTTTTCTAACAAACCATATCTTCCAAACTAATAGTCTGATTCAGAAAAATGTATAGATAAGTTATACCCAAGGACATAGGCTATAAATTCTGTAAAAAAAATAGAAAGCTATTTTTAACACTAATGACGCTATATATTGTTATATAAAAATTTTGGCCACTCAAAGGAGAGGTATTAAATTATGTCACATCAATGCCCAGAGCTTGAGACCTAAGATTGAAGAGTTTAGATTTATTTTTGAGAACTCCGGCGTTGATTTTATATGTGTATCTGAGACTTGGTTTAAGCCTGAGTACACTGACTTATCGATTTCTTTGCAAGGTTACAATGTCAGGAGGGTTGATAGAAATGGTTATGGAGGTGTGGCAATTTATGTAAAAAAAGGAATTGCAATCAAAGTTCTAAGTAAATCTACAGACAATTTTACGGGTACTGGTGCCGACAGTTCTGAAAATCTGTTAGAATATTTATTTCTGGAAGTTAGTTGTGAGGGAAGGAAGCTACTTTTAGGTTCCGTTTATAGACCAAACAACCGTATTTGTATGGAGAGATTTATGAACGCTCTGGAAACATACACGGTCTCGTACGAAGATGTTATTATTACAGGCGATTTCAATTCAAATATTTTAGTAAGCCCTTACCTGCCTGACAACATGCTTACACTTGGTCTTAGTTCCCCAAACACAAATAATGCTACACATTTTACAAGTACAAGCAACACACTTCTAGATCTTTTCTTTGTGAGTGACATTTCGAAGGTGTTGCTTTATGACCAACTCTCTGCCTCTTGCTTTTCACATCATGACCTAATTTTCATGACGTATAATTTTCAGTTAAAGGTTCCCGAACAACTTGTTAGATACCGGGACTTTAAAAGTATTGACTACATTAGGTTAGAAGAAGAATTTTTTAGAATTGATTGGAGCATTTTATATAGATTAATTTCTGTTGATGATCAGCTATCTTTTCTGCAACACAACTTGAACTACCTGTACGATCTTGTGGTTCCTCTAAGAACAAAAATTATAACTAGGCATAATAAGCCCTGGTTCACTACCGACATAAAACAAGCGATTAATCGCAGAGATTTTCTATATGCTAGATGGAAACGTTTCAGAACCTCAGATTTACATGATGAATATAGAATATCACGCAAGATAACCAACGGGTTAATAAAAAAAGCAAAATCGGAATACTATGCCTCGAAGTTCTCTACTGCCATAGACTCGAAGAAAACTTGGAGAACGATTCGCGAAATTGGCATCGGCAAACCTGGTAGCCAAGAACCTTGTGCTATCGATGCTATTACCCTAAATACTCAATTTTTAAATATTCCGAATGTGGCACCAAATATTGATTACTATAATTTCGCTAATGATATCTCACATAATAGTTTCAATTTTACCAACGTAAGGCAACTTGATGTCTTATCGAGTTTGCTATCAATAAAATCCAATGCAGTTGGTGTAGATGGAATAGATCCTAGGTTTTTGAAGATTCTAATTCCAAAACTTCTTCCGCTCATAACTTTTGTTTTTAACAAGATTTTTACCACCAACCAGTATCCAAAAATTTGGAAACTGGCTAAAATTATTCCTACTCCTAAATCCAATTCTGATTATAGGCCCATAGCAATCTTGCCATTTTTATCCAAAGTCTTTGAAAGATTAATCCATAATCAAGTTGCACAATATCTTGAAACCAATAATATGCTGACTGATCGGCAATCTGGCTTCCGTAAAAATCATAGTTGTATAACGGCTCTTGTAGATGTTGGTGAAGATATAAGACAGCAGGTAGAGTGCGGTAATGTTACATTTTTAGTTCTCTTGGATCACTCCAGAGCGTTCGACACGGTTGACCATAACATTTTGTGTCTTAAACTTAAACATATGTTTGGATTCGCATCAACTGCCTCAGGTCTAATATATTCATACTTAGTCGATAGATACCAATATGTTGAAACGCCTACCTCAGTCTCAACATCTTTGTCATTAACTCGAGGTGTTCCGCAAGGCTCCATCTTAGGTCCTCTCCTTTTTTCACTATACGTGAATGATCTTCAGGGCAAACTCGAATACTGCAGGATTAGATTGTATGCGGACGATGTTCAGCTTTATATTAGCTGTTGCAATACTGCCGTTGATGAATGTGTGAGGACCTTAAATCAGGAGTTAGGTCGTGTCTACGAGTGGGCCACAGCTAATGGTCTAGCAATTAATCCTACTAAGTCCAAGTGCCTGATTATTAAAAAGAGGTTAACAAACTTTGATTGCAATCCGATTTTAACATTAAACAACCAGTCCATAGATATTGTACATTCTGCTAAGAATCTTGGTATATATTTTAACAGCACTCTCACTTGGTCTAATCACGTTAATTTTGCATGCGGTCGAACGTTTTCAATGTTAAGAAATCTCTGGCAAACTCAGTATTGTACTCCAATTAAAATTAGAATAATCCTTGCCAAATTGTATTTAATACCGATTTTATTGTACGGCTGTGAACTTTTTGCCAGCTGCGATAGCGTAAGTAAAAGAAAACTTAACGTGGCCTTTAATAACATTATTCGGTACGTATATGGTCTCAGAAGATATGACCATATTTCCCCATACGTAACCTTGCTTTATGGCATTACTTTTGATGATTATGTAAGAGTGCGCACTTTACTGTTCATGCATAAAATTATATATACACATCATCCTGAACATCTCTTTGAACGTTTAAGCTTTTCAACGCTTGCTAGAGGTAAAGGACTTCTAGCGTTTGGTCATCGAACTCTGGTTTCTAAATACCACTTCTTTATTAATGCTGTCAGTCTCTGGAATGGAATCCCCTATAGAATTCAGACCATTAGTAACGCACGTCAATTTAGGAAAAATATTTTTTGTCATTTCTCACGTTGAATATATATTTACATACATATATTGTTTTTTGATAGTCTGATGGTATAACACTGTAGGTTTTAGGTTTTGATTTTTTCAAGTTACATATTTTATTTTCTTTTTTAATTATTATTTTAGCTGGTTCTTTTTTTTAATTTGGTTAACTTTCTGAAACTATATTATATTAGATTTTAAATTTCATTTTATATTTTTTTTATATTTTATATTTTAAAAGCGCAAACTTAAATCCAAGTTAATTTTGTGTTCCGATTTATTGTATTTACATATGCTCAGTTCCATACTGTAATATAAGACTTAAGTCTTGTGTATGGGACATCGAAAATAAAGAAATAAATAAATAAATAAAATAAAATAAAAATAACTCTCTTACGTCATCGGAAAGCGTATATCTTCCAAACTAATAGTGTGATCTACAAAAACGATGTGTGTGAAGATAAATATGCCTTGTTAAATATGTTTTTTAATTATATCATGCGATATTTTTATTTCCTATGTGTATTGTACTGCATTTAGGACTTTTTCTACAAATACACTCACTGTACCCAAACCCTTCTTCCTCGGCGAATCAAACCCACTGGACATTAAAGACAATAGTTTGGGCTATGACTTCTTCAAGTAATATGCCCACTGTGCCCAAACCCTTCATCCTCGGCGAATCAGACGCAGTGGACATTATAGACAATAGTTGGGTCTAGTCATATTTGAGAATATTTAACTTAGTCATATATTCAAAATCCTATAAAAAATTTCACAAATACAAAGCAGAAAAACTAAAAACGCAGTTTAGTTGCCGCAACCATTGTCTTTAATGTCCACTGGGTGGGCATATTACTTGAAGAAGTCATATTTGAGAATATTTAACTTAGTCATATATTCAAAATCCTATAAAAAAGTTTACAAATCTCATCGCCGACAGTAGGGTAGCCAACTCTATTGACTCGCTGGAGCATCGGCGCAATGTGGGGTGTATTTCGTTGTTTTATCGCTACTACAATGGAATGTGCTCTGATGAAATCAGGGAACTTGTTCCCGAAACCCGCTCTTTTTTGAGAACAGCGCGTCCTTCATTAAGAGCACATCCCTTTGTGGTCGATACACAAATAAATCGCACTACGCATTACAGAGAGAATTCGTTCTTTGGCCGAACAGTTCGTATGTGGAATAAGCTTCCTGCAGAGGTCTTTCCCACCACTTTTAATGTTGGAAGGTTCAAATCGAATTCCATAAGCACTACTCCCTCTATCCTCCTTCCCACAACCAATTTTCCTAATTCCGGCACAATGCATTGCATGAGTAGGGGTCATCCCCTTATACACAAAATACAATTCCAGAAAACTAAAAACGCAGTTTAGTACCGCCAACCATTATCTTTAATGTCCACTGGGTCTGATTCGCCGAGGAAGAAGGGTTTGGGCACAGTGGGTCTATTACTTGAAGAAGTCATATTTGAGAAAATTTAACTTAGTCATATATTCAAAATCTTATTAAAAATTTCAAAAATACAATTCAGGAAAACTAAAAACGCTGTTTAATAGCTCCATCCATTGCCTTTAATGTCCACTTTGTCTGATTCACCGAGGAAGAAGGGTTTGGGTACAGTGAGCGTTTTTGTAGAAAAAGTCCTAAGTTCAGTACAATACACATAGAAAATAAAAATATCGCATGGGATAATAAAAAACCTATTTAAATAGGCATATTTATCTTCACACACATCAAAAAACGTTTAAATGAATTATAGGAAAGGCTGTAGGCTATAAGGTCTGTAAAAAATAAGGCAGCCATTTTTAACACAGTGGGCGCTATATGTTGCTATAAAAAATGTTGTTTGAAAATGTCAAAATGCCTTTAAAAAAATCTAAGTGCATTTAAATTTGAAAACGCATTAAAAATTTATCTTGAAATTGAGAACGACTTACTTCATTAGTATTTTAATTTAATAAAAAGTGGTTTCGGAAGCAAATTTAAAAAATTTTCAAACAAGATTTTTCTGTATTTACGCTTCTTATCTGAAGTAGCAAATATATAAAGTAAAGTAGCAAATATATAAAAATTCTATCGGATATATTTTGAGAAAACTTTATATAAATCTTCTTTGTTGTTTTTCTCCATTCCGACTTTTTGGCATATGGGCCAAAACAATACTAAGGTCGCGATATATAAATGCAATATTAATATTTACAGAAATTAAAGCTTACAATGGCTGCAAAGGCCATCCCCTACGTTAAAAATAGCATTTGTATTGTGCCCTCAACGATTTATGAGCAGGGTAATCGTTGTTCGAAGAATATTTCTGTGGTTTTCTTATATAACATCCTAAGTCGATTTACGTAAATTTTAAGTTGTTAATGCTAAATATCTCTGTGTTAAACGCTTTTTCCATGAGCGTGAAAATTTGCGGAATATCATGGATTAAATAAATTTTCAGCAATAACGACTAAGTTTCGTGTGTGCGTTGTTATTATATGTACACCAAGATAGATCAATGAATTCGCCTTGATGTACACATTAATAATTTTTTTTTAACTTTTGTTCTTTTTTCAATGTCACAGCGGTTATATGAATCTTTCTTATTCTTACGATATTTTGGAACAAATTAAAATTAGCTCCACCTTTCAAAGAAATAAACAAATAGCCTATTTGAGCGTTTGAGACGACATTTAAGGAGTTACTAAAAAAATTTAGTTAACCCATTAAAGCCGCCAGATTATTTCATTTATTTTACTTCATAACGATACTAAAGTACGGTGGCGTTGAATAACGCCCATCTCCATTATTTCCACACAAAACAGGGAATAATATCCATTTACATTATGTATTTCTATTTCGAAAATGAAATAATATCCTGTAGACATTATTTCATTTTTGAAAAGAAAAGTAATGGCTTCACAGAGTAAATTTTTTTTTGCCTAGCTGGGTTAAGGATTTTCTCTTCTATGTATGTTGGATAGTGGCTTCGCTGAGTAAAGATTTTTTGCCTAGACGGCCTTCGGTCGGACTTATGTATTTCGAATAGTGGCTTCGTTGAGTAGAGATTTTCGCCCAGGCAAAAATCTTTACGCAATCTTTATTTTTGGCACTTACATGGTTTTACGTTTCATATCACGATATTTATTTATTTGTTTATTTATTTATTGATAGTAATATAGTAATATATAAATATAAATTATTATTAATATATAAATATAAATTAATATAAATTTTAGCCTCTCCTGAAATATATTAGCAAAAGCTTTAAATGACACCAATATTGATCGCATTCATTCTAAAATATTCCGTATAATCACAATTTTGTACTACAAATTCAGAGGCCCATAACTTAGGAACTAAGCGCGCCGGCTATTTTTTAATTTAATTTTTTTCTTATTTTTTAATTTCCTGTCGCATAGCGTATTTTTCGTTTTTTAAATTTATTTTTGTGAGGGGTGGAGTTAAATTTAATTCAAGCCGAAACATTTTATACCGCGGCCATAATTTCAAGGAAATTTTGTTTTTGATCTACTGAAAAAAATAGTTTTAAGCCATTATTCGTCTGTATTCAAGAAAACCACAGATTTATTATGACAGTCTCTAAGTTATCTCAGAAAAAAGGCTTCAGGCAATTTCTTTAAGTTTTCTTTTAATTTCCTTAACAAGTTATGGCATTATACAAAAATTTGCCCCCCCCCCCCCCTATTATCGTTCTCAACTCAACTCACTTTGGTCGTGTTAGAGTATTTTATTTCCATAAAATTTCACAAGAATTTTTCTGCTTTTCTATCAAACTTAATATTTTAAGTTTGTAACGAAATGAAAGTTGGCCGCGTGAAAGTTGGTTCGACTCTTAGACGACCAAAATGAGTTGAGTTGAGAAATGCGATCGGGACATTCCATATGATAATTTTATTAGTTTTTATATAGAATATCATTTTATTATGGCCATAACAATTTTAATCAAAAGGTTTCTTGCAGCGTGGCAGGTAAAATAATAGATATGAAATGAACATTTTCTATTTAATATTAATAAATAATAGTGCATAAAGTACACATAATAGAAGAAGACATTTGCGGTTTTCAGAAAAACATCATTTCCATACTCTTTACAAAACTGACCAACATCAATTATTTTAAAGCAAATCGATATTATGACAGTATTAAAGAAAAAAAAGTAATAAATAAATACCGTATGTAAGTATGTACACCACAAAAAGGTACGTTTGTACGTACATATTACATACATATGTATATCGTCATATGAATTCATAAAAGCCCTAAGTTACATTGAAATAATTTTATATTAATTTTACATGCGCAAATAGAGGATTAAAGCTTAGGAAGAGAGTTATAATAACATTTATTTTGATACGGTGCATCATAATCAATCAATAAGCCGGTTTTAAATTTTTTGTAACTTAGGGCTTTTTTGAAATCATCTGACGATATGTATGTATATGTAGTTAATATGGAAATTTACTTGCATGTGCAAAAAATCTAAAGTCTGCGAAGGAAAAAAAGCCATTGACCACAAACACAGCAGTTGTTTTAGTTGAAGAACAAGAAGAATTATTGAAAGGAATAATAACAACATAGGTCATTCTATGCTTGCAATTAATTGCGATAAGAAGACACAACTGCTAAAGTTTCCAGTCCAGTTTTATATACAACCAATAGTATGCCCATCTAGTTAATACATAATCAATCAACCTAAACCTTAAGAAAACAGCAAAAGAAAACTCTAAAAGAAAAGTTATCATATGGAAGTTATGTATGTGTGTAGTAAGTGCACGGTGGAAGATGCCAGCAGTCCGGTTCCAATGTTACTTACACTTGACTTTGTATAAAAAAAAAGTAGTAGAAAAGTATCTGGTTGGTCAGTATGTTGGTCGGTTAAATGGATGATTTACTGGTTGAATGTAAAGTTAATGTTGATAAGAATATTTTAAAGGAGGACAGCAATAAAGGAATATTGTATATTGTGCAGCTTATCTCCAATTATAATTAAAGCAATCTTAAACGTAATTGATTGCAAAAAGAAAACAATTAAAATAGAAATTATTGTTTCTCATGAAACTTAAAATTGTGAAATTGCGTTTTAATTTAATAAATCATCTACAACTTGAGCTTATACCAAACTTGCATAGCAAATCAGTCTTAAATTTAACAAGAAATCTTACCGAATTGTTAAAATAAATGTTTATCCTCTTCCGTTTTTCACAAATTAACTTTTATTTTTAATATCAATATCACTTTATTGTTTTGAAGTTTAAAATTCAATCAATTGAATATGTGTAATAATTTTCTTTGCACTTTTTTTATAATTACTGTCCGCGAAAAAGTTATTTTTTCTTTTTGTAAATCACCTTTTGGGATCTTTTTATATTTTCTTGCGATTCCATAAACTTTCTGTTCCAACTTAAATACTGAAAATGAATGTTTAATAAAAATATATCAAGAGAATCATGCTAAATGCAGCAATAAGGAAAACAACAATAAAACAAACGCAATTTAATATAAAAACAAAAACAAAAGCACAATATGTAAACAAAAAACAACTGTAAGAAAACAGAGTTGTGTATGCTGTTAACAGCAGAGATGGAAAAGCGCACGGAAGAGTCTAGTTCTTTTTGCTAGATTTTAGTGAAAATTTCACATAAAAAATTAAATCTCGTTCGTTTTAATACAAGTGACCTTATCATTGCACAACGTACATACAAATTTGTTGTAGGAGTATTTTTTATTTGAACGTAGACAGTTGGGGTAAACGTTTAATTCTATTTTATATGGAGTTTGACAGATGGGGTAAGTCAGCTGACGATCAGATGCGCTAATAAGGCCACTTGGTATCAATTCGCCTTGATTGCAAGCATGATCCAATAATAATTGTGTTCCCGTACTCAAAATCGAGCGCCCGCGGACCCGTTCATGAAGTTCGGGAAGTTCATGAATTTTTTACAGTTGCTTTGCCGGCGTCATGTTCATGTCATGCTCAAGTCGATGGCTCGTGAAGACGTAAGGTTAAAGCCATGTTTTTTAGTTAGTCGGTGAGTGATGTTGAGAACCTTGCGGGGTGAGAAGGTAGGTACGAATTGTGATTGGAGGACTATTTTTTAATTTTTCGTTGCTATTTTTGTACTCTCAGCATTAAGCATGTGTACAAACGTCAAAGAAGGCATGAAGAAAAAGTCACAATGTAAATGTACATAGCTTTTCGTAAGCGTTTTAAAAGAAATTTGTAAAAATACGTAGGCTAAAAAGGCGTTGTGTGAAAAGCCTCTTAGCATAATAATAGTTGGGTTCATGGTAGAATAATATAACAGGTAGCCGCATAACTAATAAAAATGAACATTTGGGGTACGAAATGTCAAACATTAATAGAGAGGGTGTGTGTGTGTTTGTAGAACATCAGCAGCAAAAATACGTGTGGTATTTTGTGTGCAACGTAGTTATTTCACATATACACAAGATTTGGCAGTTCGTATCATGAAAAAAGCAAATAAAAACTAATCAGCTGGCGTTCCAGAGCTACCTTGTATATAATTCTACCATGGTTGGGTTGTGTGGATAGACAATAATAGAATAACTTCAAACAGCTGTATATACACAGATATGCTATAGTAAAATAGGGCTGCCAGGTCTCTAAGTTTTTAACCAGACATGGGATGTTCTGTTAATGTAGTGGATATACTTATATAAACGTTTTTAAAACATGATATGCAATTTGAATAATGATTAGTTGGTATCCTATTAATCCATATATGCATGCTTTGATCTGTAACTAGTGACAAACTGGAACGTATTTTTTGAGCGATAATGACTTTATAATACAAATATCGTTCTAAAGTATTATAAAGTGATTTTTATTAGGCTAAGGGCTTTTAATACAACTTGGCAACAGCTAAAGGAAGGATTCTGAGGCAGTTTATCTCTATTACAACTTTACTTTAACTGAAAGTGAGCGATAAATTGAATGCGAGTTCATCCTACCTGATATATTAAAGTAAATTTTTAACAATGATAAGCTGTTTATCCGTCCGACAAAATCCTGCCTTTAACTATTGCCAGGTTATAGAAATGGGCATAAGACCCGCAACGATTTATTTAGAATTAAGTGTGCCCACGGCTTTGCGTGCTTAAAGCACTGTAAGCTAATAATAATACCGTTACAAAAATAAATAGTGCTACCAACATCAAAGAACAAAAGTTTTTTCTATCACTTATATCAGTACACCGAGATACTAAAGTGTATCCACAATACATTTTATCAAACGGACACATATAGAGACAGGCCGACAAAAATTTCATAGGTTGATATATCATATACTACATCGATTCCTAGATATGTTACCATGATTAAGGGACTACTCACTTATTTCATAGCGCAATTTCCGATTTTTTTACCTCCGCCGCCTTTGTTACGGTTTTTACAAAAATTTCGTTATATATTATCTAATGCGTTACAAATCTTTAACTCCAGATATGGGATTTATAAGATCTTTATATATAATAGATATATTCCCTTTTGCATTCCTAAAGATGAAAGCTTACAGAAAAATCGGGTCTCTTAATTACATTCTTCACTTGTTTAATATAAAATCTATTAGAGTTTGTTAAATTGGGGATTTTTGGGTATTTTATTTTTTTAATTAAGATAGGCAGCAAAAATATGAATCGTCAGCTCTTACCCGGTTAAACTAAAAAGAGCTTTATTAAAAACAAAGCTTTTTTCTCTTACATAACTTTAAATTTTTTTTTTGTTTCAGTTCAGTTTTTAAGAGACTCCTTTAGTGTGTAGATCATTTGTGTTGCGTGTGTTGTGTACAAATATATATTTAGTTAAAATTTTTAAACTTTATTTTTAATCTTTTATTAAAACGTGAAAAAATAAGACAATATGTTTGTTCAACAAGCAAGACGTGCATTTGTATACAACTGTCTTTACAATAAAAACACTTCATTTAAGGTAAGTTCTTAATAATGGTACGGGTTCATACATACTTGTTGGGAAGGAATTAGGGCCGTGAAATGATTTTTTTGTATAATGAAAAGTTTATTAAACCTATGTTTGTCAATGTCATGGAAAATCGGTGCGAAACAACGAAAACACAAAAAAGTGTCTAGCTACGCTGATCTACATACAAAGGTACATATGTATGTATGTATGTATGTATGTTTTAGGTTTAATAAATTAACATTTTTATTATCTAAATTTGTCATAATATTAAGTACCTAATATGCTGTTTTGCTTACTTTGCTTTAGTAATTTGCTAATGTTTTGCATCTATTAAAAACCTGTTTTGTATTTTATATACATATTAATGTCCTACACTATAGCTGGAAAGAGTTTACCAGATACAAGTGTATACCTTTAAGCGTTTTCATTCGAACGAGTTTACCAGATACAAGTGTACCACTTTTAAATAAATACTAGTTTTCATTCGAACAAATGTTCGAATATCTACCTATTTAAATAATTTTTTAATTATAATTCTAACGATAAAAAATTGTACATTTATAATAAAAAATTCGAACAATTTCTGATGAATACTTCAAACGTTTTTCAATTCTGCTTGTAGTTGGGGATGGGCAAGTGAAAAAAGTATATCGGTATATGTATATCGATATCGATATATTTTTTAATATCGATCGGCATCGATATATCGAACAAAAAATGGCTATTTCGATATACCGAATATCGAAGTTTCAATATATGTATGTACTATGTATGTATATCGATAATTTTTCAAAATCAAAAATATCAATATATCGATATATTGCAATTAAAGATATCGGCGATATATATCGATAGATGCCCCTGTGGCTGAGTGGTAGCAACGCTAGGCTGTCAGTCCAGAGGTCGTGGGTTCGATTCCCGCCATAGACCCTAGGTGTTTTTCTGCAGACAAGCTAAGCTGATCGCTTTGCGGGTTGTGTTTGTTCTTAAAAAAAAATTACACATTAAAAAAATAATATATTTTTCAGATAATATCGATACTTTTTGCCCAACCCTACTAGTAATAGTAAAGTTTAACATCTAAAGCTGCAAGAAAATCCTATTAACAAGAAATTTGTCCCTCGATTTATTAAAACAAAATTATTTTTGTCCTTGCAGCCACCCCTGGATCTTCCCACTAATATCAAGTTCAAAGCGCTTGAAAATTTTAATTCTGAAAAATTTTCATCAACGATATCTCTCCTGTCTAAATACCGATCTAGATCAAGTTTACAAAATGCGAACTTTTCTTCTTTTTCAAAATTTGAAAAAATTACCGAATCTTGTGAATCGATTTGACAGGAATTTTTTAGATTAAATTCAAAATTTTGTTTTCAATATTTTTCGACAACGATATTTCTCTGACGAATCAAGAAATGAATTTTAATGAAATTTCCAGCAATTGACGTAGTTTCTTAATGTTAGGAGCTGATTAGATACTTCATTCGGTCGAAACGGTGGCTTGAAATTAATTTCATAGGAACATAATTTTAAAAATAGATAGTTGGGGACTTTGAAAATGACTAGAAAATTTCCAAAATTTACTAAAAACATTCGAAACAATTTTATAAACCAGTTATATAGATAAAAACTAATATTGGGATAATCAACCTCTACTTTTTACTTGGCGAGATCAAGCTTTGCAATTATGTATTACTTTTTAGGGTTCCGTGCACTAAAAGTGTAAAGGAACCCTATTTTGTCGCTACGCTCCTCCGTCAGTCACAGGCTGTTTTCTCAAAACGAAAAATCGCCAAAATACAAAAAGCACCAAAATTAACAAAAATCGCTACAACACAAAAATTCACCAAAACTAAAAATATCGCCAAAACTCTAAAAAAAACCGAAAAAGTCGTGAAAACGAAAAAAACACTAAAACGTAAAAATTCGCTAAAACTAAAAATATCGTAAAAAATCGTTAAAAATGGAAAAAATCACCAAAACGAAAAATCAATCACCAAAAACCGAAAAAATCCACAAAACCGAAAAAAGCTCAAAACTTAAATAAAAAAACGTAAAAACTTAAATAAATCGCTAAAACTAAAAATATCGTCAAAAAGCGAAAAAAGCTTTAAAAAACGCCAAAATCAAAAAATCGCCAAAACTAAAAAATCGCAAAAAACGAAATAGCACCAAAATGAAAAAAGCGCCAAAACCAAAAAAATCGCCATAACGAAAAAACTTAATAAATAAAAAAAACTAAAATTAAATGAAAATCAAAGTGAAAAAATGCCAAAATGAAAAAAGGCCAAAACCAAAATAAAAGATATGTGTATTCGTACGGAACCCTTCGTGTGCGGGCCAAAGTCGCACTTTACTGAATTTATTTTATTATTCATGAATCATGCTAATTTTTCTATTCTCTATTGGGAATAAAAATGCAACTTTTGTTTTATTTGCGTAAGTATCACATTCTAATCTTATTTAAAAGTCTTCTGGTTGCGAGAGAACTTTTTTTTGAGATAAGAAAAATTAAAAGCACAAATAATATCAAAATACGTTGCTTTGTTATTCTGAGCATAATTTATAGCAAGTAATTTATTTCGTATTATATCTATCTTGAAGTATTATTTGCATGTTTGTGCTATTAAATATAATTGAAGCATGCATTAACAAAACAAATTATAAAATTAAACACAAAATAATGGTTTTGCTGCACTGCACTGCACAATGGTCGCCAAATATAACGATTATACAAAAACAGAACGAGTTACTCTAGAATTATAAAAGCGGGCATGTAGCTATACAGGCGCGGATACAAGGCGGGAAGGCGGTATTTTTCCCTCAAAACGAGTTAATTTCTATAGAGTTTTTAAAAGAAGTTTGGAAAAATAGTATGTTTTACTTAGAACTTAACAAGAAAAGGCCGACAGATCTGTAAAACTTTGTGGTTCCGTAACTCCGAAAATATAATAAATATTAACTTTTTTTCTTAGAATTAAATTTTCTATAACACATGATAATTTTTTTAATATCGATTAGTGTAGCTAAAGTAAATTGAAGTCATTTTATGATTTCAGGATGAAAATTTGATCATTTTGGGCGAAATTTTTATTTATTTTAAAAATTTTCCTTTAGACTATTTTTTTTTCTCAAATAAAATAAATTTTATTAAAGAAGTTTTCATTTCCATTCAAAATTGCTAGAAAAAGTGTAGAAGATCCTATTTTTTTTGTAAACAATTTTCTACCTGCTATAAACTATGCAAAAAATAGTATTTATTTGCTACATTTTATATTTTCTAATACAGACAACTTTCCGGTTTGGTTAACAAATATTCAATAGCATTAGAATATAAACTACTTATACTCGTTGTGCAAATTCGTAATTTACATAAATACTTCAAAATTCATATGTAGTGTATTTAAATTTTATTTGTTATTTTAAAGTAAAAAAAACAACTTGTTTTCACCACTGCACAGTGTGTCGAATGAGCAATCTAGAAAGACAAATGTTATATCTCGGGAAAAAAGTAAGCTACGTGCTTGAAATTTGGCATACATAATAAATGGCTTGGGAGCTATAAAACTGGAAAAAATTGGGTTAGGGTGTTTACGAAATTTTTTTTTCAATTAAGTTTCTATTGGACCAAGAAGTAAATTTAAAGCGTCATACTCTACATTATTGCAAACTTCTTCTTTGTTTCGCGAATATTGCATATATAAGGATATATACGGAAAGTCGTTTTTGAAAGCAAAGCTATTCTGATCATATTAAAACATAAAATTTAAATTTGAAAGTGGCAACACTTTTTTAATTTTTTTCCGGGAGGGGAATTTATTTTCGGTCAGGATTTTTTTTGCAAATATAAAGAGAACTCTGCCGATTTTGGCATACAGTAGGTACTTGGCCTGAACAAGGTCGTATTTACTAGTTCTATTCCAACGAGTTTTTATGAAATTGCTATACACTTACGATTTATGGGACTTTTTAAAGTCACATTTTGAAGGAGTGGCTTTTCAACACATTTTTTCATTGACACTGTTCAATTAGAGAACAAATAGCCTTTCAAATTCTGAAGACCTTTTTCAAATCCGTCCAGTAGTTCCGACTTTATGGCCGCTGCAATAATAATTCGCTTTCGAATTGTAGTTCGTAAGAGTTTTAAATGACAACTTTTAGCGATCATTGAGATCTAACGGTACATTTTCATTTTGTTTTGATTTCAGTTTTCTTGCACCTGATATGTTACGTGTAAAATAGCAAAAAAATCAGAACAATTCGGAAACATTTATTTTCTACCTTTTGTCTTTCTAGATTCGCCATACGTCACACAGTGCACTGCCTTCATAATGAAAATAGCTTTAGGTTATGTATGTACAATAATTTAAAATGTTTGAAAATTTTACTATCTTCCAGCTAATTGCTTGTTATTCCACAAGTGGTAGACCTGCCAATGGTAAAATTTATGCAAGTGCCAATGATGCTGTAGCCGATTTACCTGATGGTGCCAAAATCTTGTTTGGTGGTTTCGGATTATGCGGTATACCAGAAAAAATGATTGCTGCCATTAAAGAAAAGGGTATCAAAAATCTAACAGCCGTATCAAATAATGGAGGTATTTGCATAGATAAATTTTTCATTAAGTATACATATTTTATAAAATTTTGCAGACTTTTTTCGAACATAGTTTTGGATACAAAAATATAAATTTTTTATGGAAAAATTATACGTTTGCAAGAAACATCTGTAATTCGGACGTAACTAAAATTTTTAATTATGTTCGAAAATTCGAATTTTATTTCGAAGTTTGAAAAAAATTTTAAAAATGTCAATGTGAATAATTGTATTGTCATTTAAAATTAAAATGCAAACATTTTTATCAACAAAGTGTCCTCAATAAAGCTTTTCAGATCTGAGTTTGTCATCAAAAATAAGAACTCAAAATGTTTCAACGCCAACAACAGTATCGAATTTCTTACAATACTGTCGTGCCTATTATAGTACTCTACAATTTTAATCATTTTTATTGTAGTCGCATACCGGCGAATTTTTGCTTGGAAATTAGGCTATTTTTGCAGACTTTCGAATTTTCGAACATAGTGTTGAATTTAAATATTGTATTTTTTTATGCAAAAAATGCAAAAATATTACGTTTGCTATGATCCATCCATCTATAATATAATGAAATACAGTTAAAATTTTATATCTACTAATTATTCGAAAATTTCAATTTTATTTCAAAGCTTAAAAAATTTATTAAAATATCAATGAATTATTGTATTGTCATCTAAAATCAAGATTCAAAATATTCATCAATAAAATGGCCCAAATAAAGTCTCCAGATCTCACCTTGAAGTTTTAATAAATATGAAAATATGTATTACCATAAATTAATTGTAATCAAACATAAGAACCTTTGAAAGTTTAAAAATGCTGCTTCGCCAAAAATATTATCAAATTGTCCCCTTGCAACTTTAATTAACTTCGAAAATACTTTACAGATATACATATACAATAATTTTCGAAAATTCGAATTTTATTTCGAAGCTTTAAAAATTGTCACAAATTATAATCGATTGATGTGACAACCTGCTATGATTTTAAGGTTAGGCGAGCTCACTCGAATGCCTAGTGTGTGAGTTTTAATTATTTTTATGCTTTTGGAGCTCATTTGATATTGTCTATGTATTTAAGGTCTGCATAAAAAATGGTCCGAACCAAAAGTTAAAATTGGTCCTAAATTTTCTATTAAAAATAACACGAATTTTAGAATAATCATCAATATCGTGAATACTTTTCCCCTCGAAATATTTCCCTTTCCCTTCTTTTGCAATCGTGAATAAATATTTCCTGGGGGCAAATTACGCCATTCGATATCGACCGAAATTTCCAACTAAATTGCATTGAAATTTCGATCGATATCGGATGCCGTATTTTGGCCCCTGTTCCTTAGCTCAATTTTTATTTTCTAAATATTTTTATATTTTGGAGCCATTTTCCGTGGACCTTATTTGAAGATTGAATTTCATAAAAGTTGTTTCGTCTAATATTTATTTATGATTTCTTTTTTCCTTTTAAGGCGTTGATGATGCTGGCTTAGGGATTCTCTTAAAATCTCGCCAATTGAGTAAAATGATTTGTTCGTATGTGGGTGAAAATGCTGAATTGGCCACTCAATACTTGTCCGGAGAATTGGCTGTTGAGTTGACACCACAAGGTACTTTAGCTGAAAAGATTCGAGCTGCTGGAGCGGGCGTACCAGCGTTTTTTACACCCACCGGTTATGGTACATTGATCCAAAAGGGCGGTGCTCCCATTAAATATAGCAAAGATGGTAAAATTGAAGTTGCCAGCAAACCAAAAGTCGTACAAGAATTTAATGGCAATAATTATGTTATGGAAGAGGCCATGTATGCCGACTATGCTATTGTTAAAGCACAAAAAGCCGATCCCTATGGCAATTTAGGTGAGATATATTATGAAAATGCATTCTTATATCTAGCGGTAACTTTATTACTTTTATTTTCAGTTTTCAATAAGGCTGCCCGTAATTTTAATGCCGCTATGTGCCGTGCTGGAAAAGTTACCATTGTTGAGGTTGAAGAAATTGTACCAGTCGGTGCTATTAATCCTGATGAAATTCATATTCCTGGCATTTATGTCGATCGTATTTTCAAAGGCACCAACTATGAGAAACGCATTGAAAAGATACGCATAACCGAACCAGAGGATGGCAAGAAGAAGGATGCCACACCAGCTCAAGCCATGCGTGAACGTATTGCGAAGCGAGTGGCTTTAGAATATCGTGATGGTATGTATGCCAATTTGGGTATTGGTATGCCCGTCCTCTCTGCCAACTATATACCCAAGGGCATGCAAGTTATGCTACAATCCGAAAATGGTATTTTGGGTTTGGGTCCCTTCCCCACAAAAGATCAAGTTGATCCAGATTTGATTAATGCTGGCAAAGAAACTGTTACTGTTGTACCTGGTGCTTCTTACTTTGGATCCGATGACAGTTTTGCTATGATACGTGGTGGTCATATGGATATGACTGTTTTGGGTGCCATGGAAGTCTCCGCTACTGGTGATTTGGCCAACTGGATGATTCCTGTTAGTTATTTAAATAAATTATTAAACTCATTTGCCATTGATTTTTAACTAAATGATACAATTTTCAGGGCAAGCTTGTTAAGGGCATGGGTGGTGCTATGGATTTAGTAGCTGCTCCTGGCACTAAAGTTGTTGTCACCATGGAGCATAATGCTCGTAATGGTTCTCCAAAAATCTTGGATACCTGCTCCTTGCCGTTAACTGGCAAAAATGTTGTTGATCTGATTATTACTGAAAAGGTCGGACGCACACACACACACACACACACACACACACACACACACACACACAAACTTACGAATTTTTATTGATATGTTAATTAATTTTATTATTTTCTTTTATTACGCCAGGCTGTTTTTGAAGTTGAAAAAGGTGTAGGTCTTACTTTGGTTGAAATTGCTGAAGGATTAACCGTTGATGATGTTATCGCTAGTACTGGTGCTAAATTCCTTGTTTCACCCAATCTCAAGAAAATGGCACAAATTGATGCGTAGCCTTGTAGAACTTTTTTTTAAACAACTACAGAAAATGGACCGGGTTCTTTTATGTTTAAGAATTGTACTGAAACTGAAAAAAATGTCTAACATTTAATTTAAATTAAGTTATAGAAAGATGGGAATTGCATTTGGCTAGAAACATTTCTGTATATATGTATGTGTATGTATGTAATATATATTTATAGTACAAGAGTGATTTACGATTGCATTTATTTTATTTTTTTTATTATTAACTGACTACCAAAACTGTAAAATTTTTTTTTAAAATATTGTAAAAAGTTGTAATAAATAAATATTTTAATGAAACTATTTTGTCAAACTATTCATTATGTATGAAATTCATAGACAAGACAATTTTTTGCTATCCCTTTTCCACTCATATTATGCGGCCGATTTAGACAAAAAATATATAATTTGAAAGGTATTTATTTATAGATTTCTACAATCTATATATTAATACAATCGGCTTATTATTTTGCGAGATATAAGTGTTTGAAATCGTTGTTAAAAAATAAACGAACCATGCGTGTTTGTCCAATTTGTTTTTGCAAACAGGATAACAATATGAGGAGGCAAGCAAACATGCGTACTACCAAACATTTATTGATTGTTTAACACATAACTCTTCCTTAAACTTATTTTAATTAATTTTATAAAAAGGAATTTCATCCGTCCGATTACGGATTGCAACCGAACCTCACTTGGTTTGCCAGTAGCTACAAACGACATTACTGATGGCAACTGATAACTGAGGAATGTTAATTTAAGTTGATATTTATTGCTTTTCTGAAGTTCTGTTGCTATACATAATCGACCCAATGATGTTTTGCTTTAATACATTTATGTATTTTCAAAGGTAGGCTAATTGTATGGAGGTAGTAAGAAAAATTAATAGACTCCAATCGAACATAAATAATGGCCCCTATTATGATGTGCATTCGATGATCGATCTTCGATGGCTATCGAACATCGAGTATCGAATGTTAAATTCGTATTATGAGGTGACAGCACAATCGAAAATTTCGTTGTATAACGAATTTTCAATCTAACACAATTTTGCTTTTAAATTTTTTCTTTTATAAATTTGTAAACAAACAATATTTATTTATAGTGCCAGCTGATAAATACGTATTATTGTAAACAATCCAAATAAGAAAAATCACAATAGCGTTATTTTTATCGAATGTGCGTCATAATACCAAATGAAAACTCGTTCGATAAGTTAATTCGACCACAATCGAAAATTGAAAGTTGCCCATAATAGGCACCAATATGTTTCTTGTGTTGTTTGCTAAGTTTTTTTTTCAACTTTTTGTGCTTTTATTTACTTAATTCTCATTTATTGTTTGAAAGTTTTTAAATAAACATACGAGTTTTAAAACTTTTCAAACATATTAGTTAGTCTACTAATGAGTTGGCATTAGCACCAACAAAATGCAGGCATATAGAATAGATAAACCCATAACAAATAACAAATTTTCATAGAACATTTTTATTTAACACAATTTTTGTTACAATAAAATAGAAGCAAGAAATATGCTGTTTACCGTGCATTTGGAAAATAGTTGAAATTAAACCAGCTTAATTAAATATTTTACAAATAATATTTTTTTAAACAAAAATGGCCACCCTTGTACATTTGTATACACATACTATATACTAGTATAACCGTATTCTCATATATCAACCAATGGCCTTGGTAACATCCTTGAGTGTCCTGCACTGACGAGCAGCTCTCATTTGTCTATTTAAAGCTAGAAATATGCTGGTTTCAATTTCCGATTCCGAGCGACATTTTGCGCAAAACTGAGAGGTGACAACATGTAAAGGACTGCGATAATAGAAATTCTTGTCCATATTCAAACCATTCTTAAAATGGGCCCAAAAATGAAAGAAAGTTTCCACAAGCATTATAATTAGGGCGGCATAAATGTTGAAACAGAAAATGGTGGGCAATAAAAGTATGTGATAATTGGATTTGTTATAACCCAAAATGATGTCCTTTGAAGAATTAGAAAAATAAAGGAAAATATTTTATTATAGAAATTCGATATGAAAATTTTTTTACTATTTAGATAGTTTACTTTTGAGACTCCCTCCATATTTATGTAGTCATCTCTTTCATATAGCTGCTTTTTGGGTTTTCTCCTTTCCGCCATGACTTCCGATTCTTTACTTATTTTGCCATATGGTTCCTGATATATTTCCTCGTATTTACCCAACATTTCCTTTTCGAATTCCTCACATTGTGAGCCGCGCAAAAGGTTTTTTGGAATTTGAAAGTTCTTTTGTTTTATATAACGCACCGTAACTTTACCCATTATGGGTTCTCCTGTTTCGGCATCGTAAGTGGGTTCAGTTACAGTGGCGGTATCTGTCTGTATGTAGAGTAGCTCACCCGTTTCGGAGTTCTGTAAAAATAAGCAAGAAAGGCGAATTAGATTCACATGCTTTTTTCATGTCAGTTGAAACTACCCAGTGGTAAATATAGATTTTAAATTTTAGCTAAATCTAAAACAATTCGTGAGTTCTATCGACATTTAGGTGAAATTTTGGCGGATGTTTGTATGTAGACTAGGTGTAAACATGGACCGATTTCATAAAATTTAATTTAGGTATATTTGTATTACATAACTTATGAACCGAATTCCTTCCAATTATCTTAAGAAATGCGTATTTTAATGCAATAAAACTGGTACAAAAACTGAAATTTTAAATCTAAAATATCTCTTTTTTAAGACCTAACATTAAATAAATTCAGTAAAGTGCGACTTTTGCTCGCACACGAAGGGTTCCGTACGAATATACATACATATGTATATCCTGTTTCTTTTTTGCCCTTTTTTTTGTTTTGGCAATTTTTTCGTTTTGCTTTTTCGTTTAATTAAATTTTTTTTATTTTTTAAGTTTTTTTTCGTTGTTTTGGCGATTTTTTGTATTGGTTTTGACGCTTTTTTCATTTTGGTGATTTATTCGTTTTGGTGATTTTGGTGTTTTTTGTTTTAACGGCCTTTTCGCTTTTTGACGATATTTTTAGTTTTAGCAATTTATTTTAGTTTTGGCGCTTTTTTCAGTTTTGCCGCTTTTTCGGTTTTGGGATTTTTTTTTTGGTTTTTCGTGATTTTTTTAGTGTTATCGATTTTTTTTTTGGTTTTGACACTTTTTCGTTGTGGCGATTTTTTTTCGGTTTTTGGCGATTTTTTTGTTTTGACGCTTTTTTTTTGTTTGTCACTTTCTTTGCTTTTGGTTGATTTTTTCCATTTTTGGCGATTCTTTCATTTTTTTGACGATATATTTGGTTTTAGCGATTTTTTAGGTTTTAGACTGGGTCTTTTACATACAGCTTAAACGACAATTAATAACTTGATTAGTTAATCTTAAAATAAATGTAATCGAACTTTAATCTACTTGAACGTTTTTCAGTTCTAGCTTCAACTTTTTAGCATTGCCATACGAAAGAACAGTATTTTTTTGTATTAGTATGGCAATCTAAGTAAATTTCACAAAATGTCATCAAAATAATGAATACATCATTAACAAGAAGAAGAAACAGTGCGTTTTTTCTTGTGTATGCGAAATTATAGTCAAGAAAAAATGTTTATTTACTATTTTAAATTAAATTTATCAAGAGAAAATTGTAAAATAAAAATAAAATAACATTAAAATTGATAAAGAAAATTACATCAGAATGTAAGAAAATTTTCTGTAGAAAGTTTCAGCAGAATCTAAGAAAAATTTCAGTAGAATTAAATCGCTAACTGTGGTAGTTTAAACTAGCAAACAAACTGAGATAATCGACCAGTGAAAGACAACATTCAAAGATTATATTTAATTAAGTCGCTAATCTCTATGTAAAAGACTCAGCCAGATTTAGTGTTTTTTTTCGTTTTGTTGAATTTTTTCGGTTTTAGTTTCTTGGCGATCTTTTTAGTTTTTGCTATTTTTTGCGTTTTAGCGATTTTTTTAATGTTGGCGTTTTTTCCTTTAAGCGCTTTTTTTATTTTGGCGATTTTTCGTTTTGAAAATGTTTTTTTAGTTTTAGCGTTTTTTTTAACTTCAAGAGTTTGACCCTTACGGTTTCCAAGATACAGCTAATTGTCTAAATTACATTAACTAATAGAACATCCTTTAATTTTTATTATTTTAAGTATCAGTGTTAATTGCTGTAGTCTCTGCTACAGACTACACCAATTGCCACTAACTTTGAAAATTTAAAGTGTCTATATATTAGTGTCTAGTATTTCAACATTTTTTTCTCGCTTTAAAACACCCTTTAATTTTTGACTATCATATATTTGTTGTTGTAGCGGGCAAAGTTTTACATATTCTGTGAAAATATCAGGTCGTACCTCTTACGGTTTCCCGAGAAAACAGCCTGTGACAGACAGACGGACAGCATAGCTAAAGCAATAGGGTTGCCTTACACTTTTGGTGCATGGAACCCTAAAAACGGCGAATGCCACTGAAATCAGCGTACACGAATTAAGTTTACCCGTCGGGTGCCCCTTCTGCTGGGAAAAAAATAATATCGAATTCATGCACAATGTTATTATCTAAGTATTTCGTTTCATTTACCACTGGGTATAGTAAAATATTTCATAAAATAAATTCGTAAATTTGAAAATGAAAACTGCTTTAGCATAATTTAATATATGAGAGGCTTAATGCAATAACTCGATAAGCCACAAAAACAAAATATGGAATAAATCGACTTCTAAGTCAAAAAATTTAATATTATATGGTTTTTGGAATATTCTACTTCAAATACGCAGCATAATTAGTTGCAAAACGCTAGAATTTATTAAAAAATTTATCTAGGTTTCAAAGCTATGGTACCTAGCAAGGAAATGAGCACATAAAACCAATTTTTGATTTCATGTGGCTTACCGAGTTATTGCACTAAGCCTTTCATATTATAAATAAATGTACAAAGTTTTTTTTGTGTAATACTGTCCATTATGTGTCAAAAACGAATAACGATAATACTGTTTATACTCTGTTCATACAAAATGGCGTGTCCGTAATGCATGCTGTTGATTTTCCACATTAAGAAAGTATGTATTTTTCCAAAAACGAAATTAAATTTATATCGATATAGAGACCTTTATACGTTTAGAAATTTCTGATTTGCTTTGAAAATATTTCGCTTCTACTGCATTGTGGGTTGTTATATATTCGAAAAGTGTATTAGGTCCGTCGTATTTTGCTACGAATAATTATTTGAAATTGACATAGCTTTTAACATTGTTCGTCTATTTTATTAAAATTAGTCTTATTTGAAAGAAGAGTCTACTTTTCGCTCATATATAAATGTTTCTAAAGAATAGTTTTAAAAGACACAAATTTTTCCATGTGAAGCCAAGTCAAAATTGAAAAAATAGTCATAACTTTTAATTTCGTTGTGTGATTATTATAAATTTTTGTTTTTAGAGAGTAGATGTAGAGTGCTTTCAAACCCTATACTAATTTTTTGTGGTGTATTTTTCTCGCAAAAATCATTCCTAGAACAACTGCGAAAACAATGTAATGCTCAATAAACAAAAATTTAAAAAATCGAAAAATACAATTTTATTTCAGGATCCATTGAATGAGGCGAAAACTATAATACGAATCCTACCTTCTTATATTTATATTAGTTACATATGTAGGTAACCAAAAAAAGAAAAAAAAAAACACGAAATGTACATTTAGAATGAGAATCACCCAGATATGTATGTACATATCTACATATTATGTATATATTTATGTATCTATAATTACAGTCATAACTATTTTTTTGCTTGTATTAAATGATAAGAATGTAAATACATTTTCAATAAACTTTATTTTTGTTAATTAAAGTGAGTCAACTGTTAATAGAGTGGGGCACGTACGGCTTTTAATTTGTATCAATTATTTGTTAAACACTTATATTCTATATATTTCGACAACTTAATAATAGAATAATAGACAACTTTTTAACATTACATTTTTGCAATATTCAAGTTTAATGTCAAATAAATTCGAGTACACAGAGGAACAGGGGAAATTTTCACAAAAATTTGATTAAAATTAAGGTTCTCTTCTTTATTCATTTTTCCAGCGATTTTAGATTTTTTTAAACTGTAACAATTTTCTTCTTATATTTATTTTCTTACTGTTACAGTTTTTATTACTGAAATTTTTACTCAAAGTCAAGTTAATGACAAACATATCATCAATGGTCGAATAAGAAATATTCGAATATAAGACATTGGAATAAAAATCAGGCAAGTCACAGACAACTGTAACAATTTTCTTCTTATATTTATTTTCTTACTGTTACAGTTTTTATTACTGAAATTTTTACTCAAAGTCAAGTTAATGACAAACTTATTTTCGAATAAGAAATATTCGAATATAAAACATTGGAATAATACTCAGGCAAGTCACACACAACTGTAACAATTTTCTTCTTATATTTATTTTCTTACTGTTACAGCTTTTATTACTGAAATTTTTACTCAAAGTCAAGTTAATGACAAACATATCATCAATGGTCGAATAAGAAATATTCGAATATAAAACATTGGAATAAAAATCAGGCAAGTCACAGGCAAAAATATTTGAAACAGTCATTTGAGCAAACAGCGGTGACAATTTATTTTACAATTAAGATGAATGATTTGGAGCAAAAACTTCTGTAAGAGTAGAAGTAAGAAAAATAACGTGGAAAATATTTGAAAAAAAAATAAATAAAATGGATAATAAATTGTTTTATTGGAGCATTCCATGAAAAATGGCAATCTGAACAATTTTATTAACCTAAATTGTTTATATACTTTTGCACCTAAATAGTAAGATTATGCTCTCATCTAAAATAATTTATTTAAATTATAACTAACAGATCTCATTTGTTTTAATTACCGTAAATTTTTTAAGAGTAACAGCAAGTAGTATCAATTAGTTTCAAAAACCAGTATGATTTATATGCCATCCTAGGAAATTTTCGAAAATATGTGTCTGCTTTACCATGGGATAACTGGAATTTCAATTTTCCACTTTACTAAAACTAAAGAAAAAGTCTCGGTAAGTTCAACTATGTCCTGTACGTGACGCGATTTGTCTGTACGTGACAAAATATAATAATATATTTTTAATTATAAATATGCGTTTTATTTAATTTTTTTTTCGCCAGTAGCAAGCTTGACTCTTATTTATAATTTGCTTTTTAAACACTTTTCGCCTTGTGTAATAGTTTCGCTGAAATTTTCACTCAAATCAAGAATTTCAAATGTAGGTTGACTGGAACTGTCCCAAACGTAGCGGACTATTTCAACTCTTTTTCTTCAATGTTTAATGAACTATTTAAAAAGTTTCTATGTAGGGTTAATGGCTAGTATGTAGTCTATTAAATAATAGAAAAGAGATTAGTTATCTGCTTTATCAATAAAGATTTAAATGTAATATATGCGCTGGAAATAGTTGAATTTGTCTGTACGTGACTTTTTTCGTAGTTCGGTTGAAGTAATAAATAAGGAAAAAGGCAAAACATCTAACGGTGCCAATCTAACAATTACAGCTTTTGGAAATTGAACTTAAGTAAATTTTGGACGATCTCTAAGAGATTTTGGTCATGTTTGGGTAGATCTTTACTTGTAGCTCATTTGGACCATATGAAAATGGTAGCCTGGAATCCACACTATTCGAGAATATAAGTCGCATTTTTCAATTGTATTTGTGAATTTTTTTTGCAAAACTTTCAAAATTGAACTTAAGTAAATTTTGGACGATCTCTGAGAGATTTTGGCCATGTTTGGGTAGATCTTTACTTGTGGCTCATTTGGACCATATGAAAATTGTAGCCAAGAATCCGCACTACAAAACTTTGAAAATTTAACTAAAGTAAATTTTTGACGATCTCTGAGAGATTTTGGCCATGTTATCGAATATTAAAAAATGTTTTTTTCAAATATTTATTGAACAAAGTATAGAACTGTGTAAAACAAATTAATTCCTTATGTAAGCCATACACTTTGCGACCGTTGGTACAACTCAGCTAGTAACCACGTTGTATGTTTGTCGCACAAACGATACAAATTAGTGTGCGACCACCAAGTACACATCTTCCATTTTATGTTGTCCGCAAATGACACTCACATTCAATGCTTACTAGACTTGGGTCCAACTCGTTCGAACTCGTTCAGCAGCTCGTTTTAGACATAAACCTATGATCAAACCCATTTAAATTACATGGGTTTGATCATAGGTTTGTGTCTAAAACGAGCTACTGAACGAGTTCGAACGAGTTGGACCCAAGTCTATTGCTTACTGCAAGGTGGTCACAACAATACGAAACACGTATACTGCATAAAATAGTATGCGACGAGCACATACCCGTTGCGACAGTGTTGTACAACATGGCAAATATCAAAACTTTTTGAATTTTTGTACAACCAAGACACAACTTAATACAACGAGCCCACAAACTTTGCAATTTCGTGTACAACCTACTCAAGTTGTACTAGACTTGGGTCTAACTCGTTCGAACTCGTTCAGAAGCTCGTTTTAGACATAAACCTATGATCAAACCCATTTGAATTACATGGGTTTGATCATAGGTTTGAGTCTAAACCGAGCTAATGAACGAGTTCGAACGAGTTGGACCCAAGTCTAAAGGCTCAGTTAGCCGACCGTAACGTTGATGTAGTTGGATGTTCCGATCGTTTCTGTCACATTGAAAACTTATGAGAGAGAAACGATCAGCACGCGCAACTACATCAACGTTACGATCGGCTAACTGAGCCTTAAGTTGTACCAACGGTCGCAACGTGTATGGCTATCTTTAATGCATTTTTTTCTTAAATACAAAGTGATTACAAATAAATGTAATTAAAGAGAAAATTACGTGCTATTAAATCGCACTTTCAAAACGATAAACTTGTTGCTGTAAGTGCTGTCTATCATTTTTTACAGTAGAGGGGAAAAAGTTAATAATTTAAGTATATGTATGTTAATATTAAGATATATATAAATGAGTAGGTATATATGCCGTAAATAACGGATATATGCCATAACGTCATGTGAAACGTAAAACCATGTGACAAAAATGTCAAAATCGTGGTTTTAATTAATTATTGTATATTATATCGAAGATCATGTCCCTACAAATTTTTTGGCTTCTACTGTCATGCTTGGCAGCGTTATAATCAAAAAGAAAACAACGTAGCTACGATGGAAAAACTCCCTATTTTTCACATACCGGTAAAATCAGGGCCACTATACATATGTGGCACTTGAGGTAGCCTAATATGTCTCTGAAACAATACAAATAATTGGACTATAAAAGAGTCTTATATATACAATATTTTGTCGTACACTTTTAACCCACATAGCATTTGGAAGATTGTTTTACCAAAAAATCAGGAAACGTAGTCTTTTAAGTTTACCTTAGATGATCAAAAAGTGATTAATCAGGTGCGGGCTTAAAACAAGACTGAACAATGACTAGAAAATTACTTGTGGGCAATCATAAATTGATAATGCATATGTTCGAAATTTAATCTTTTAAGACTAACTTAGACGATCAAAAAGTGATTGAGCAGTTGCGCGGTCAAAAAACGACTCGAAAATGAGTCCCATAAATGCTTAGCAAACGACTTGTGCGCAATCATAAAGTGATCAAGCATATGCTGGAAATGTGACTGTTTTGAGTATTGTTATGAAAGTAAGTTTATGTTAGCTTTGTGATGTCGATATTGTAGGCAATACCTTAGCGGAATGGTTGGTACGTAAGGTTACAAATCCGAAGAAGCTTGGTTCGATTCTCAGTTTAAAATTTTTTTTTTATTTTTTTCTCGAAAATGAGTCGTAATTGACTCAGAAATGATCACAAATACTGTTTAAAAATTACAAAAAATGAGTCAAATCTGATTTAAAAGCGGGTAATAAAAGAGTCTTCAAGAGGAGTCGTACACTCTAAAGCACTTTTGTTGAAAATTAGGTCGATAATAGTCGACAACACTATACAGATTATTATCGACCTAAAATTACAAACGCATTATTTTTGAACAAAATGTTTTTACTAAAAAAAGCGATTGGCTGCGTGCAGGTTTGAACCGCGACCTCTTGACTAAAGTTATGACATATCTACCATTCAGCCATAGCCGTATTTTACTTTATGTTACATTTTTTCCACTTGGACTAAATATGTTTAATTTGAAAGGTTTTTCTTTAATAAAATAGCTACAAAATCGATGTAATTTTAGACAAGGAGAAATTCTCAACACAAATTCAGACAATATATGATCGTACATTTTAAGTAATGTTTTAGAGTGTACGTAGGGTACCATTTTCTACCGACTAAAGTATCTTTTATGATCAGAAAATGAGCGCATAAATGATTATTTTAATCGAGCTGAGGAATCAATAAAAACTCGAATTGGATCAATAATTTCATAAATTGCTAGCTGGGAAGTATCCTATTGTCCACCAATATTAAGGAAATATATATGGTTTAAAAGGTACTTTTCTCTAGATATGCACAATACATTATTTCCCATAAAAAGAGGATTAAAAAACAATTTACAAACAAACCTGGTTACGGATCAAGTGGTCGACTTCCGAACACTTGGCGGGATCCTAATTTTATTCATAAAATCTTTAATATTAAATAAATGAAATGAAATGTATGTCACATAATGCAGCCGATCGAGCCAAAAAATGTACCATTTCAAAGGTATTTATTTACACATGAGTAACACATTAATTTGACTAAAATCGGTTGAGGATTTTGGAAGTTATAAGCGTTCGAAGATGCTACATTCATCCATAATGGTTATGCATATATTAGCCTAAAATAGTAAACAAATAAAAGAACCATGAATGTATATTTAACCTATTTGTTTTTGCAAAGAGAATAACAATAAGACAAGGCTCGAGAACAAAATCTACAAATTTTGGTCTGATAAGATCAGATTAGCATATCTCACTATAATATACGTAATTGCATTATAATGCAAATGTAATGTAATTGCATATAACGAGTGATTTTTTTGCTATTATCTTTTTGGCAACACTAGTTTTGACAGCTCACGCACGTTTTGTATCTTGTGTCACTGTCAAACATCTTCAGTTTGGTCTATAATTTAATCATGAATCGTCTTACAAACGAACAACGCTTGCAAATTATTGAATTTTATTACCAAAATGCGTGCTCTGTTAAGAAAGTTCATCGCGCGCTTCTTCCATTTTATGGTCAGTTTAATCGACCTACTAAGGCTTCTATTCGGGCTATTGTAAAAAAATTTCGCACCAAATTTACATTGTTGGACATTAAACCACCAACACGTTTACGTAGAGTGCGAACTGAAGAAAATATCGCAGCCGTATCGGCCAGTGTTGGTGATGATGCGAATCACAACGTTACTGTGAATGGTGAGCGCTACCGTGCGATGATAACAAACTTTTTTCTGCCCAAAATGGAAGAGCTTGACTTGCATGACATGTGGTTTCAACAAGACGGTGCCACATGCCACACAGCACGCGAAACAATGGACCAATTGAGAGGCGAGTTCGGTGAACAGTTTATTTCACGCTTGGGACCAGTCAATTGGCCGCCCAGATCGTGCGATTTAACGCCTCTAGACTATTTTTTGTGGGGCTATGTTAAGGCTAATGTCTATAGCGACAAGCCCGCTTCGATTGACGCACTGGAAGCCAACATTGCCAACATTATTCGTGAGATACCGGCCGAAATGTTGGAAAGAGTATGCCAAAATTGGACTAAGCGGATGGACCATTTGAGGCGCAGCCGCGGCCAACATTTGCATGAAATAATCTTCAAACATTAAATTATATCGACCCAACTATCGATCCAAATAAATATTTCATGCATTTTTCTGAATTTTATGTGTTTTTTTTTTTTACTTTCCGATAGTTCTTATAAAATCACCCATTATAATGTACTCGTCTAAACCTAAAAATCGTTTTATTATATATTCGATTTTTTTCAATATTTAAATATTTACCTGTATCGAGTATCCCATTTGTGCAGAATAGTATGATTGCTGTTGTTATTTTAGGCAGTTTTGATTGAGTTCTTTTGAATTTTTCATGCGAAAATAAAGCATTCGAATTAAAATCTGAAAGAAACATTAAAGGAGACAGAAAAAATTCATCAACATTAATGTATATATTTGCACATATTTTATTTTATGCATACAGTGTATGACATAATTGCTAGCATTCTTTATATTAGGAAATAACTAATTTCATATTATTTTATACATTTCTCAGTTCTTTATCTATTTTTGTTGAAATTTAGATATCTTGGTGATTTTCCAAGACCCGTCACGTAAGCAGACTTAGAAGGATCGTATTACAACAAGAATTCAATTTTCTGAAAGCTTACTTACTACTCTATGACTTTTGTTCACATCATTTTGCAATTGGATCAGTAATTTAAAATGCACTTATTTACTATCATTATTTATTTTTGTGATCAGCTCAGCTGTACGGCTATCCTGCATTTACCTAATAATTCGATTAAGAAAAAGGGAATTTATGTACATATATAAAAGGATCCTATTTAAAAAAAGAACAAACAACTTTTAATAAATTTATTATGCCTCTTTTTTGTTGAATTTCAATTATTAGCACAATTTTTGTCACTCACTGTATGGAATAAGTATTTTTTTTAACACATTCGCTCACAATTTTTATTGATTTTAAATTACTTTTCTATTTTTGTTCTTTGTTTTATTATTGCTTGTTTTCTAAATTTACATAAAAGAAATAGTACATCATTTTAAAAAACGTAAGAATTCACGGAAAAAGTCCCCTATTCAAACCGGTTGTACGACTGAGTGCAATTTGATTTGTAATTTGAACACAACACACGAAATAATATGTAATTTCTATTAAAGATGAGATCGTGAGTAACATTTCACTTACGATCATGCAGGCTCAGGTATAAAAAAATCTACTTGCAGCACTAGTTAAGCGCTTATTAGACGATCATACTTGGTATGTGAGAATGGTATGCCATCATACCAACTATGTCATACCATCAAGTATGATCACGTAATAGCCGCCTTACGATTATTATATTAGAAATAAAATAAGCAAAAGTCATTAAAATCGATGAGCAAATGTCGATTTTATTTGCAATTAAGTAGAGCAGCCTCTTCAAAAGTCCCTGATTTTAGAAAAAAGGAATTTTAATAAAATTTATCCGTAAAATTTTAAATTTCGACTGTTTTTGTATTTAGTGGAGCATAACACATCAAAAAATATACTTCGTAGTACTCCTTGGCATTTTTATTGTTACATAGTAAAATTTGTTGTTACCAAAAAATCTTCTGAATAAAGCGCCTATTAGACGATCATACTTGGTACGTGAGAATGGTATGCCATCATACCATCATACTCGTTTAATAACGAAAAATTCATATATGTCATACTTGGTATGTTGAAAATTAAATCCGACCGTAACGTTGATGTAGTTGCATGTGCTGATCGTTTCTGTCTCATAGCTTTTCAATGTGACAGAAATGATCAGCAAACATGCAACTACATCAACGTTACGTATGAGTAAAGGCTGATTTAGCCAACCGTAAATGTAGAAAACGTAGACGTAGTCGAATGTGCTGATCGTTTCTGACATATTGAAAAGCTATGAGACAGAAACTATCAGCACATTCGACTACATTTACGATTTCTACATTTACGGTCGGCTAAATGAGCCTTAATGGAGCCTTTAAAGGCTCATTTAGCCGACCGTAACGTTGATGTAGTTGCATGTGCTGATCGTTTCTGTCTCATAGCTTTACAATGTGACAGAAACGATCTGCACATGCAACTACATCACCGTTACGGCCGGCTCAATCTGTCTTAAGGCTCCATTACTCATACGTAACGTTGATGTAGTTGCATGCTGCTGATCGTTTCTGTTTCTCATAGCTTTTCAATGTGACAAAAACGATCAGCAACATGCAACTACATCAACGTTACGTATGAGTAATGGAGCATTTAAAGGTTGATTTAGCCGACCGCAAATATAGAAAACGTAAATGTAGTCGAATGTGCTGATCGTTTCTGTCTCATAGCTTTTCAATGTGACAGAAACGATCAGCACATTCGACTACATCTACGTTTTCTACATTTACGGTCGGGTAAATCAGCCTTAAGGCTCCATTACTCATACGTAACGTTGATGTAGGTGCATGTTTCTGATTGTTTCTGTCTCATAACTTTTCAATGTGACAGAAACGATCAGCAACATGCAACTACATCAACGTTACGTATGGGTAATGGAGCCTTTAGACTTAGGTTCAACTAGTTCGAACTCGTTCACCAGCTCCTTTTAGATACAAACCAATGATCAAGCTCATTTAAATTACATGGGCTTAGACTTGGGTCCAACTAGCTCGAACTCGTTCAGCAGCTCGTCTTAGACACAAACCAATGTTCGAACCCATTTAAATTACATGGGTTTGATCATAGGTTTGTGTCTAAAACGAGCTGCTGAACGAGTTTGACGAAGTTGTACCCAAGTCTATTGAAAATCAAAAAAAATTCTGATATTGTACTCTCTCTCAACATACCAAGTATGTCATACCAAGGATAACCGTCTAATAGCCGCTTAAATGTTCTATTTAAGAACAAATCCTCCAATCTGATATTTAAAGTTATTCTCATCGATTTAATCTATGGCCTTGTTTATTTGACAGCAATTTTGCCTGAATTAGTAGACTTGTGCTGTTTCATTCACAATCACTTAAAAACTCTGTATATGCGTTCATGAAGGTGATTTAAAGAAAGAGTTAATCACTACCATGCATATTTGCATATGATTTACGCCAATCACGAGGGGGTTACCCATCTCTAAATTCTACAGATTAAGTCATAAAAAATTAATTAATTTATGTATTTATGTGTTGTACTCTCTCCGATTGAAAACAAATTTTAATTATACACAAGTATTAGTTCTTAGAGAGAGAGCGATTTTGCTACAATCAGACAGGTACTGGCTGACGAAAGCTAAAGATATAAATTGAAACCAATAATATAAATAATAACAATTTCGCTGACTACTGATGTCGTACGATATCATAAATTTGTCTATTTTAAAAGATATTTTGAAAAACTACGATTTTATCAATAACATTAAATGAAAAATGTAAAAAACCCACAAAGAAAATGGAGGATAATTTCAAAACGGCTGGACCGAGTTTCTTCAAACATGGGTTAGAAAATTTTAGATCAAGTCAAACACAGAAAAAATACTAAATCAAAGTCGATCCAGCCGTTTGGTAACTTTGGTGCCACAGGCACACATATTCAAGAGCGTACATCGCGAAAAGAGGTGATAACTTCTAAAGGGCTGCACCGATTTTCTTCAAACATATGTAGCTAAGAGCACTCTGTATAAAGTCATCTTTAAAAAAACACTAATACCATATTTACACTATGCAACTTTGTTGCATGCAATTTTCTTTTTAAGTGAGAGTGTTGAAATAGAAATGTATACATATTGTATTTCTTCTCTGTCTTTCTCACTGAAAAAAAGAAGTTGCATGCAACAAAGTTGCGTAGTGTAAATACGGTATAAGTCAAAATCAGTCCAGCGTTGGGGCTGTACGATGGCGCATTAAGACACACAGACACACACTACAAACTTATAACACCCCTCTTTTTTGTTTAAAAAGGGACAAACATAAATTTTTTTTTATAATCAACGGGAAGGTTTTTTGAGGCGCACGGGAAAATTAAATTTTTAACAAATACTCTAATGTACATGCATACATATATATGTATTTATTTTATTTGTAAAACGAAATCGACGAAAATTTTTCCATTTCCATTTATTTCACTGCACACGCACCTTAACATTTCACTCATCTGAGTTTGATTCTTTTCTCTGTCTGTTTATTGTTAACTTTCATTAGGTTTTAAATTTCTTGGCATTCCATATTGCTGGTGAATTTTTGTATTATTTTTCTTTTACAAAATATTTAAATTAATTTTTTTGTAAAAATCAAAACACTTTAAACGTCCGTGAATTTAAATCAGAAAGCGAAGGTTAGCGAGTGACTTGATAACTGAATGAAAGAAAGTTTTAAACTGAATTCTATTTAGCGGTGTTAGACTCTTTCTGCCAACACTTTTCTCTGTTAGTATTCTTTCAAATAACAACAAAAATAATTTGATATCAATTAGTCTGTGTTTTATCACCTGTTGTTTTGTTTTCTTTTTCTTTTTATTTGTTTTGATTTCATTTTAGCGAAAGCTCTTATTTGAATTAAAGAAATTTTCTGTTAAAGAAGAAGAAGTGGAGCTTTCAAGTGCATAACCTACATAATATGTACTGTTAAGTTAAAAAATGGCGGCAAAAATAATAAGGTTGGACTGAATGCTTAAACGGCACTTGAAATGGTCGAAATGCTTGTCAAGCATGTTAATAGTATGAGTAAAAATTAGTTAGTATGTGTGACATAGACGACGCTTGATGTAAAATCTATTTGGTTTTGATTTATCATCAAACGCACGTACACGAATTTGAAATCAAGCATTTTGATCGTGTCTAGACCCCTTAAGGTTCAATTAGACGCGCCATATCATGACAACATAGCCATAAATTGGTCATAGCCATATTTACTAATTTTATAAAGGTTGTAAGAAAAATAGGTTCATATCGAATCAAAATTGTTAGTTGTGCTGATTTTTCAAGTTTTTTAAAAATTATTACACACAGAAAAATTTCCATGTAAAATCGTCGAAAACCAGGTTAATTTAACATTTTTCGGTAGCGATTTTGTTTGATAGGTGTTTCATGTTAAATCACCATGATTTACAATAATCTTGAAAGAAAAATTTTCCTTTTGAATTGACTATATTTCATGTTGATTTAATATTCCAGTACAGTTAAATCAAAATGAAATAATACGAAAATCATATTGAATCAGAGTAATTTCGAGTTGAAACAACGTGAATTTGATATTGGAACAACACGAAGAATCATGTTGAATCCAAGTTATTTCAAGTTGAAACAACGTGAATTTGATATTGAAACAACACGAAGAATTATGTTGAATTAAAGTTATACCAAGCTGAAACAACAAGACTTTAATGTAGCTATTTTATTAATTACTTTACTTACGTGATAGTCATCAGAAAACTTTGCGTTGTAGCTGACTGCCCCAGCCAAGATTTGAACTCGTGCCACCTGCATGATAGTCCACGCGCTAACCACTTCAGCCACAACAGCTTCAAACTTTTCTTTACTTATACACTAAATAAATATAGCCGATGGCCCTGGTAGCTAGTGCTTTCACTTCCTTATATTGATCTTATATTTAGCTATAAGTTTAATATTAAATAAATAAATAAATAAATAAATACCATCGTCTGTAAAATGAATTTCATTTTAATTCAACATGATTTAAATGATTATTTAACATAAAACTTATTTGAAATTAAAGTTATAGTCATGTCGATTGAAAATGAAACTTAACGCTTATAACAAAATTGTTTTAACGCTGATTTAAGGTTAGATTAATAAATTTCCATTTAAAATTAATATGAAACAATGGTAATTTTAAACCAGCAGCAGTAAATTTTCGCTGGTAGTTCGTTTTTTGTCGTCTACATAGACGACACATGTAAGAATAAACAACAACAAGTCACAAAACTAAGCAGAACAGTGAATAAACACTAACACACTCAAATGACAAATTATTTCTTGTAAATTTAATATGATTTCCAATCAAAATTGGAAATTGGATTTATCATTCCTTTTTTTCTGTGTGTATGCTTTTGTATTTGTAATTCTCATTTCTTGTTTGAGTGTTTGTCTATAAGCATAAGAGCTGTAAGAGATTGCAATCAATTTAACTGTAATTACATGATTTCGCGTTAAAATCGTAAATTAATTTTAGGATTTAAATTTGAAATCATGAAATCAATACGCCGCTCTTTTTGTTTATTATTACGCTTGCTCCACGCCATAAGAGTCAAAAGAGCATCAAATGCGCATGGCGTATTTACAGTACTAAAAAATGTTAGTAGAGGCAATGGATACTATTTCCATGGACGTTGTTGCATGCCATCGTAGTTTTTTGTAGTTTTCCAAAGTGCAAATATATAGCAACAGGGGGATGACAGTATAAATTCCAGACTTTCGCCTGAAATGGGTCGGTAGTGCAGTTGGCACTTCCGGTTTAGGGACTGAACCAGAAGTTGGGTCTGTAGTGCAGTTCGCACTTCCTGTCCAGGGGCTGTACCGGAGGTTGGGTCATTAGTGTGGCTCATATTTCCGTTTCCGGTTCGCACTTCGCAGTTCGCACTTCCGTTTCACTATTTTGGTTCCGGTCTTAGCCGGCACTTGGGTGGGCAGTGCCGTTCACATTTCCGGTTCCTGTCTGCACCGGCAGCTGGGTCGGCAGTGCGGTTCATACTTCCACTTCCGTAGCAAAAACAAATATTTATATTAACACACAATCTTATTGTCAATGAAAACATAAAATGTTTATAATTTCCATTACTGAACTCTTGCGTTAGTGCAGAATAAAATGTAAACAACAAACAGCTGATCTAGATCTCTCCCTCTCTCTTATTTGTTTATTCCTCGGCTTTTTAGAATAGGAGAATTTTTCCCCGAGAACAAATGAATGGGAAGAGAAAAAGCTCTCCGCAAGAATTCATTATTGGGCTGTATATATCTATGACTCAAAGGCAATTTAATTCTTGTTACCAATTTAATTCCGCGTAACCGCTCTATTTCGGGTAAAATATTAGTCATGCCCATAAAAATCTGTACGTTATAGAAAAAAGTTGAAAATGGATTTAAATTTAATGGACATTTTCTCTGCAGAACAGTATAATTAAACAAAGTTTTTTTCATATCATATAGATATTTTTTAAATAAATTCAAATAATTAAGATATTCTTGATTTCGACTGAAATAAACTCGATATTAAGTAATATCCCGTATATTTTGTCATAGCCCAACTTAAGTTATTTTTCTTAATATCGGCGAAATCAACTTAAAATTATAATGCATATGCCGGTTTTAGTTTTAAAGTTCCTCTTTTGGAACAACATATTTACAACAGTGAGGAGCAAACAAAATATGTTGACAACCGTTTCATTTATAAATTTAATTTTTTTTCATAGACTTTTAAAAATATTTTAAATAAAAGAAAAAGTAATTTTTCTGGTCTATAAACTGTAATTTCGTACAAAGTGTATCAAATGCTGGAATTACCATGTGCAAGTGAAGTCAAGACAAATTGTCATTTATAACAGTATGAACATTTTTAAATTGGTAAGTAGTTTCGGCACAAAATTGAGAAATTTTGTTGCAGCCTGAATGGGGTATAACGGTATTTTAAAGGCAAATTTAAAAGCTTATAAAAGTTTAAATGTTATAGATATACAAATATGTATTTTGGTTTCAATTTACTTTGGAAAAGCTTTTAAAGAAAAAGTGCAAATTACATTTCTCAAAGCGATTTACAGAAAGCTTTGGACTTAAGTTTCATCCGTATCACAACAGATGGCAGATATATTAAAGAAAACAAATGACATTAACGCGTCCAATTCAAAAGCACTTCAATAGTTGTCATGCTACCGAACTATTTTCGAAATAAAAATTCATAGCTGAATTACTGTATCGCTCAACGATGATTTTCTCTTTCAATTTATATTTTATACAGCCTCATTTTATGACGAAATCATATTTGATATAAAGATTTAAACTAAACTAACATACAACGGATGCTGATTATGTAAAATTAACAGTAATTTAATGGCAAAATTAAATTAGTATCAGAGCTTTCTCCATGTAACGTCTTGAAATTCAATATAACGGGAAAGATAATTTCAAGATCCCCCACAGGCTTTGGCGACAGCTTAGTAGATTGTTTCAGGTCACTTAATGTTAGGTGCAAAATGCCGGTAAATTCGATGTGACAAGTCAGTTGGGTACTTACATGCTACAATTAAGCTTTTTTTCTTTCCCCGTTTTCTTAAGTTAAGCAAAAAAGGCTTAAGTCAGAAACTGAAGTTTTTCGTCATGTTAAATTGAAAATTATTTAGTTTTATTTTTTCTCACTTATTGCCTAAAGAGCAAATGATTACGATTAGAAGCAGTTCTGCTATACCTAGGCTATTTAGTTAAACCCACGTGTTTGATCAAACACTCAAAATACACTTTTTTTACTTAACACCTTTTTACTAACGCCAATGAATTTATAAGCTATAGGTAAGGATCTAATTTCTTAGCAAATTAATTTCTTCATCACCCTGTTGGAAAAGCAAATGGTCACAGAACAAAAAAGTTTTTAAAAGCCCTTTTTATAGTGTATGTAACACAGTGCGTATAAGTTACGTGCAATTATAGTACCCAGCAGCAAATTTTTGTAGGCCTTCATTATATATTTTAGATCCAGGATCTCAGGAAGGCCTACTTACTCCCTTCTACATAGGTTGTTTTTTATTATGTGTATGTATACATATATTTTGTGCACGTACTACGTTTGTAGCAACTAAACTGATAAGCTGTTACAAAAAAAGTCACATTCCAAAGACAAAACAACATATACAAAAACCTTAAATAAAAAGGCAAAAATTGAAAAGAAGAAGGCCTTCTACCAGGACTGTTGGAGAAGGGAACGCAGAAGGCCTTGGCTGGCTAGAACATCGTGTGTAAAAAACGTAGGAGTATGGTATGGGATAATAAGGCCTAGTGTCTGCCAAATAAGGGCTTCCAGAAGGCCTGCTTACTACTTATTTTCGCCGCTGGGTAGATTCTATTCACACATACACAAACACACACAGCACCTTAAATTTGGTGCTATACCGATTTCAGATTTGCGCACACGTTTTGCTATTATTAAAAATGGGCACAAGCGCAAAGAGTGGAACAGAAGAAAGAGCAATGTATGCGCAGTGCAAGCACCAAAGCATATTCATTACAGCTACCACCATACTTAAAACAAATACAACACCAAAAAAAATATGTATTTTGTTGGTAGAAATACCCCAGAAATATGTCAAATTCATTATCTGTGAGTCGCACACATTCATAAGCTCTCTCAAATTTACTACCACATGTACTTTGTTGATAGAAACACACCAGAAATATGTCAAAATCTATTGGCTGTGTGACGCACACATTCTCAAATTTACTAAGTCAGCTGATCTTCTGTTGATACCTGTTTAATCTACCTTGGCAAGCACTTTCGTTTCATTACTGCCGCTCTTTGCGCAAAGCGCATTTTATTTTTTTGTCTACCGCATTGCTTTGCGCATTACACATATTGAGCGGCTCATAGCGCATGCTCTTTTTTATACCAACAATGGCTAGTTTGAGTTTATTCAGTGCTGCAAAATACATCTTTCGTTGTGACATAATTTTAAGACATTTGGTTTTTTAGTATTAAGCTTAGTATAGGCGATATGTTGAATCAGCATATTTAAGGTAAAAAATTTGTTACCAGTGCCAACATATCGTGTAGACACAAAATTTTTTCAACATACGTATATTTAACCACATACGGCGGCCATTTTTTAACGTTGTCAACAAACGTATGCTCACGATTTTAGCATATCGTGTAGACACCATATTTATACGTTTTATCAAATTTACTACGTATGCTGACAGATATGTTGTTTGTTGAAAAGCGTACGCAAGCTTTTCAGCATATAACAAATTTGATAGCATATAGAATTTATATTTCAGCTCAACTCTCATATTATATGTTAACTATGTTGCCTGATTCGGCACGGGACATTGCAATTTCCGGGATGTTATCAATTTCTTGCGTATTTTCGCTATTTTCGCAACTTATTTGATTTTCCTATTCTTTGCAGTTTAGTAATTTCTTCGAAACAAGTCAAGCATACCAACGCTGTTGAAAATTAAAATAAAAAAAAATCATTAGGTAATAACACTTTTTAGACAAACAATATTTGTGAATTTTTTTTGGCGCTCTCTTTTCGTTCCGGAGTTACGGGGTTCAAAAATTTTATTTTGAACTGGCCATAACTCCTACAATTCTGCACGGATATAAACGATATGTACATCATTTTAAAGCGCTATAAAATACCTTTCTACTGGTTTATATCCGTCAACCCAATTTGATATTCGTTAACCCATTCTGAACCAAATACTGTTTTAAAAATTGTTAATCCGACTTTTTACGTAAACACAACGTTATCTGAAAAAATTACCAATATATCGATACTTAAGCATGTATATAATTTTGTAGAGAACCTTCCAAGTTTTCATTTGATATTCTTATTTTCATTATATATGTCGAATGGCGGTTTCGCTGAGTAAAGAATGATTGACTAACCGGCCTTTGGCCGGGCTTAGGAATTTTCTCCTCTATGTATGTCGAATAGTGGCTTCGCTGAGGAAAAATGTTTTGCCTAGCAAAAAACCTGTTATAAATTTTAGCATCTCCTAAACTAAACAGCATTTTTCATATAAATACCAATGCACACATGGAGATTGCCTCGAAAAAATATATATTTTTTAAAACTCATTTTTGAAGTTGCATATATCCCGTATTTCATTAGTGATAGCTTTCAAGAAAGTTCTCTATAAATTTATATACATGGTTAAGTACCGTTATATGGGTAAGTTTTTGAGATAACGGTGTTTTTACGTAAAAAGTCGGGTTCATTTTTTTCAAATTGCATTTGGCTCACAATGGATTAATGTATTTAAAAAATGTATATACCAGTAGAAAAGTATTTTAGAGCACTTTAAAATGATATACATATCGATTATCCATGAAGAATTGTAGGAGTTATGGCCAATTGAAAATAAAAGTTTTGAGCCCCGTAACTCCGAAACCAAAAGAGAGCGCCGAAAAAAATTCAGAAAAATTGTTTGTCGGAAAAGGGCTATTACCTCATGATTATTTTTATTTTTCAACAACGTTGGTATTCTTGACTTAAGCCATTTCTTTAACACATTTGAGCAATTTTTCGCGTATTTTCTAATTTTTGGCGTTTTTCAGAACAACGCTAGTGTTATATACATCGATGATGTTATATTTTCTTTTTAAATATTTATTTGGCACTAAAAATAATAGTTTTGCAATAAAAGCGATAATTGATAGAAATAAGTAATAAGAAAGAGTATTGTAAAATTTATTTGAAGTTTATAAACAAATGTTTACACGACTCTGCATATATATCATCATACGGAATTCAACATATCATGTAGACGCAAAAATTGTATGCTAACTGATATGTTGACATATCATTTGCTGTTATATGTTGACTTCAAAAAATTTGGTACTTTCAGCATACCGTATAGACGCTTAGCATATTGAATATGCTGACAGACGCATTTGTTGTTATTTTAAAGCATATGAGTGTTAGCATACATTTGCTGATTCAACATACCGTCTAGACTAAGCTTTATATTGTTCTTCTTAACTTTTTTATTCTTGCAAATTCCATACAAATATGCAGGCTTAATGAAATTTTGAAATTGGCTCCTGCAGCGCCTATTATGCCCCTAGACGGATAAAACTTCCGGTCGGACCGGAAGCGGAGATATGAACCGCACTACCGACCAAACTTCTGGTCCAGATTGGAACCAGAAATGTGAACCGCACTAACGACCTAACTTCCGATCCAGACCGGTAGCTGAAATATGAACCTCACTACCGACAAAACTTCCGGTCCAGACCGGAACAAGAAATGTGAACCGCAGTAGCGACCCAACTTCCGGTCCATTCCTTAAGCCAGAAGTGGGAACTGCACTACCGACAGGCGGAAGTCCGGAACCGGTAATGTCATTCGACGGTTGCTATATCGCTTATGAGATTTGTACTCGCACTCAGCCATACGGTGTGTTTGGAAATTTGTTACAAAACAACTGCGGTGGCATGCAATAACATCCATGGAAATAATGGCCATTGCCTTTACTAACATTTCTTACTACTGTAAATGAGCCATGCGGATTTCAAGCTCTTTTGACTCTTAAAACGTACCGCAAAAAAGCGCAAAAGAGAATTATCCTTTTTTCAGCTTGCTCCTTTTATGCGCAGCGCGAATATAATGACGCGGAGCAAGCGCAATAATAATTGGGCTCCGCTCTTTACGTAAAGTGCAAAAAAGAGCAAAAAGAGCGGCGCTGCGTTTTTTCGTACTCTGTGCTATATTATTATATACATATATACACATTGTTAAATGACGTCTGTAAAACCCAAACCAAAACATGTGTGAAAATAAGGCTGCATTTTATTTAACTTGTATTTAAGAAAAATATTTTGATAATAAAAAATAAACATTTTTATTATCTAGTTGATAATAAGATTGATAAGTACACATTGCTCATTTGCTGCCACAACGATATAACTAAAAAGAACGTGAATAAGTCGTCACCTCGTTCTTCGTAATGTGTAAGATTTTCATATAACTATCTTGTATACTAACCTTTTGAGAGCAGAATATTATTTTCTTTTATCATCAAGTTGTGAGAAAATTGAAAATTTTAAACTCGTTTTCTATAAAACATTTTTTTTTAGTTATGATGCTGTTGCAGCAAATGAGCAATAAGTATGGATACAAGTATATACATATTAATAAACATATAAGCATATATTGCTTTTTTCAATCTGAGAATTTCTTTGATTCAATTGCCGAAAATACAATGAAAAACTGTTCATCATGTGTTGTGTGTAATATTAATATTGATTTAAATTTAGGTTACAAGCAGGGTTCGGGAATCGGGAATTCCCGGACGGGATAGATTTTTGGTCTAACCGGCCGGACTTAAGGGTTTTCTCCTCTATGTATGTCAACTAGTGACTTCGCTGAGTAAATATTTTTCGCTATCGTGAGGTGATAACGAACTTTTTATGGCCCGAATTGGAAGATATGGATGTGGACGATATGTGGTTTCAACCGGACAATGGCTCTTTTGCGCGACAAATTCAATGGCCGTGTTATCTCACGTGGTGGCGATGTCAATTGGCCGCCAAGATCATGTGATTTGACACCGCTGGACTTCTTTCTTTGGGGTTATTTGAAAGAAAAGGTGTATGTCGATAAGCCAGCAACAATTCAAGAGCTAAAGGATGAGATAATTCGGCACATTAATGGCATAGAACCTCAATTATGCCTCAGCGTCATCGAAAATTTGAACCATCGGATGCAGGTGTGCTGCCGAGGTCGCGGCGGCCATTTGGCCGATATTTTGTTCGATACATAATTGAACCATACCATATTATCATAATAAAAAAGGAAATGACAATAATTTCCTAAATAATTTGTGTTTTATTCAAAATCAACATCGGCCCTTAAAATTTAACCACCCTTTACAATGAGCCAAATATTTAGCCGATTACTAATTTTGCTATTATTTACTCAGTTTTCTCACTTTGAATTTTGAGAGTGTATTTAAATTTCTGAAAATCGTCAAGTCATCTATTTAATCACACCCAGAAACTACACTAGGTCATTAAAATTTTTTTTTTCCTGACTGTCATACCGCGTAATTTTTATTTATTCAATTTTATCATTTTTATCACCTTGATAATTACAATTAAATAAACTCCTCTTCTCCTTTCAAAGAATCACAATTTATCAAAAATCTGAAAACTGTGTGAGACATCGCGCTTCTTAAACGTAAAATAATATAATCGAAAATAAAAATATTTCAAGTTAAAAAAAAAATTTAAAAAAACAGAAAAATATTATCACAATTATGGCGGTATAATAAATTTGAATTGCCCCCACTTTAACTGAGATTACACACCGATTAAAGTCAAGAAAATAAGAGGAAAACAGAAATAACACAAAAAACTTCATAAAACTGTTTCATTCAACTTAAAATGTATCGACAGATAAAATCTATTTCGTAACTGTTTTTGCAATTATATATCAAAAATGTTCTTTCATATTTAGTTAAATCGTGACTTTTATACGTGAAGGTTGTCGTTCAATTCAAATAATTTATTTGCAAAAAAAAAAAAAAAAAACTAAAATAACAACTTTTACAATATAGCAAGTAGATAATAAATTGTGCATTTTAAGAAAAGGATGTAAAAAGAATTTCAATTTAATTTATTTTTTTTATTAATGTAATAGTTTTATAGTATTCAAACTTTGGCGTATTTTAAGACAAAATGAAGTAAGTATGAAATTGACATTTTTAATAAAAGTTTAACAACTTTAGAAGAATTTATTGGCGCCAAATTATCTTGGTTTTTTAAAATTATAATCTAAAATACAGTTAAGATAAATAGCTGCAGTTATCTATAAGATAAGATTAAAAAAATCTATGCACAATTTATTAGGTACACAAGATTACAGAAAATATAATTTTCAATAAATTTGAAAAATTTTATACATGTATGTTACATTTTTTTTAAAGAAAAGTAACACTCAGGCACTTAATGCCTAATTAATTAATGTTTTACCTCCTTTGGGCTAAAGGGATAGAGTAGAGAGAACAGATGGTGAAGTGAGACAAGCTTAATTCTTTCACAACTTTGCTATTGCGCGTTATGGCGCTGTGTACATTTGCATTAGTGACCAGAGCTATGCCTTTATCACTTAAACAGTCCAATAACAACTAACACCACACACACACCAATGCACATCAGAAAAACGTATGATGCTGATAATGACTTGCCTTGACACAGGAGTAGAACTTGGCATCATTGCTTCGTGGCCAACGTGCTAGCTACTTCAGCCAACAACAGCCACATTTAAGGTGGATTCACCCATTGTTTCCGAACAAAATTTTTGTCCGGACAAAATTTCTTTTATTGAACAATTTGTCTGGAAAATCAAAGCTACCATATGTTATATGTAAATAAGAAATAAACATCTCCGACAAAATTGTGTAGCAATTGGATAAAATACTAGTGTTTATGTTATTAACTATTAAACTAATTACTATGATATTACTTTTAGGGCACATTTATAGAAATAAAACAAAAAATTAAAGAATCGCTATAAAAACATTCTTTGATGTGGCAACTCAGTTCCATTTTGTCCGGACAAAAATTAAAATTAAACCAATTCAAGCTGAGAGTGTTCCGAACAAAATTATTTCTCTTCTTTTCTCTCTCTCTCTCACAAAGAGAGACGTCAAACTACATGTAAAAAAATTTTGTCCGGACAAAAATTTTGTTCGGAAACAATGGGTGAATCCAGCTTTAGTCACTTTTTAGGACATCGGCTAAGTGGTTCGAGAAATATCATTTTCGAATAGCCAAAAAAGCTTTTCTTTTTAATTATGTACTTGAATAGTTCTGCCAAAAAACCGACTTCAATGAACAGATTTTATGAAACAGATGACAAAACTGACGCGATTTTGTGTTAGATAAAATGGTGTGTTTGTCTACAAAAGTTTGGTTTTTCATAGTACCAAGCTTTTTATGTCCCTTCAAATAAAATATTTTGAAAATCGGTCCAGAAATGCCGGAGTTATGCGATAATTAATATATCGGGCTACCACTTTGTCTGCCCGATTTTCATGGCATCAAACTGCTAGCAAACCATTTCAAACAAAAATAGCATTTTGAATGCCCAACAGATTTTCGGAAAATTTTATGGAACCAAAGTGCCATTAAACCGTTTGAAACCAAAAAAATCTTTTTTGAAAATGGGGAGCAAATTTCCATACCTATTTAAAAAAAAATAAAAAAAATTATGCAACAAAATTGCAGACAAACCCTTTCAAACAAAATAAAAAAACAAGTTTTTAAATCGGTATACAAATCACATAATTATGCGTGGGGGTGGCAAATTTCCCCATCGATTTTAAAAACATTTTAGGACTAAACTGCAAGCAAAGTCTTTCAAACAAAAAAAGAATTTTGTAAATCGGTTGACAAATGACAGAGTTATGCATGGGGGAATAAATTTCCCCCTCCGTTTTTTCGAAAAAAAAATTATGGGACCAAACTGCAGACAAACCCTTTCAAACAAAAAAATTCTTTTTTGAAAATCGGTTGACAAATGACAAAGTTATGCAAAAGGGGAGAAAATTTCTTCCTCCGATTTGCGAAAAAAAATTATGGGACAAACTGCAGGCAAACGCATTAAAGAAAAAGAGAATTTTTAAAATCGGTTGACAAATGATAGAGTTATGCGTGGGAGGAGCAAATTTTCCCGTCCGATTTTCGACAAAAAAAAATTATGGGACCAAACTGCAATCAATTTTAAACTTTGTGTGATAAGTCGTATATCTAGAAAAATTACAATCTATAAACTTTGTTTGAGATTGTTTGTTATCAACAGAGAGAGCATGGCACCATTATAAAAAAGAGTATCAATAATTTGTCTAGAGATTCATAAGAACTAGAGTCTAAAAACTTTTTAAGAATTTAAGTTTTTTTTGTAGCTTTTCGTAGGTTAATTGCTCACCAAGGTTATTACGTATTTGGGACAAAAGTGTGAAATAGACAAGAAGTGCGGGAAACTTTCACAATGGAAAATTTATCCACCGAAAATAACAAAACATTTTAAATTACTCTGGTATCGGTATAAAATGTTCTAAATAAGATATTTCTGGTTTTGTTTAAATATTTTGTTTTAAATATAAAATCTACTATCAAAACATCTTATCTTTATTTGTTGGTAAATATTTTGCTTCAATTCACAGATGCTTATCATAATTTTGGCGCTATGAATTTTTTATTATAATTATTTTCTATTATTTCGATTGTGTACTAGACATCTGCAAGAAGCCATTTGAAATCACACTATGTTTTTTCAAATCGTCCTCTGATTTGACTTGAAATTTACATCTCGCCATACAAAAATAAGAATTATTTACAAATCACAGGCTTGTAAATAATAAGTGTGTAGAGCAATGAACAAAAAAAGACAGTAAATCATTTTAGCTCGTAAGACATGATTTAAATTGCGTGTCACATATACATAGTATATGTTTAGTGTCATTTCCCAGCAGCTAAAGTTACAACTAGTAACGATTTAGGACAGTCATATTACTAGTTGTAATGTTAGTAGTCAAAAACTGACAGTCATGTTACTAGTTGTAACAAGACTAGTAACGTTACTGGTAAAAAAAAAATAATAATCTTATTACTAGTTGTATCGAGACTAGTAACGATACTAGTAAAAGAGGACAATCATATTACTAGTTGTATCGAAACTAGTAACGATACTAGTCAAAAAGGGAGAACAATTTCAGGTATACGATTTTATATGAAACCTATTTTTAGCTATTAAAAAAATAAGTAGAATGTGGCTCAGTGGGTAGAGTGCTTGCCTTAAAGTATGAGGAATGTGTGTTCGTACCCTGGTTGAGCCAAAGTTTTTTTAAGAGTTACAAAACTCTTAATAAAAAAAAACTAGTAAGCGCACTAGTTTACAATAACTAGGATTCTAACTGGGATATAACTGTATACAAATGAACTAGTTGGTCTCTTATGACAACCTAATGTTAAAATCGATAGTCGATATATGAAAAAAGGATAGATAGGCAACTAGTCTGAAGCAGAAAGCAACTAGTATAGTTCCAACTACATACCAGTTACTTTGTCTGCAGGTTTTTCCTTTTTTGTTTTTATGTATGCTTGTATGTGGATTTGTACATATTTGTGTACTATTACATACATACATATATGTATGGGTCAAATCATGATACAATTAACAGGTACACGCAGTAGATCAGCTGACCTTACTTGCCTAAACGGCAAACTCAGTTGAGTGATGTAATTATCATACTATCTTCACCATCATCAAACTGTCAAACTTTGTATGAAGATCCATTTCTCTACGGTATTTGACATTTCCTTATAGAGCTAGTTGCGCTGATAGTTGCACCCATCTATCAACATTTTTTGACATCTAGTGAAGTAGTTTCTACAACAAATTTTCTACTGCGTGTACCTGTTAATTGTATCATGTGTCAAATCTATTACATAATTGAAAACTTACACCCTTCTGAAATTTTGTAGACACCTTTACTGACTGCTGCCGTTTTGGTATTTTTGCGTCTTTCAGGGTTGCCGTTGTTTTGGGATTTTGGGGAGATATATGTCTCAGTTTTTGGGAATCCGGGAACCTTCGGGGATTTTAGGGTAGATTTTTGTAAACGTTTTTGGGAAACCCACCAAATTCTAGGATTTAGGGGAGATTTTTGTAAAAGTTTTTGGGAATCTGGAGAACTTCTGGGATTTTTAATGATAGTTTTGTAAACGTTTTTGGGAATCAGGCAAAATTCTGGGACTTTAGGGAGATTTTTGTTAAATTTTTTGGGAATCCGGAGAACTTCTGGGATCTTTAAGGATAGTTTTGTAAACGTTTTTGGCAATCAGGTGAACTTCTGGGATTTTGGGGAAATTTTTGTTAAAGTTTTTGGGAATACGGGGAAATTCTGGGACTATGGGAAGATTTTTGTTTGAGTTTTGGGGAATTATGAGAGCGGTTTTGTGTCTAACGGTGGTGTCCTTGCTTAGTGAAGGTGTCTAGGCTAAACACCAGGTGTCTCGGCTAAATTCTTGAAAAGTATCACCTAAGTATCTTCCAGGCAATATTTAAAAAAACATTAATTTTTGTAAAAAATATGTCTGCTATGAAATTTTCATTACATGTACATAAAACATATTTTTAGCTCTTAAAGAAATAAGTAGAAAGTGGCTCAGTGGGTAGAACATTTGCCTTGAAATATGAGGAATGTGTGTTCGTTCGTACCCCGGTTGAGCCAACGTTTTTTTTTACGAAATATAAAATGATAAATAAAAAAACTACAACATTTTACAAAAAAAAACTTTCGTAGGCAATATTTTTTTGCATTTACGAAAGTAGCGAAAACCTTTCGTAATTATTTTTCCTTGTGAAAAACTACATTTGAAATAAAGAAATAAATTAAAATTACTTTTTTTTTTAAATTGAAATATTTTACAGATATAAGTAAATAATATATGTAGATTTTTAGCTCTTATTAAGTAAATAGAAATTGGCTGAGTGGCTAAACTACTTGCCTTGAAATGTGGAGATCGCTAGTTCGTGTCCCGGTTGAGCCAAAGTTTTTTTACTTTTTATTTTTTCACTATTTTCGCACATTTGATATATTTTACGAAAGAGTTTCGTGATGGGAAAGTACGAAATATTTCGTAATATGTACGAGCGTTTTCGATTTTTCGGTGTAGACATCGCATGAATATGAAATGATTCGGCTTCGTAGATTTTGAGAATGTTCGAAAAAAGATTTTGTTTTTAAATAAATTTTCAGCTACTTTTAATCTTAAAAATCGGGAGATATAGTTTTCGAAAATTTTCGGTAAAAGTGATATGTAATAGCTCCAAAATTATCCCAATGAATGTGAGGAGTACCCCACAGATTTGTGAAGAAAATTATGGGGCGATATTGCAAGCAACCCCTGTCACACAAAAAAATCGGATCACAAATGACAGAGTTATACGTGGTGGGAGCAAATTTCACCACCGATTTCCGAAATAAAATTATGGGACCTAACTGCAGGCAAGCACTTTGTAACAAAAAAAGAGTTTTGAAAATTGGATTACAAATGACAGAGTTATGCCTGTACAAATATAAAGAAAAAATACGCACATGAATTGATAACCTCCTCCTTTTTTGAAATCGGTTAACAATTAGCGGGAAGTTCCAGAGATTGCGTACAAGATCAACCGTGTCTTATATTTTTTTCTTCAAAATGATAAAGATTTATGAATAAATGTTAACAAACTTCCCCACAAACAAAACAAGCCATTTGTATAAACGGAAAATATTGAGCAGTGTGATTTCGCTTTTAAGAAAAAACCTTATCACAAAATGTGTTTTTGTTTGACACGGAAACAAATAGATGATCTCCAAAGTCGATAAGAATATCATAAAAATTTTTTGCACGAAAAATTTCAAGTCAGTCACTTCAAATAAACAATATTGAATGAAGGTTTTTCTTGTTTTTACCTTTTGTGATAAACAATAATATTTCTGTTAGCACAAAATTATTACCTTGTACATACATAAGACACTCAAAACTGTTGACGACATTAAATTGTTCTTATCAAAAACATTAAATAAATATTTATAAATTCTCAGTAACAGTAAATAAATACTTATAAATTGACTATTAGAGTTAAAAACACTTATTTCGGAACAGTTTAAATTACAATTAAACTAATAAAAACATACAAATCATAAATTAATATTTCAACAGTTCATAAATATTTATTATATGTTTGTATTTTGTATAATATAAAAACCTTGGACTTTAGCTTAAACAAATATTTATAAGAAAAAATTCTTTAAGAAAAAATCTAGCACAGGTTTTATTCAATGGGAAAAAAGATAATAAATATGTATCTTTGAAACTAGCGATCCGATTAAGAAACGAAATTTTAACAACCCTGTTGAAACGCACGAGTCACTATAACTATATGCAAAAGGGGGGGGGGGGAGCTTTAGCTCCTCCTAAAATGAGTCCCAAATGTAAACTTTCAAAACGCATATGTTTTAACGATGCTCCTCTCTGTCAGAATCAATCATTACAACCATGTTATTTTTTTGTGTTGTACAGTGTAATTGAAACAAAATGCAAATGACTTCAAACTATTTTTGAAAACACGGTTTTGTCCAGGTTTTCTATCTCTAAGCTGGAAAATCTATAAATTTTTATAATTGATACTAACAACTTTATAACTCTCATTTAAACATCTAATTAAGTCCTC